>JADRCH010000122.1:6794973-6887641 GCA_019843965.1 Rhynchomys soricoides
TCTCTCTCTCTCTCTCTCTCTCTCTCTCTCTCTCTCTCTCTCTCTCTTTGAGTGTCATGCATGAAATAGCAGACATCATTAGTGAATTTATTTAGTTCCAGCATAAATAAATTCTATGTTTTCATATTGTTTTATATGCTTCTTTCTTTTACCTTACAATTTAATGTTTTCAAAAATTAAAAGAACATCTAATAAAATTTAAAAAAAAAGATTGCACAAGACATTTTACCTTACCTGTTCCTTAGAGCCCCTGAGAGCCAGATGAAAAATGCCTCAGCCTTTCTTCAGTCTCACTTGGCTTCTCTGGTTGTCAATTTGCAAGACAATGGAGTAGTTGCTGACATGCCTGTGTGGTAGATATTGATCTGTACCAGATCTTTGTTGTTCTTAGGAATAATGAGCCATGACATGCCAAACCACATTACCCACAGAGTTTTTAACTGGAGTCATATAAAAACTGGCACTGATTCTGTAGATAAGAAAACCCAGAGTTGTAAGTTCAGTTGGAGAGAAAAAGTCAAACCTTGCTTTTCACTAACCTTTAGCCTACATACAGTATTTGTTCAGCTATAAATGTGGACTATAGGTCACAGTGAATGTCAGCAGCTTGCTAACAGCATAGACTACTTGTATTGGAAACTTTTATTGTAATTTGTTTCTCATGTAATTCTATGTATTTTATATGATTTTTAAAAACATGTTTGCTTTCATTTTAATTATGTGTTGGGGGTGGGGTATATACTGGTGCCTGGCAAAGCCAGAAGGCATCAATTGTGAGCTGCCTAATGTGGGAGCCAGGATCAAAATCCAGGTCCTCTATAAGAATATCAAGTACTTTTAACCAATGAACAGAGTCTGCTGCAAACTTCCCCCTTTAGTCTGTATTTTTTATAAATTTGGTGTGCACTCTATTTTTGCCTGTTTGTTTGGTTTTTTGCTTAAATTGGCTAGAGTTTGTCAATCTTATTTATTTTTTTAAAAACCAACTCACCAATGGGTTCTACGTGTTATTCCTTTAATCTCTGCTTCAGTGGTTTCTGTCCAGATCTTTTTTATCATTTATCAATTACTTGATTTTTTTAATTTGAATAATTTTATATTTCTAAAAACTGTGATTCATCAAAGTTATTAACTTGAGCTTTTAAAAAAATAATTTTAATAGATTTGTAGTTATCTGTTTAGAATACAAGAAAGTATTTCAGCTCTTCTGTATTAGTTAAGACCTGATTTGTGATCTAAAATGCTGTTTGTTTTGGAGAAGACCCCATGGGTTCCTGAGAGAAATATATATTTTATTTCTATTTAATGGAATATTCTGTAGATATACTGCTAAATCCATTTGATCCATGATTTAGTTTAACTTGAGGTTTCTTTGTTGATCTTGGGTTTCAGATAAGAATGCACACATTAGACACACTAATGATTAACTGCAAGTCACTAATAATGCATTTGGTGTCATATTAAGTAAAGAAATAAAAACACTTATCGATGTGTTTATAAAAAGATTGTAAGACTCTGGGTGAGTCTTAACTTACCAAAGACCCTCCAACTGAACACATGGAGTCGGGGATTGATGCAAAATGCAAAAGAAAATGTATTGATTCAGCATGCTGAGGTTGCTCTGCATACCAAGACAGGAGAGCAACCTCACAGATTCTGTTCAGAGACCTTTTATAAGACTTTAGAGCAGCTGCCATTAGGCACAATGTGATTGGCAGAACAGTGTGACTTTTTAAACTGATTGGTCTTTAGAGAATGAGGTAGCAGGGGCTTAGTCAGCCCCTCCCTCCCAGCCTAAGTACTCTCTAACCTGTTTCTTCCAGGAGGGGAGGGGTGCCCATGTGCTTGGAGGGGGAAGGGGACCTTGGTGGAATATCTCAAAGCTCCCTGAGCTGACCTCTCATTCCCTCCTTTTTCTTGTGCATGCTTCAGTCCTGAAGCTATTGTTGATAGCTATGCAGCTCATACTCCTGGTCTTCTGTATCTAGCTCTTTGTATTTCTGCTTTAAGGTCATTAGCTGTACTGTACCTATGAGTTCCTTAACAAAAGCAGCCAAGCGGTTCAAAACATGGGGGCCAAAAGCCAACAATAGCAGGAGAACACTTAAGTCTTAACAGGGTAGATATGAGGGCTGCTAACTAAGAGGTTAAACCAAGACTTGAACCAGCCCTGGATGTGTGGGGAGGTAAGTGTGGGGGAAGGGGATGCCTCAGTGGGCCCATGCCAAGGCATCCTTTCCCCCGATGGACCAGCCACACCAGGTTACAGCATAGAATAGAGTTTATTCAGGGCATGGGAAAGGGAGTTAAGAGGGTAGTAGAGGCAGAGAAAGGCAGAGAGAGGGAGAGAAAAGAGAAGTAGAGGAGTAGAGAGTAGAGAAGTGGAGGCCGGCCATGACCACTGGGGGGGGGGGGGAGGTAAGAGATAAGAGATGCAAGAGAGAGAGGAGGGGGAAAGCAGCCCTTTTTTTAGTGGGCCAGGCCCACCCGGCTGTTGCCAGGCAACTGTGGGGAGGAACATACCTGGCTGTTGCCAGGTAACTGTAGGGTGGAATTTAGACAGAATGCTAACACTTATCCTTGGAGTCATTTAACCAAGAATAATTCAAGACTTACATTCTTTACTTCTTGTTTCCTGGGTTTTCCATCCTCTGTCTGATGTATGAGTATGAATCTGTGCCTTTATCTATACTTTGTTCCAATGTCTGTCCTGTCTCTGTGTATCTGCTTGTTAGTGGTATAACTGTCTGTGTGTGTCTCTGAGTCTGTTGATTGCATGTGTCTGTCCCTAACAAAAAGCTTCATTCTGTATTTACAGGTATTGAACAACATGGAAAGTATCACATGGTGACGGGATGGGATACTTTACAGAAATTTTGAACAGAGTTTTACAAGAGATCTAAGTCACAGTTCCAGCTGAGATTCCAACAAACTCAGACAATAAACATCATTATTTATGAGCCACTATTCATAAATGGATTATTTTAACTTATATTTTAAAAGTTTATTTTAAAATGGTAGATTTTAGAAAGTTGCTTTCAGCAAATGATACACATGCATTATCTGGGTCAGGTCATAGAAAAATACATAGTTTAAGATCACAGCTATGCATTATCTTATTGCATGGGAAATCCAAGCCAAGTAAGGGTCATTGTAACAATGTTCTTTTCAAAGCAGGTTAAACAAAGTTTGAATACACAGTTAGGATAGCCTTAAGTCTTAAGTGACTTCAAGATATGTTATTAACTCTAGCTGTAAGGACCAGCCAAAGTTTAGAATCTTAGGATGAAAGAGATATTTTCATAATATTGCATTGCTAAGATAAACAATCTAAAACTGAGGATAGGTATTAAAATCACCTACTTTTTTTTGTTTTTTATCAGAGCCAGTCTGGTCATTTGTGTTCACTAGTATTTAATTTATAAAATGGGGACCCTCAGCATTTGAGGCTCTTTTTTCTCTTTGGTGTGTGATGTTGTAAATTGTTATTCTGAGTCTCTGATGTCCCACCATTCCCAATGTACATTGGCCTTTGAGCATTATCTCTGCACAGGTATGCAACAGCTCTGTGTGAGAGATCAGGATTAGGATTGACCTCAAAAAGTAGTGAGTATAATCTAATGTCACATAGAAATAAGTATTGAGGTTCAGGCCCTAAAGACGTTAGTGTTGTTAATCCAGGGCAAGAGTGGATAGTCCTAAATGGTTTAAGGAGTCTTGCTACAAGAGATGGATAAGTGACTGTGAGCTACGAGGAAACTCTGAGGTGATGGTACAATGGTTACAGAAACAAACAAACAAACAAATAAATAAAACCATCATTTAATCAACCAAAGCAGATGTTTTCATCTGTTTATGCTTTAGCCTTGCCCCAAACAAACAGTACAACTTTATGTCACTGAAAGAAGAAGAATATCCGTAAGAACGTTCATTCAGAAACTGGAGCTATGGGTGACTAGGACTCTCATCTATAGTCTAAGCCCTGGGATGTGTATATGTGTATCTATCAGTGTTCCCCTGAAAGTAAGCCCACATGTTTTCAAAACAGTATAGATGCCACTAATACATCTGTGTAAACAGTTAAAAGCCACTAATGGGACTCTTGGAATATGGAGGAAATGTTGACTCCAGAAGAAGTGCAGCTTTTGGTCAAGCACCAGTTGGTGTCTTGTAGGAAGAGCAATAGGACCGACTGACTAGTGGTGAGGCACGAGAAAAGGAGTTCCACAGCTTTCCTGAAAAAGTTGTAAATAGACATAAGAGCCAAGCAAGAAGGAATGCTTGACAGGAATAAAAAACTAAAAGGAGTTAAGGCTTTTTTGGACAGATCAGGGAGATTCAGATTGAGGTTCAGGTCCTAAAGACGTTAGTATCCTGTTATCAGTGGGAAAAAGAGTTAAGATTCAACAGTTAGAGAGATTTTTTGCCAATACAAATGATTTGAAGGCAATCTGTTAGGGGGTTTTCTTACCATTGATTGGTCTTATATATAGCTGATAGACCCAATGGAGAACAATAGCAGTGTTTGCATCCTGTAAGCTGTACGCAGGCACTGATCTACCACTATGACCCAGAGAAAGAAGAGGAATTGAAATGAAATGTTTCAAAATATCTAATTTAACAAAATGTAAATGTGATTTACCTATTCTAAGAAGAGGTCTTCCTGAAGAGAGAGTGATGATTCCCTATGAAAGAACAGCGTGAATCCCAGTGAGGAAGGCCTTTTTAAATGTGGAATTTGGAGGTGACTTGGGAGTGATGAAATCACTGAGGGATTTCAGGGATCTTAGTTTCTGTAAGGGTAGAAAGAAAACCACTCACTATAGCTTTTGTTCCTATGATGTTTAACATTGAAAACTTAGGCCTCAGAAGAAAATAAAGGGGAGTCTGAGAGGACTAGCTGTCTACAAGAGTTCAAATTCTGTTGGAATTGTAGACCTTTAAAATGTTATTATATTTAGTTATTTTTGTGTTATATGTGTGTGTGTGTGTGTGTGATTTACCTATTTTATATATATATATATATGAGTTTATGTGCATGCAGGAGGCTACTAAAACCAGAAGGGTACAAAATAAATGGAAGAGCCAAAAGGTGTGGAAGAGTGGTGTAAATTTTGTCTTCTGAATATGGTACAGCTATATACATTGTGAAGTCACTTCATCAAGCCAGCCAAAATTCTGGCGCAGGTATAGATGATGTGTGGTCCTACCCCTTAGAGGAGAGTGATTGGCAGCAAATAGCTGCTAGGGGATGGGAAATCAATCTCTCTTTAAGGATGTGGTGTGGCCACTGGGAAGTTTCCCATGCTCCAGTGGGTAATCTCACATCAGTGCACAGAAGGGCCAGGACTAACTAGATTTAGTGAGTTATCAATTTAAAAAAAAAAAAAAAAAAGACCTTTAATGTGGAAGAGATCATGTTGGAAAAACCTAGGGTGGGGGGGGCAACATGGATAAATATAATCATATTCAATTGTATATGTGTGCAAAATTCTCAAAAACAGATTTTAAATGGTTTCCATTGAATTTACTTACATCTATGTTATTTTTAAATGAAAAGTCAACACTTACCACCAGAGAAGAGAAACATGGACACAGAAAGCTTCAACCCTTCCTCTTCATTCACTAGTTGTTTGAATTTTTTTTTTAAATAAAATCTGAATAGCAATTTGAAGATAAAACAATCTCCTTTCTCACATTTCTCATTGGTGTGCTACTTTTTCACACACTCAAATTCCTGTTTATTATATTTTAATTGAAATATGAGGTATAGGTTTATTTATTTGATACCCGCTATAGTTAATGTTTTGTACATATGACCAAAAGATGATAATACTCAAAAATATAAACCAACTATGTACTACCATTGTCTTAGCTAGGGTTTTACTGCTATGAACAGATACCATGACCAAGGCAACTCTTATAAGGACAACATTTAGTTGGGGCTGGATTACAAGTTCAGTCCATTATCATCAAGACAGGAACATGGCATCATCCAGGCAGGCATGGTTCAGGAGGAGCTGAGAGTTCTACATCTTCATCTGAAGGTTGCTAGCAGAATACTGGCTTCCATGCAGCTAGAATGAGGGTCTTAAAGCCCACGCCCACAGTGACACACCTGCTCTAACTGTGACTCACCTTCTAACAGTGCCATTCCCTAGGCTAAGCATATACAAACCATCACAACCATCTTCAAAATATAATGGTATACAAGCTCAAAGTAGAGTCTACAAGAAGGTAATCTGTTTGGATTAACCAAAGGAAAGAAAGAATAGCAAGCCAAGTAGGAGTTATCTATCTATTTATTTATTTTTCATTATTATTATTTATTTATTTTTATTTATTTATTTATTTATGGTTTTTAGGCTAAATCTCACTTACAGATTAAGCTGAATTGGAACTCACTATGGAGTTGCCCTTGATTTGAAATCCTCAACCTCAGCCTGTCACATTCTTGGATTGCAGTTGTGTGCCACCCTATACTGGTCAAATAGCACTCAGAGAATAAATATGAAATGTAGAAAGAAGTTATAGAATGATAAAATAGCCAAACCACAAAAAAGAAAATGTAGTATTGAATATGACTTCCACCAATACGACCATTCAAAGCAGCTCCAGCAAAATTATGTGGGACTTTTGAGTGGGAGACTTATGACCCTTCCCCTTGTTCATGGAGGGGGCATTAGCAACCTCATTACCATTACTACAGACTTATCTGTCAGCAGCATTGTGTTGATGTTTAGGCATGAACATAGGTCAAGGTCTCCTCCTCCTCCTCCTCCTCCTCCTCCTCCTCCTCCTCCTCCTCCTCCTCCTCCTTCATTGGATATATTCTTTATGTACATTTGAAATGTTATCCCTTTTCCCTTTTTCCCACCATCCCAGACACCCCCAATCCCATCCCCCACCCTGCTTCTATGAGGTTGTTCCTCTGCCCACCCACACACTCCCACCTCCCTGACCTCAATTCCTCTACACTGGGGCATTTATCAAGGCATCATAGGACCAAGGGCCTCTCCTCCCATTGAATCCTAGCAAGGCCATCCTCTGCTACATATGCAGCTGGAGCCATGTGTACTCCTTGGTTGGTGGCTTAGTCCCTGGGAGCTTCGGGGGATCAGGTTGGTTGATATAGTTGTTCTTCCTATGGGGTTGCAAACCCCTTCAGCTCCTTCAGTCCTTTCTCTAACTCCTTCAAAGAGACTCCACATTCAGTTCAATGGTGGGCTTCAAGAATCTGCCTCTTTATTTGTCAGGCTCTGGCAGGGCCTCTCAGGAGACAGCTATATCAGGCTCCTTTCAGCAAGCATTTCTTGGCATCCACAACAGTGTTGGGGTTTGGTGACTGCATATGGGATGAATCTCCACGTGGGACAGTCTCTGGATGGCCTTTCCTTCAGTCTCTGCTCCACACTTTGTTTCCATCTTTCCTCCCATGAGTATTTTGTTCCCTTATCTAAGAAGGAAGGAAGCACCTACACTTTGGTCTTCCTTCTTCTTGAGTTTCATGTGGTCTGTGAATTGTATTTTGGGTATTCAGAACTTTTGAGCTAATATCCACTTATCAGTCAATGCATACCATGTGTGTTATTTTGTGACTGTAATGCCTCAATCAAGATGCTATTTTCTAGTTCTATCGATTTGCCTGCGAATTTCATGAAGTCATTGTTTTTAATAGCTGATTAGTACTCTGTTGTGTAAATGTACCACATTTTAAGTATCCATTCCTCTGTTGAGGGACATCTGGGTTCTTTCCAGCTTCTGGCTATTATAAATATGGCTGCTATGAACATAGTGGAACATGTGTCCTTATTATATGTTGGAGCATCTTCTGGGTATATGCCAGGAGAAGTAGAGCTGGGTCCTCAGGTAGTATTATGTCCAATTTTCTAAGGAACTTCCAGGCTGATTTCTAGAGGAGTTATTCCTGCTTGCAATCTCACCAAAAACAGAGGAGTGTTTGTCTTTCTCTACATCCTTACCAGAATCTGCTGTCACCTGAGTTTTTGATCTTAGCCATTCTGACTGGTGTGAAGTGGAATCTCAGTATTGATTTGTATTTCCCTGATGACTAAGGATGTTGAAAATTTTTTCAGGTGCTTCATGGCCATTTGATATTCTTCAGGTGAAAATTCTTAGATTAGCTCTGTAGCCCATTTTTTAATAGGGTTATTTGATTCTCTGGAGTCTAACTTCTTGAGTTCTTTGTATATATTGGATATTAGCCCTCTATTGGAGGTAGAGTTGGTAAAGATCTTTTTCCAATCTGTTGTTTGCCATTTTGTCCTATTGACAGTGACCTTTGCCTTACAGAAAATTTGCAAATTTATGAGGTCCCACTTGTTGATTTTTGATCTTAGAACATAAACCATTGGTGTTCTGTTCAGAAACTTTTTCCCTGTTCCCATGTGTTCGAGGCTCTTCCCCACTTTCTCCTCTATAAGTTTAGGTGTATCTGGTTTTATGTGGAGGTCCTTGATCCACATGGACTCAAACTTTGTACCAGGAGATAAGAATGGTTCAATTTGCATTCTTCTACATGCTGACCGCCAGTTGAACCAGTACCATTTGTTAAAAATGCTGTCTTTTTTCCACTGGATGGTTTTTACTCCTTTGTCAAAGATCAAATGACCATAGATATGTGGGTTCATTTCTGGGTCTTCAATTCTGTTCCATTGATCTACCTGCCTGTCACTGTACCAATACCATGCAGTTTTTATCATTACTGCTCTGTAGTACAGCTTGAAGTCAGGGATGGTGATTCCCCCCAGAAGTTCTTTTATTGTTGAGAATAGTTTTTGCTATCCTGGGTTTTTTGTTATTCCATATGAATTTGAGAATTGCTCTTCTAACTTCATGAAGAATTGAGTTGGAATTTTGATGGGGATTGCATTGAATCTGTAGATTGCTCTCGGCAGGATGGCCATTTTAACTATATTAATCCTGCCAACCCATGAGCATAGGAGATCTTTCCATCTTCTGGGGTCTTCTTCAATTTCTTTCTTCAGATACTTGAAGTTCTTGTCATATAGATCTTTCACTTGTTTGGTTAGAGGCACACCAAGATACTCTATATTGTTTGTGACTATTGTGAAGGGTGCCATTTCCCTAATTTCTTTCTCAGCCTGTTTATCCTTTGAGTATAGGAAGGCTTCTGATTTGTTTGAGTTAATTTTGTATCCAGCCACTTTGCTGAAATTGTTTATCAGCTGTAGCAGTTCTTTGGTGGGATTTTTGGGGTCACTTAAGTATACGATCATATCATCTGCAATTAGTGATAGTTTCATTTCTTTTTTTTCATTTTGTATCTCTTTGAACTCCTTTTGTTGTCTAATTGCTCTAGCTAGAACTTCAAGTACTATATTGAATAGATAGGGAGAGAGAGGGCAGCCTTGTCTAGTCCCTAATTTTGATGGGATTGTTCAAGTTTCTCTCCATTTAGTTTGATTTGCTTTATATTGCTTTTTCTATATTTTGGTATGGTCCTTGAATTCCTGATCTTTCCAAGACTTTTATTATGAATGGATGCTGAATTTTATCAAATGCCTTTTTAGTATTTAATGAAATTATCATGAGTTCTTTCATTTTGTTTATGTAGTGGATTACTTATATAGTTGGATTTCCGTATATTGAACCATCCCTATATCCCTGGGATGAAGACTACTTGATCATGCTTAATGATAGTTTTGATGTGTTCTTGGATTCAGTAGGCAATAATATTATTGAGTATTTTTGCATCAATGTTCATAAGGGAAATTGGTCTGAAGATCTCTTTCTTTGTATGGTCTTTGTGTGGTTTAGGTATCAGCACAATTGTGGCTTCATAGAATGAATTGGGTAGTGTTCCTTCTGTTTCTATTTTGTGGAATTGTTTGAACAGTATTGGTATTAGATCTTCTTTGAAGGTCTGATAGAATTCTCCACTAAACATAATTAAACATATCTGGTTCTGGGCTTTTTTTGGGGGGGGGGAGACTTTTAATGACTGCTTCTATTTCTTTAGGGGTTACGGGACTGTTTAGATGGTTTATATGATCCTGACTTAACTTTGGTATCTGTCCAGAAAATTGTCCATTTCGTCCAGAGTATCCAGTTTTGTTGCGTATAGGCTTTTGTAGTAGGATCTGATGATTTTTTGAATTTCCACAGTTTCTGTTGTTATAGTGCCCTTTTCAATTACTGATTTTGTTCATTTGGATACTGTCTCTGTGCCCTCTGGTTAGTCTGGCTAAGGGCTTATCTATAATTTTCATTTTCTCAAAGAACCAGCTCCTGGTTTTGTTGATTCTTTGTATATTTCTCTTTGTTTCTACTTGGCTGACTTTAGCCCTGAGTTTGATTATTTCCTGTCTTCTACTCCTCTTGGGTGTATTAGCTTCTTTTTGTTCTAGAGCTCTCAAGTATGCTGTCAAGTTGCTAGTATAAGCTCACTACAGTTTCTATGAGTTTTCCTCTTACTATTGCTTTCATTGTGTTTCATAACTTTTAGTACAATGTGTCTTTATTTTCATTAAATTCTTCATTTCTTCCTTGACCAAGTTATCATTTAGTAGAGCATTGTTCAGCTTCCATGTGTATGTGTGCTTTCTGTTGTTTGTGTTGGTATTTAAGACCAGCCTTAGTCTGTGGTGATCTCATAGGATGCATGGGATTATTTCAATCTTCTTGTATCTGTTGAGGTCTGTTTTGTGACAGATTATATGGTCAGTTTTGGAGAAGGTATCATGAGGTGCTGAGAATAAGGTATATTCTTTTGCTTGAGGATGAAATGTTTACATATAAACTGTTAGATCCTTCATAACTTCTATAAATCTCACTGTTTGTCTGTTTAGTTTCTGTTTCCATGACCTGTCCATTGCCGAGAGTGGAGTGTTGAAGTCTCACACTACTACTGTGTGGGGTGTGATGTGTACTTTGAGATTTAGTAAAGTTTTTTATCACTATGGGTGCCTTTGCATTTGGAGCATAGATGTTCAGAATTGAGAGTTCATCTTGGTAGATTTTTCCCTTGATGAGTATGATGTGGTCTTCCTTATCTTTTTTAATGACTTTTGGTTGAAGTTGATTTTATCCGATATTAGAGTGGCTACTCCATCTTGTTTCTTGGGACCATTTGCCTGGAAAATTGTTTTCCAACCTTTTAATCTCAGGTATTGTCTGTCTTTGTCACTGAGGTACGTTTCCTGTATGCAGCAAAATGCTGGGTCCTGTTTACGTATAGTCTGTTAGTCTATGTCTTTTTAAAGGGGGAATTGAATCCACTGATATTAATAGATATTAAGGAAAAATGATTGTAATTTCATGTTATTTTTGTTGTTAAAGGTAGAATTATATTTGTGTGACTATCTTTTGTGTTTGTTGAAAGATTACTTTCCTGCTTTTTCTAGGGTGTAGTTTCCCTCCTTGTGTTGGCGTTTTCCATCTATTATCCTTTGTAGGGCTGGATTTGTGGAAAGATATTGTGTAAAGTTTGATTTATCATGGAATATCTTGATGGTAACATCTATGGAACATCTATGGTAATTGAGCATTCAGCTGAGTATAGTATCCTGGGCTGGCATTTGTGTTCTCTTAGGATCTGTATGAGATCTGCCCAGGATCTTCTAGCTTTCATACTCCCTGGTAAGAAGTCTGGTGTAAATCTGATAGGTCTGCCTTTATATGTTACTTGACTTTTTCCCTTACTGCTTTTAATATTCATCCTTTGTTTTGTGTATTTGTTGTTTTGACTATTATGTGATAGGAGAATTTCTTTTCTGATCCAATGTATTTGGAGTTTTGTAGACTTCTTGTATGTTTGTGGGCATCTCTTTCTTTAGGTTAGGTAAGTTTTCTTCTGTAATTTCATTGAAGATATTTAATGGCTCTTTAAGTTGGGAATCTTCAATTTCTTCTATACCTGTTATCCTTAGGTTTGGTCTTCTCATTGTGTCCTGGATTTCCTGGATGTTTTGGGTTAGGAGCTTTTTGTATTTTGCATTTTCTTTGACTGTTATGTCAATGCTTTCTATGGCATCTTCTGCACCTGAGAGTCTCTCTTCTATCTCTTGTATTCTGTTGGTAATGCTTGCATCTATGACTCCTGATCTCTTTCCTAGGTTTTCTATCTCCAGGGTTGTCTCCCCTTGTGATTTCTTTATTATTTCTATTTCTATTTTTTAGGTCCTGGATGGTTTTGTCCAATTTCTTCTCCTGTTTGGTTGTGTTTTCCTGCAATTCTTTAAGGGATTTTTATGTTTACTCTTTAAGGGCTTCTACCTATTTACCTGTGTTCTCCTGTTTTCTTTAAGGGAGTTATTTATGTCCTTCCTAAAATCCTCTATCATCATCATGAGATGTGATTTTAACTCAAAGTCTTGCTTTTGTGCCGTGTTGGGTATCCAGGTCTCCCTGTGGTGGGAGAACTGGGTTCTGATGATGCCAAGTCGCCTTGGTTTCTATTGCTTGTGTTCTTGCTCTTGCCTCTCACCATCTGGTTATCTCTGGTGTTAGCTGGTCTTGCTGTCTCTGTCTGTGGCTTGTCCCTCGTGCAAGCCTGTGTGTCAATACTCTTGGGAGACCAGTTCTCTCTGGAAGGAATTTAGATATGGAGAGCTGTGGTACAGGGTCAGCTTCTGGCACAGACGGAAACCAGGAGAATCCTGTCCCAGGCTGCTCCTCAGTTCCTGTGTCCTGAGTGCTCTGGGCGGGTCTCTTCTGAGCAGATGTGGTGGTCTTACCTGTGCTCACAGGCATGTCTGCACTCCCGGAAGACCAGCTCTCTCCTAGTGGTATTTGGGTATGGAGTGCTCTGGCACAGGATCAGCTCCTGGTGCAGATGTAAACCGAATGGATCCTGTCTCAGCCTGCTTTTTTATAGATCCCAGATCCATGGCCCAAGAATGGCACCTTACAGTGGGCTAGACTCTTCCCTATCAATCACTCATTAAGACACTGCTTTAAAATAAAGTGAAATGGAGGGATTCTGGATGACAGATACACTAATATTCACTTCATAATTACATTAAACAAATATTCTTTTGTAATATATTAAATATAATTTGGAGAACATTTCATAAAAAATTTTTTTCCAAAAAAAAGAAACCCTTTTAATTTCCAATCCCATTTAAACTTCATAGGATTTATCTGTTTTTAAAGCAATATCTTCAATATTTATATACTAAATACTTACATAGAAAATGTTTATAATTAAGTTTGTAATACTCAAGATAACATATTTTTTTTTTTACTCAACTAGCCATAGGAAAAACCTAGACCTGAATTCTAAACACAAAGGGTTGAATATTAGAATTGTACGAATCTTTCCAAAATACAGTGTCTGAGTTAATTGATGATTAAGAGGTTATATTGATGACATAGAATATGTTAACATGCTGTGTGTATAAAGACACTTAGGTTGTATATCAATGTTTGTATATTTAATGTGTGTGCATTTTAAGTTTTATGATAATATTTAATACTTTGTGATTTTTTATCTAAAATAAATGGGAAATATATTCCTGAGGCAAAAAAAAAAAAGCAAAAAAAAAAAAAAAAACCATAAACAAAAAAGACACTGCTTTAGTTCTGGATCCTGTGTATGTATTTTAGCAATTGAGGTCCCTTTCTTTCAGATAACTCTAGTTTCTGTGTCAAGTTGACATACGACTAGCCAGCACAGTTAAATCAGAGTGAGGCTTTGAGTGATTTGATTGAGTTGTGCTCCACAGGCGCAGACATTTGAGTATTTGGGCCCCAGGTGATGACACTGTTGGATAGGCTTCAAAGGTGGGGCTTTGTTGCAGAAATATCTCTTGGAGTGGAGCTTGAGGTTTCAAAGCCTCAGGCCATTCCCAGTCCCCTCTCTGCTTCCTGCTTATTATGACTTCATGAAATTCGTAGACAAATGGATGGATCTTGAAAACATCATTCTGAGCCAGGTAATGCAGTCACAAAAGAATGAACATGGTATGTACTCACTGTTAAGTGGTTATTAGCCTAAAATTTTGAAATACCCAAGAGTAACTTCGCAGGAACAGTAGTACTGAGTAAGAGGTCCCAGATGGAGGGCTTGGAGAAAGGACTGAAGGAGCTGAGGGAGTGTGCAGCCCCAGGGAGGTAGCAACACTGGCAACTGGCCTGAACCCCCATATTTCTGGAGACTGATCCACCAACTAAAGAATACACATGGAGGGACCCATAGTGCTGGCCACAAAGACTGCAGAGGAGGGTCTTGTTACCCGTCAGGGGGAGGAGAGGCCCTTGGGCCTGAGAGTGTTATATCCCCCAGTATAGGAGAA
Source organism: Rhynchomys soricoides (assembly GCA_019843965.1). NCBI lineage: Eukaryota > Metazoa > Chordata > Mammalia > Rodentia > Muridae > Rhynchomys > Rhynchomys soricoides. The sequence goes on from JADRCH010000122.1 coordinate 6,809,253, forward strand.
TGTCAAGGAGGGAAGATGAGAGTGGGTGGGGGGTGGGGTGGGGAGGTGGGTTGGAGAATATCCCCATAGAGGCAGGGAGAGGGCAGAGGGAATGGGGAGGTTCCAAAGGGGAGATCTGGAAAGGGGGAAACATTTGAAATGTAAATAAAATATGAAAAAAAAAAAAGAAAAAAGAGAGAGAGAGAGAGATGTGAATTCTCATGTTCCTGCCCTCAGACCTGCCTGCTGCCACATGTATCCCTCTGGAACCATAAGCCAAATAAACCATTCCCATAGGCTTAAATTTTTACAGCCTACTTTAATAAGGGTTCAACCTCTGCTCTAGCTTACCTCCCAGCAGAGGTAGTGAAAGAGAAAAGTTATAAGGATAAAGGAGAAGTGGACCTGTTCAGCAATAGTTCTTTTGGGGACAAGCTTGATCTTCTTTGGTAGCAGTTCAGTCCTCTAGCAAACACCATATATGACTTACCAGCTCTAGACCAGTCCTCTAGACAGGCTGTCACCAGGCACAAACCAACAGCTTCTGTCCAGTCCTGAAGGAATCATTAGCTCACCAACCAGCCTGAAGTGAGACTGCACAAGTGGCAAACTGCAGCAGGAACCTCATGAGCAGTTCATGGGCAAGCTTTTCTCAATGGCAACATTTGGAACAAACCAAAGCAATGCACAGTGCTCATCTCCCATTGTCTGTGGGGTCATATCCACTTCACATTCCTTCGATAAATTGCCTTGGACATGGTGTTTTAACACTGCAATAGAAAACTAATACAGACTCTCACTTCATCCAGTGGCTAAAGATTGCAACTGTGTTTTGCATCTATTCTGTGGCCTACGTCTCTGCAACCCCATCTTGCATAATAACAAAGTGACCATCAAAAATAAAAGATCAATGCTCTTGTTAAAGCAACTGATATAGATGTTAAACATTTTGGACCTGGCTTGTTTGCATAGTCAACATTTGTAGCTTCATCTACAACATAAAGACTGGTAGACCTATTTCACCAGCTAGTACTCCATCTGGATATCCTGAGCCCTCTATATACTGCTGATCTAGTTGAGCAGAATAAAATAGAATCAAAGAAAGAGGAATCAGAAGAGACATGTGATTAAATGGGTTTTATTCTTCTTGACAAAACCTCTCTGTAACATGTTTGATAAAAGACTCTTAAAGGTTCATTAAAAATAAACATGCAAATGTAAGTATAGTCACATATGCATAGTCAGATCAGCAAGGACTCATTTCCTGAAATTCCCCTTCCCCTTTATGCTACCTACAATTGGAAAAAAGATGGAGTTACCTTGGCCATGTATGTTTGCTGGCCTGGGTTGGGTCTTGGTATACCCTTTTTCTGAAAATAATTATCTAGTTGTGCCACTTCCACATTGTTCATGGTTCTTTGTATGAACTGTCATGAACATATAGACACAGTGAGTTAAAATATGATACTGTGTTTCTGCTCAGAAACAGAAAACCTTTAACTGGACCAGAGCATTACCAGGATTAATGTTCTTAAGAATAATGCCTATAATCCCAGCACCTAGTAGGTAGGAGGAGGAAGAGAGAGTCAGGATGAGCTCTATATGCTGATTTTGAAACCAATCTGAGCTACTTAAGATTCTATTTTAATAGGAAATTAAAATTACAGTTAAAAATCTAAATTCTACTACACTGATGAAAGAAGATCTTGAGATGTAATGAGATACATCACACACTCTCAACATTAGTCACAAAAGCTAAGGAAATACATCCCCCCCAAACTGATGAAAAAAACTGAATCTGATCCCTGACTAAATCTTGCCAGTTCAATGCATATACAGAGATCACTAAAGCATATATCAAATGCATAAAGGGCATAACTAAAGTAATCTTGAAAGAGAATACAGAAGAAGCAATTGACCTTTTTTGAAATTCTGTTCTTAGTTCCAGCATTAAAGATTGTGGGTCTCTAGCCAAGACCTTATTTCAAAATCAATCTGATAAACTAAAGCTACTTTCAATGCATGAGTAGAAGTAACTGGGTATCTATAGACAAAAGAATATGAACCTTTGCCTAAACATTGTATGTTAAAAAAAAATAGTTTAAAAAGAATTAGCACAGGCTAAGGGCCTTTAATCTAGCAGGAAAACACTTACCTAACATGCATAAAGCCTCTTCTCCATTTCCACCATCACACAAGTAGTACTGACAATAATGGTTTTTGAAAATGTAAAACATAAAGATTATATAACCTTTAGGGGGAAAATATAGGAGAAAAATCTTGGATCTAGTATCAGAAGAAGTCTTGAACACCTAAGAAAGGTTTATCAATAAAAAGAAAAAAATAAAAATTGGGCTTATCAAAATTTTTCTCTGTTAAATATAGTTAAAACATGAGTTTATAAGAATGTGGAAATAGTCAGGCAATGGTGGTGCACTCCTTTAATCCCAGCACTTGGGAGGCAGAGGCAGGTGGAGTTCTGAGTTCGAGGCCAGCCTCGTCTACAGAGTGAGTTCCAGGACAGCCAGGGCTACACAGAGAAACCCTGTCTAAACAAACAAACAAACAAACATAAAAAAATGAAAAAAAAAAGAAGGAAAGGAAAGAAAAGAAAAGAAGAATGTGGAAATATACTTGCATGCTGTAAGAGGTAATAAGGATTTTTTTTTTCTGCCAAACTGTGCAAAACTAGTTTTGCCTCCTCTGACTCCCTCCCACCCTCCCAATTTCTGGTGCATTTTTTAAAAGATTTATTTGTTTGTTTGTTTATTATAAGTACACTGCAGCTGTCTTCAGACACACCAGAAGAGAGCATCAGATCTCATTACAGATGGTTGTGAGTCACCATGTGGTTGCTGGGATTTGAACTCATGATTTCTGGAAGAGCAATCAGTGCTCTTAACCACTGAGCCATCTCTCCAGCCCGTCTAGGGCATTTTTAAAAGTAGCTGATTGGTGTAGATTGTGAGATTGAACCTCAACCAGTAAATAACAGCCAAGCTCCCTCCAACTTAGGAATATGGATACCACCTTGGCCGTGTATGCTGGTTCCCTGGCTTCTGGGAGCTTTTTACCCTTCTGACTAGAACTACAGTTAGTTACCTTGCTGTGACATCTTACTCAGAGGGGTGTTCTTTTTCTTTGTGGCCCTGAGAATATTTCTAATAATACTGTACATCAAAATCAGAAAAACATCTGGAATAAGTTTAAGAATGTAACTCTTAAAATGCAATAGGAAAATAAATAAATAATCAAGTTATAAAAGGTTGAAAGGCATAAAGACACATTTCACTGAGGAACATATGCAGATGGCAATAATCACATGGAAATGTGTTCAACATCTTCAGCCATTAGAGAAATGCAAATTAAAGCTGCAATGAATGTCACTAAATGCCACAGAGAAGGGCTAAGATAAATAACTATGACAACTGCCAAGACTAAAAAGGTTACAGACAACTCACACTATCCACACATGGCTGCTGGAAATGGGAAGTTCAGCCTCATTGGAGGATATTCTCTGTAGTCATTAGGAGAGAACCAACAGAATAAATGTACATATTGAAAGAGGTATTAGCGTGGCTTATTTGACACTCTCAGGATAGTGTAACAATGGCTGTCGCACACCCAATAGGCCAAGAACCATGTTGTTGTTCCATCCACAAGACTGAGTGTCTCAGCAGCTGAGACTGGTCCCTGGGACCTGCCTGCAGAACTCTTGGTCTTCCATCCACATGGGAAGCTCGAAGAAGCTGAATTAGTGTCAGCAAAAAAATAGATAGTGGCAGTCAGAAAATTGGCAGTGTTTCAAACTGAGATGCTATCATTCTTGTCCTAGCACCTCTGACTGAGGCTCACTGTTCCCCCCTGTAAACTCCCCAGCATGTTTTACATGTAACAGCTATGCAGAGTGGTGATGTAGAACCCCAAGTCCACAGGGCTCTGCACCTGTGCTAGTACAAACTTAGGGGTGTTTTAGTAGGAAAAAAATACATAGCATAATTAAACTTAGCATGAAGAAATAATATAAATTATTTTGGTAATTTTTGATTGGTTTCATGTAAAAATGATAGGACATTGTGGGTTAAATATATAAGAAAATTAATTTTTGTTTTTTATGTTTAATGTGGGTATTGTAAGACAGGAAATCATATTTGTGACTCATGTCATGTTTCAGTTGGACAGGGCTTCTGCACACTCAGTCAGCATCAGTCAGTGTACATCACTGTGGTTCCTTCTTCGGCAACCATTTACTAAAGCCACCTGCTATAGGTGGGTGCTGGCTAGTTTTGTGTGTCAACTTGACACAAGCTGGAGTTATCACAGAGAAAGGAGTTTCAGTTGAGAAAATGCCTCCATGAGATCTAGCGGTAAGGCATTTTCTCAATTAGTGATCAAGGGTGGAGGTCCCCTTGTGGGTGGTACCATCTGTGGGCTGGTAGTCTTGGGCTCTATAAGAAAGCCAGCTGAGCAAGCCAGGAGAAGCAAGCCAGTAAGGAACATCCCTCCATGGCCTCTGCATCAACTGATGCTTCCTGATCTGCTTGAGTCCCACTCCTGACTTCCTTTCGTGATGAACAGCAGCATGAAAGTGTAAGCTCAATAAACCCTTTCCTCCCCAACTTGCATCTTGGTCATGATGTTTGTGAAGAAATAGAAACCCTGACTAAGACAAGGTGTATGCTTGTATACTCTACCTGCTCATGACAGAGCATAGAGACTGGTTCAGCTGTTTAAATCACTTACCTAGCCTGTTCTCCTGAGTTGTATCTACAAACCTAACCTAAATTACTAAGTTGTTTACAACCAGGTTTCATATGAGGCCAACCTTCTATAATCACACTACGTAGTTAGAAATTAGTAGCAGCAATAAGAAAAAGAAGTTGATGTGCAGGGAAGATTCATTATTCGGCATAGCAGTATAGGCTCCTCATTTTCTGGGTATACCTGGCTGAAATTCTGAGTTCTGATGATATCCACTCTCAGTGCTAAGCCAAGGGCCATGGCAGCTGTGTGGCTTCTGTCAGGTTGCCCTATAGTAGGATATCTCCTAGATGGGTTACTCCTCATTGCCTTCTTTCTCGAGTTTCAGCATCTCACCCTGCTTTGGGGGTTATCTGAGACACGTATATGGTTTAAGATGTCTCTCTAATCTTAAATGTGCCAGAATAGATACCAAGAACTATGACCAGTGCTGCCTACTGAAATCAGTATCTCTTTATGTGAAGGAGTAATTCAGTCTCTTCCAAATGTGCATCACTAATATGATTTGCAACATGCAGTAAAGAGTCCCACAAGGGCCAGCAAGATAAAAGTAAAAGTGCTCGCTAATAAGCCTGATAACCCTATCCCTAGAGCCCAAATGGTGGAAAGAGACAACTGATTCCCAGAAGTTGTCCTCTGACCTCTATACCTTCTTTGTCTCTGTCTCTGTCTCTATCTCTATCTCTCTCCCACTCATATGCACACATACACACACTTACTTACTTACTTACAAACAAACAAAGGTAATTTTAAAAATGTAAGAGTCTGTGGGTTCTCTGCAAATGCCACTGCTAGAAGACTAATGAAACAGGAAGGAAATCTGGTTCAATAGGACTCAGTATATAGTGTTGGTTCAAACTTCTAGAGTCTGACCATCGGCAGTTTATTTTAGTCATATTTAAATACATACAATGTAGAAAAAAGTTTCCTGCTATAACATAATCCACTATACAAAAAAAAAAAGACATAATTACATTGAAATCTTCTCAAAGTACATGTCACATCTTCCATGAAGATGGATTCTAAAATAGGTTATATGTCTTATTTTGAGGGCCTAGGGGAGGCCACTGGTGTATGTTTGGTCATACAGATCATGTAGACATCATCTAAACTATTACCAATCTCTGGTCCTTATTGTGGGAGCTTGGGAGAATCAGGAATGGCCTGGTCCTACAGACATTACAGACTTACCTGGATATTAGCCACCTCCATTCCCAGCCTTCTGGCTTGAAAACAGGTTATACATCTCTCTTTTGCTAAGTTTTTAAATTTATTCTTCTCTCATGCAACACATCCCAACTACAACTTCATCACCACCCCTACCACCTTCCCTCTCCCCAAGATCCATTCCTCTTCTTTTTCCTTTTAGATAATAGCAGGCCTCCCTGGAATATCAACCAAACTCAGCATACCAAGTTGCAGTAAGATTAGGCACAAACCCTCATAACAAGGCTGAATGAGACAACCCAGTAAGAGGAAATAGGTCCCATAAGCAAGCCAAAAATTCAGGGACACTCTCACTTCATTTGTTAGGAGTCCAACAAAAATCCAAAGCTAAAGAATCACAGCATGCATGCAGAGGGCCTGGTGCAGATTCATGCAGGCTCTGTAGTTGCTGTCTCAGTCTTTGTGAGCCCCTGTGAGCCCTGCTTAGTTGACTCTGTGGGACATTTTCCTGGTGTCCTCAACCACTCCTGCTCAAACAGCCCTTCCTCCCCATATTCTGCATAGTTCTTCAAGCTCTGACAAATATTTGGCTGTGGGTCTCATATCTACACCCATCAGCTGCTGGAGGATAACTCTCTGATAATGATGGGGCTAGGTACAGGTCTATGTGTATAGCAGAATATAATTAGGAATCATTTTATTGACATTGTTTGTTGTTGTTGCTGCTGTTGCTGTTGTCATTGCTGTTGTCATTGCTGGTGGTGGTAGTCGTGTTTGATTCTATCCTTAGTCTAGGTCTCTGAGCTATTCAGCTTCCTGATCCTGGCCATCTAGGCAGTATCAGGCATGGGTTCCCTCTCATGGTGTGGACATCAGGCTAGACAAGTCATTGGTTGGCAATTCCCACAAGCTCTGAACCACCATTGCCCCAGAATATCTTCCAGGTAGGGCGGGTTGTAGGTTATAGATTTTGTGGCTGAATTGGTATCTCACTGGGAGCCTAACGTGGTTACAGAAGATGATGGTTCGGCCGGGCAGTGGTGATGCATGCTTTTAATCCTAGCACTTGGGAGGCAGAGGCAGGCGGATTTCTGAGTTCGAGGCCAGCCTGGTCTACAGAGTGAGTTCCAGGACAGCCAGGGCTACACAGAGAAACCCTGTCTCGAAAAACCAAAAAACAAACAAACAAACAAAACAAAACAAAACAAACCCACAAAAACAATGGTTCAGTCTCCATATCCTCCATTACTATGAGTCCTTGCTAGGGTCAACCTCATAGGTTCCAGGAAGTCTTCACTGTACAAGGTTTCCATATCACCCCCTAAATGCCACCTATTTTAGTCATCTCTCTCCGTACTCTCTACATCTTTTTCTTTGGAAAGACAAGCTTAAATATTTAACATTCTTTGTTTCCCTAGTACTATCTGTGAGCACAAGGATCTTTATGCTCCTAAAAAAAGTCCAATAAATAAATTCTATTAGCAATCATGACAGATATTTCTACAGTGTAATAGTCACCACTCTAAAGAAAAATCATGCACAGCATGTGTTACAGTGTGGATCATGAATGTCCCCAAAGGCCCTGTTATTAAAAGGAAGGTCCAAGCCTATGGAGATCTTGAGAGACAGAAGAAGCTTTAGGGCATGGGTACAAAGAGAAGAAAGTCAGGCTGTTTGGGAAAGCGCTTCAATAGGATATTGGGATTCTGACACTTTCCTATCTCTTTATGTACTTCTTGGATACCATGTGTTGAGTGCCCCTTCTCCACCTTGCACTCTTCCCATGATATATTATGCTAGCCAACCCAAAGCAACATGACCAAGGAAGCATGACTTAAAGCCTCTGAAACAGTAAGCCAAGACACACCAGTCTTCCTTACATTACATCAGGTATCTTGTCACAGTGACAGACAGTTGACTAAAAAATCATAAAAGAGATGTACTCCAAAGGTCACAAGTGTGTCTGACTAAGGGTTTCATTTGACTCATTTTGATGCACTGGTGATCAACATTGCTATTGAAGCTGGGTTAATAGCACATACCTGTAAATGACAGCACTTGCAAATTGGATCCATGAGTGGAAAAGGAGTTCAAGGTGACTTTTAACTACTTAGTAAGTTTTAAAACAGCCTGTGCTACATAAGGCCTTATCTCAAAACATAAACAACACAAAAACCTCATTGATAACAAAATTTCAAGTTATAGCTTAGATCATTCTTTACACTCTATATTTAGATGTATTATTGATAAATTAGTTTTAATGATCACCAAGTTTCTATTTGCAGTACTGTTTTCTCTCTGATCATAATAATATCTATGTTTAGATCACTAAGCTGGAAATGACATTCTTGTTCCTTTGAAAATAAATTCTCTAACACGTATTGACAATGGCTATCCTCCAGGAATATTAAACCATCACTGTAGGCTTTCAAGATCTGTCAAGAATACAGGGCTCACGTCTGGGTGTAGCTGAGTGGTAGGTCATTTGTTTAACATGTCCAAGGCCTTGGGTTCCAACCCCAGCAACAAAAACATTTTTAAAAGTCTCATCTCTACCACAGTCAATTCTCTGGGTTGTTTGCAGTGACCTGTCTTGAGGGATAGATAATCCATTCTTTGGAGCCATATGCTCAGACTCTGTGACTCTTTGGAGGCTCCTCCTTGTTTGGCTTCCCTTTCACGCCACATGCAGATGCCCATCTGAGATGTTCATTCCCTTTGGACTTTGAGTCCAAGAGAACCAGAGGCAATAATGTAACTTACTCTGCTGAAATATTCTTTTTCCTCTATCACAAGAGTCTGTATCCTCTGCCAGGATAACTCACAAGCTTGGTAAGTGGGATTAAATCAAAGCAACATCTGGCATCTGGTGTTTAAGAAGAACCACATTTAAATTTTTAATACCAGCAAAACTATTTTCAGGCTTCATGGTAATAACTTCAGTATAATTCAAAGGACTTGGTGATTTCAAGGCACCAGGAATTATGATTCTCTAATGTGGGCCATGGGAATGTTTTAAGATATATTGCCAGAAATACTGTTTAATTTCCAGAATCTATTAAAATGTGATTGTATTTTGTGTTATTATTATCTTTTGTTCTGTTTAATTATCCAGGAAGAGTAGTTATAGTTTAAACTTCTTGTTCATTTCCCACAGAAGAGCATTTGTAAATTGAAATTGTGGTCTTCTATCTCTGCCACCACTCAGGCTTCAGAAGTGCCAGTCACCCAGGCCATCTCTGTTTCAAGTTCATTGCACAAACATTTGTTAAGTGCCTGTTTCAAAAGGCATTGTGCTAAGTTCAGGGAAAAGCATAGGGATGTGCAAGGCAGGGTCTCAATAGTAGCTGCCACACATTCCATGCTGTGGAGGGGAGAGCACCCAGAAGCAAAGCATAAAAGAACACTGAAAAATCATCTGCCAACACAGAACTAATGGGGATACAAAGACAATGACTGGGAAAAGACAGAGGTAAGGCTAGAGGAAAGAAGAAGAAAGGTTAGGAAGGACAGAGGAGAAAGAGGTAGGAGAGGAGTATCTGCTGACCTTTGGGTAGGGCTTGCATAGAGCTGCTTCATTGTGTCCTCTAGTAGCAGCCTTGGACACAAAGGCATGATCTGTAAGGTCTGGGGTTTCCTGGAGTTTACCAGGGACTATGCACAGAGGCAGAAAGAGCAACAGAGGCTACCAGGACACAGTTAGAAATTTGGTATGGGGAGAGAGAGAGAGAGAGAGAGGGAGAGAGAGAGAGAGAGAGAGAGAGAGAGAGAGAGAGAGAGAGATTGATTCATTGATTCTTACCTTTTCCACCTTGTTCTCTAGTCCAGGGGGCTTTCAGAATTTTGCCTATCTAGTAACTTCGAAATTAGCATAGAGTAAATATGTTCTACATTTTAAGAAATTTATGTAAAGTTTTAGAAAATAATATTGTTATCCCTGCATTGTTAAAAACAAATTCTACATGTCAGGCTCTTCCACTCAACTTAAGGCAAGTTTGTATGGAGTATTAACCCTGCTTTGAAAAATGATTTTATCATCATCATCATCATCATCATCATCATCATCATCCACTCATTCATTCATTTTCTTAGTTTAGTTTCTATTACTGACAAAACACTGTGACTAAAAGCAATTCAAGAACTTTATTTGGCTCATATGATATTCATCAGGGGACGCCAAGGCAAGAAATCAAAACAGGAACCGAGAGGCAGAAACTGAGGTAGAGATCATAAAGAAGTGCTGCTTACCAGCTTGGTCCTCATAACTCGTTCAGTCTGGTTTCTTATATAACCCAGGGGCACCTGTTCAGGGGTGGCACTGCTTGCAGCAAGCTGTTTCCCCTACATCAATAATTAATCAAAAAATTCTCCACAGCATTGCCTATAGGACAATACATTGAAAGGTTTCTCCATTATTATTATTTTTTAATCAATTAAGATTTTCTCATCCCAGGTGACTTCAGCTTGTGTCAAGGTGACAAAACAAAACAAGCTAACACACTCACCAGCACATTCTTTTCTAACTTTATCAGTGATCACATTTTCAGAGAATGCCACATGGATATTACCTCATCAACACTCATGAGGATGGCACAGAGAGCTTCACATATCAATGTGGTCAAGCTATAGCTATGTTGTTACACCTTTATTTAAGTGCTCTACAGATGTGATTGCCCTCTACAATCACTTGACTAAGGCAAGGGAGGTTATCCCAGATCATCTGAGAGGCCTGATTCAAACTGGTAAAAGACCAGAGCTGGAATTTCCCTGAGGAAGCAGGACTCTGCCCAAGGATATTAGCTTCATTCCCAATATTAAGATTGAGCTTCCCTCTTTATAATTTGAATGTGAATAGTCGGCTTTTTAACTCTTCCAAGGAACAAGTATATCTATCTTCTAATGCTTTTATTTTCTGACATACAGCACTGCAGAAACTAACACAAGAAACAGTCTAAGTCAAGTCTAGGACAAGCAAGTACAAACTGCAGCAAAATTAAGTACTGGATGAGGATGGGAGATTTCACCTAAACCACATCAGGAAAGGGTCACAGCTCTAGGAAGACTGAGCTCAACCATATGACATGGACTTGTGTCAAGAATGATACAACCATGCTGGGATTGGAGAATGCACTGACTATAGCATGAGACATAGAGAGTTGGAATAGTACCAAAAAAAAAAAACCCCCCCCCAAAAAAAAAAAACAAAACAAAAAACAAAAAAACCCACCATACTATCAAGGTTAGTATTTTAATCCAACTGTGATGTTTAGTTTTATGCCAATTTGACATAGCTAGACATCTAATAGGAAGAAATCTTAATTGAGAAAACACATCCATAGGATTTACCTATTAGAAAGTCTGTAGGGCATTGTCTTGATTGTTGACATACATAAACTAACCAAGTTTAAATTGACTGATGATTGATATAAACTAACCAAGTCCTCATCAAGGCAAATTAGTCTCTGTTTTGTTTTTTGTTTTTTGTTTTCAATGAGTTAAGGAGAGAATGGTAGCTAATCTTGGTTGTCAACTTGACTATATCTGTTATATCTAAAATTGAAGGTATAAAATGTGTTATGCCTATAAGGAATTTTCTTGATTGGACCATGTAAGGTAAAAAGACCTACTCTAAATCTAGGCCACTCCCTCACTGGCAGGCCACATACAAAAATAAGGAAGAAGAAAGCTTTTGCTTTTTGGCTGCTTGCTCACTTTCAATGGCAAGTTCTTCTGTCCCATTGCTGAGGTATTTCCTAGCTAGCATTAGAACCTATTTCTTCAAGATTCTGATTGTTGTGCTTTGAATGAAAATGGCCCCCAATGGTCAGAGAGAGAGGCACCATTAGGAGGTATGGCCTTGTTAGGGGAAATATGTCATTGAGGTGGGGTTTGAGGTTTTAAATGCTCAAGCCAAGCCCAGTGTCTCTCTCTGTCTGCTGCCTGAGGATCCAGATGTAGAACTCTCAGCTATCTCTCTACCTGTGTGCAACCATGTTTCCTGCCATGATGATAATAGGATAAACCTCTGAACTGCAAGCCAGCCCCAATGAATGATTTGTTTATAAGAGTTACTGTGGTAATGTTGTCTTTTCACAGCAATAGAAACACTAACTAAGACACTATTGTTAACAGAAGATTAGCAGCTCTCTAGTAATTATATGGGACTTCAGTACCTGATTGAAACTGTTGAGACATCCAGTCTATTGGACTAAGGAAAGGATTATTAGCCTTTTTTATTAGGATTCCATCTTTGTTGATCTACCCATACTACACCCTGTAAGGTGTAAGATATTCTAATAAATGTGTTTTACCAGCTCTGTTCCTTTAGAGAAACCTGACTAATACAGAAAGTTCATACAGTTTGTATTTTTCTGTATTAATTTCTCCATTTATAAGGACAAAATTAATGTTTTGAATATGTGCAACAATGCTTTGTTATTGTAACATATTAAGAATTATTCAGGGCCATCAAGATGGCTCAACAAATATAGTGCTTGACCCCCAAGCCTGGAAACATGAGTTCAATTCTTGTAACCTGTGTAAAGGTGGAAGGAGAAAACCAACCCCCTTCCTACTCAATTCTCCATGGTTTTGGCCTTCACACATACACACACACACATCATCCATTTGCACACATGCATACACATACACACAAACATACACACATATATACACTAATATAATCTTGGTATTACAAAGGTCCTTGAGCCCACAAATCGCTAAACTAACCAGGAATTGCTGTGGGGCTTTTACTATAAGCTGTGCTCCTGTTCCTAAAAATAACAACTCTAAGACTCAATACTAATACCTAGGCCATATATTAAGGTGTATTCTCCAACTAGCTCATAACTTAATATCCCAGTTATTCTAACCTAAGTTCCCCCACATGGCTAGTTACCTCTGCTCAGGTTCCATGTGTCTGTCTTCTCGCATGTCTTAGGGAGAATCCTCTCATGCCTGGCTCTATCCCAGAATCCTTTCTACCTACCAGATGTTCCACCTTCTATTCTACCCTTTCCTATAGGCCATAGGTTTTTTATTGACAGGATATGTATCCATACAGTACAGAAGAGATTCTCTCTACGGGGAATCAGGCATGGTTGTGTCCTCAAAGGAAGAAATACCTGCTTCCACCCAGAAATCTTAGAGCGGATGTTGTTAGCAGCCTGGTGATCTTTGCTGTCTGTAGAGCCAAACATCACTTAAATCCCCCAGAGTGTTTATCCCAGACTCTCCTTCTCTAGATCATTATCTTTAGCTCTCAGTTAATAGAAACCAACCTTAGGGGAGATGTCACATTTACTTTATAGCCTGCTGTACTTTATAGCTACCCTCTATACTATCTCAGTTAGAGACCACATTATATTCTAGGCCTTTTAACTATAGAAGCCACCTTCATGATGGTCACATGTACTTTGTAAAGGAGTGTCTATGTAGCCAAGCCTTAAGCTTTATTATGCACCTGGAATTGAAATGATTGTTGCCTAGAATTTTTTTTCAAATTTTACTGAGTTTAAATATGGCAATAAACCAACTAACATCAAACTCCTGAAGTTTGATGTGGCCCAACTACATGAGCTAAACTGAATTTTCTTCTTGCCTTTTTTGGGATCATTTCATTGCCAGCCATGACAACTGCAGGAACCCCGTCCCCCCAATATAATATGAAGAGTGATTCAAATAGGAAATTAAGTAAGAGGAGCCAATCAGGAGATATATTCAATATGCATGCATGTACTTGGACCTATTCACATATTATGTATGGACATTTGGTTTCACACACCCATACATGTAAGGCCTCTACCACTCGATCACCCACACTGACAAAGAACCATGTCACACTATTCATTCACCCTTTCACATTCATAGATCTTTTTTTCAATGCAATTAAATAAAAAGATTTCTTTGTACACTTTTTCCTGTTTTATTGTTTACTTTATTACCAAAAAATGAAATAAATGTAACTCATAATCATATGGACATTTTATATTAATTACATTGTTATTGAACATTAAAATCCTATGAAACAAAAATCCACTTCAGGTGCATGACAAGTTTTGCTTTAAGTTTAATTTTCTTCAGAAACCATGTACCTAAGTATGTGACCCCATAACAAAACATACCCACAAGAGTATTATTTTTAATATTAATATCAGAAATCCTTGAATATTATTACTTTATATAAACTATTTGATGGCTGCCAACCATGGACCAGATAATCACCCTAAGATTAATACCTGAAGAACACACAGATGCTGTAATGAATACGCACAAAGTGCAGAGGCAAAGAACTGGCATTTGGAATAATGTTCACACCTTTGCTGGTTGGTAAAAGGGATAGAAAAAGGATTTCTTTCATTTCTAACAGGGGTTTAGCAAGGGCTAAATCATATTGGTTCTGCACCTCTAAACTTGAAATGAGTATTTCTGAGAATTCAATCCTGGTGCTTGAGGCAGCAGTGTATGATCTTATAAAATCATCTCAGAAAGGTAGCTGCAGGGTATCTAAACCCTTGGGGAGCCTGCTGCCTATCAGTGCTGATGTCTGTCTCTGGCTCATCAACACTAATGCACAGCTGGACACAGTGTCTTCACCAAGCTGGGCCCAGCCAAGAAGTGAGTGTTGCCAGGGCTTCCAATTTCCTATTTCCAAGGTCATAAAGCACAGTACATATAGTGTTCACATTTGTTTGATCATGTTTAAAACCTTTTAAATATTATGACTATAACCATGTCATACCATCTGAACCATTTAAATTGATCTCAAACAGTAGGAGTCATGGTTGAAGCTCTAGCTCAGTGGGAGAACATTGCTTAGTTCATGTGTGAGGCTCAGGGCAGAGTCCCAGGAAATGGGTGAGGGGGTGGTGGGAAAACATGGGCATGGATTTGCAGGCCTGCAGTCCTACAAGTCAGGAAGTCTTGGCAGAGAAAATTTTAAGTTGAAGGCCATCCTGAGCTTCATAACAAAATACCACCACCATCTCACCACCACCATCACCATTCTGTCCAAGGGAAAAAGCAAATAAACACATAAACACAAACAAATAGAATCGGGATAAGCCATGAGACCATGGCAATTTCATTTTTTATACAACAAACATTTGCCATTAAGTATTTATACACACTATCATATACACTTTTAAACTATATTATGATTATCATTATTATATCATAGTCTTTATTGTTTTTATTTTACACAGGCTCTCACTATGTAGTCCTAGCTGATCAGGAACCATGTAGACCAGGCCTGTCCTATAGTTCTATCTGCCTGCCTTTGTCTCCCTAGTGCTGAGTTAAAGGCATGTACCACCATGCCCAGTCATCTTACTTTTTTTCTACAAAAAACAGATACCAGTTTTGAACATAAAATGTTGATTTATAATTCAACATTTGTCTCTTGTCTCAGCCTTTGGACATGCATGTGAGACACTTTCTAGCTTATATTAATTGAGGTAGAGTGGTAGTTTGAATATGCTTTCCCACCCAGTGGCACTATTAGGAGGTGTGGCCTTGTTGGAGTAGGTGTGGCCTTGTTGTGGTAAGTGTGTCACTATGGGAGTGAGCTTTGAGACCCTCCTTCTAGCTGCCTGAAAGACAGTCCTTTCCTGGCTGCAGTTGGATCAAGATGTAGAACTCTGAACACCATGTTTCCCACCTTGATGATAATGGACTGAACCTCTGAACCTGTAAGCCAGCCCCAATTAAATGTTGTCCTTTGTAAGAGTTACCTTGGTCATTGTGTCAACTCTTCATATCAATGGAAACCCTAACTTAGACAGGTGGGAAGAAGTACCCTAAATATGGGCAGTACCACTCCATGGGCTGGTGGCCAGGACTGCAGAAAAGAGGGAGAAAGGCAGTAATGAGCTAAAGCATGCATTGCTCTCTTTGCATCCTGGTATTCTTCTGCTTCCATATCTTCTCTGCTATGATGGATTATACCCTCAAACTGTAATCCAAAATTAACCCTTCCTTCCTTAAAGAAGTGTCTGTCTCAGGTCAGACTTTGCTGTTATATTTTGGGTGTAATTTTTAAAAATCTCAAAATACTAAGGAGACCTACAAGGCTGGCAAGTGCTGATAGGCCTGATTAATGAACTCTGAAACAGTATGATGTAACCAATATTCAGCAAGCAGTAATTGAAGACAGAACTCATGAATGAGTTGGAGAAATACAAATTTACTTGATCTTGATCATCACATATTCTATGCGTGTATTGAAAAATCACTTATACCACAACTATGTAATTTTTATGTCAACAATACTCTTAAAAATATCAAAAAAAATGCATTTAATAAAGAAGAAGAGAGCTACTGCCCTGGTGCTCACTCAAAGTGAGGAGTTCAAAGGTCACAGCGTGTAGAGATGAAGTCACCTCTTCGATGTGCTAAACTGTCATGCTGTCAAACTCCCTCCAAATATTTATGTTCATCTCTGTAGATCTGTGCTTCACTTGGCCTGGCCAGAGAATATTTTCATTGAGCAGTTAATTGAGCATTGAAGCATTGATTAGTAGTTAATGCACAGACTCATACCTGGTCACAGTGCTGAGAATAAGCTGTTAGAAGGAGCACATCTATCAAACCCCACCAGGCTCAGAGAACACTAAGAGGCAGGTGGGGAAGAGTGCTTTGAAGTGCCAACACAACACAGCTGTTACAACATAACTTCACAGAAGCTGTACCCACCCACGACCTTCACAGGACCAAGATAGTTAAAATTTCAGCATAGGGGTGGGAGAGGCTTCCAACTGCCCACACCTATAGCTTACAGACAGACTGACAGACAGCTGCTGAGGTAGGGAGAATCACATTGCTTTAGGGAAGGGGGAAGTGCAGCTATTGGGTTGTTCATGTCCCAGTGGCTGACACCACAAAAGCATGTATATGGGCACCACTAATTAGACTTAATAGGATATTGTGGTGGTTTTTAACGAGAGTGGTCTCCACAAGCTCTGGTGTTTGAACACTTAGTCCTCAGGTGGCGATGCTTTTCAAGGAAGTTTTGAAGGTGTTGAACGAAGTGAATCACTAGGAATGAGCTTTGAGTACTTGAAGCTCACCCAGCTTTCAGTTCACATACCCTCTCTTCTGTTCCTGCTGCCACTTGCTGCTGTGATGGACTAAGCCCTCCTGAAACAGTAAGCCTGAGAAGCTCTTCTTCTACAAATTGTCTTGGTCATGGTGCTTTATCACAGTAACAGAAAACAAATTAACATAGTTACTTTTAAAATATGTGTGAAATTGACAGGAAAATGGGAGATATGTCGAAGGCAGAGAAGGTAGAAGAGGGGAGTGTAGATGGATCTAACCAAAAATACACACATGCATACATTTTTCAAAAAAAAAAATAAAAAATTAACAGCTTTCCTAAGATCAAGGATATAATTTCCTTTGGTGTGGTCCTCAAAATCCTGTAACTTACCTCAGTGCCTATGATCTCATCTGTAAAATGGAGATTCTTTTGCTGATGCTGCATATTACCATGCAATTAGACTTATTACACACCTGACACAGCATGGCATTATAATGATGTCACTCTCCCCAGTTCTGCAGTATTATTTGTAAAGGAGAATATTTATGGACCAACCATGACTGAGCAGTGAATTCTCTGTCATTACAGTTTCTGTCAACAATCTTCTAGTGAAGAAATATCAATTAAGTTATCAAAGATCCAACCAAGCTAGCCACAGGAATTTAGGCATCACCAAGAATCTTTTAATAACTTAAGAAAGGCAGGTACAGAGAATGTGTTGCAGCCAGGGGTTCCTGTGTGTTAGTTTCATTCTTCTGCTAACCAGGCTCCACTTCCTGAAGCCCCACACGCTCCCAAACTACTGCCCTAAAACGGGAAATGACCACTACAGCACAAGTCTGTGGAAGACATCTTAGAGTCAAGCCATAACGATTTTACTTTCATTGCATTTCTTTTTGAAGAGATTTACTTGTTTACTTGTGTGTGTTGTGTGTTATGTGTGTACATTTGTATATGTTGTGTGCATATGTGTATGTGGGGGGAGGGGCAGGGAGTGCTAGCAAGTGAGCCTGTATAGAAACACAGAGACCAGAAGAGGTCACTCTTTACCTACTCCTTTGAGGCAAGGTCTCTCCTTGAAACTGGAACTTTAGAGTTTGAACAGTCTTTTAGGTGTAGTACCATGTTCTCTGCAAGTAAGAAAACTGGCTTCTCTCTATACATGGAATACAAGCAGCAGGAGGAAGCACCATGATCTTAGATTAAATGCTCTGTGATTTCCCCATTTAGGTCAATAGTATTTATCGGTTTATAATAGATCTAGCACCTGTTATATTGCATATATATGCGCTTCTATTCCTAATTTATCCTGGGCTTTCATTATGAAGAGATGTTGGATATGACCAAAGGCCTTTGCGGAATCTTTTGAAGTTTCTCTCTTTAATCTTTTAAGTGATGTGTATATATTATATCCTTACTTTAATATTGAATCCTTACTTTAAAATGTTTAATCTTAAACCTTTGTATACCCCCATCCTCCTGTCTTACTTAAACCAATTGATTCAATCAGATAAATTATTACTTATAACTTTTAACTCTATTTTCTAGAACAAGGGATATGAAAAAGCTTAAACCAACTCTCCTAAATTAAAATAATGTCTCCTTCATCTGCTATCTTACCTTCTATAAGATATACCATGTTCTTGCTCATTTTAATTTCTTGGTTATTTTAATTTTAAAATATCACTTGTAAAAATTATTGCAAAAGTAGTACATAAAACAACAAAAGCAGACCAGAAAATAATGACTAGTAGATTAATATGATCCAGAAATTTCTCCCTTAATGCTTTGGTAATTAGATCTCTCATACCTGACAATACTCTTTCCTGACATCTCAGCTTTATCCTTGGAGTCTAGGATAAGCTTCTAGCCAAATGAGCCATGAGACTATACATGCTACATGCACAAAATTTGATGTTTCACCAACAGAAAAACTATGGACTGAGAATTCCCAAAGAAGGCTTAGTAGTTAAGACCACATACCGTTCTTCTTAGATGAATCTAAGTTCAGATTCCAGCCCCCATGTGAGGTGTTTCACAGCTACCTATAACTCTAGCTCCATGGGATCTGATGCCTCTGGCCTCCATGGGCACCTGCACTCATGAGCACTTACCCACATACAAACACAAATACATAATTAAAAATCAACATTAATATTATTAAATTAAATTAATTTAAATTGTAAGATAATAAAAAATTTTTCACATAGCCATCTATCACCTTCCTCTGAATATGACTTCTTACATGAACTTCAAGCTGCTTAGTGGAATTAACTTCGTAGATATACAAAATGACCCTATGGAAATCTATTTTTCCTCTTTGATACCTTCTCTACGAATTTCCCTAATTTATCTTCAGTACCCCAAAATAGCCCATTTATTTTCTCTCTCTCTCTCTCTCTCTCTCTCTCTCTCTCTCTCTCTCTCTCTCTCTCTCTTTCTGTCCCTCCCTGTGTGACCCTGAACTCACAGCTGCCTGCCTCTGTCTCTCAAGTCTAGGATAAAAAGCATAAACTATCATGCCCAGCTCATCTCTCTCCTCTTAAGAAATTCAGTGCAAAATTAAATTAAATTAAAGCTTACCTCCTACATATATGCTCTTGATCTATACCTTTGGCTATTCCTTAAATTATAGTTTTAATTCTTAAATCTGTAGGACCTTCTGCAGTCCTGACTCAGCTTATCTGTACTATCCAGACTTATGTGGATATCTTCTGGATTTATAAAAATTAATCAAGTATTAGCCATTAGCCCAGACAACAATACCTGACTACCCAGTATGGGATTTGGAGACCTCACCCCAATCCTACTGTGCTCTGAGTCAACATAAAGAAGCAGGAGATTTGACTTCAAGGTCTGTATCATCCATGGTTCCTTCGTTCCTGTAAATCCATTCCTCCATTTCTTTTTTCTTTTTTTTCTTTCCTGTTTTTTAAAGATTTATTTATTTTATGAATGTGAATATGCTGTCACTCTCTTCTGACACACCAGAAGAGGGCATCAGATCCCATTACTGATGGTTGTACGCCACCATGTGTTTGCTGGGAATTGAACTCAGGGCCTCTGGAAGAGCAGTCAGTAGTTACTTCTAGGCCATCTCTCCAGCCCCTCTTTTCTTCTTCTGCTTCTGCTTCTGCTTCTGCTTCCACTTCCGCCTCTGCCTCCGCCTCTGCCTCCTCCTCCTCTTCTTCTTCTTTTTTAAATGTAAAACCAAAGGGCTCAAAAATGTTTATGTGCTTGCCTTTTTAGGATGCTGGACACTCTGAGATATCAGATATGAGACCTGTAGAAATCAGATTATTTTCCCTACCATTTTTCCCTAGAGACAGAGGACTAACAGCTCCCAAAAGACATTAAAGTTACAATAGGCCCTGTGTGTACAGGATTTTTTTTTCTCTGAAAACCTGATGTGCTCTGCCCTACCTCTCACCTCAGATGCCTTAGATGGCTCTTTGTTTGGTTGGTTTTTTTCTTTGTCTTTTAAAAAGGATTTATTTATTTTTATTTTATATGTATGGATGTTTTGCTTGCATGTGTGTCTGGTCTATGTGCCACATGTATGCTGATGCCCACACCAGCCAGAAGAGAGTGGAATATACCCTAAAACACAAGTTACAGACAGTCATGAACCACTAGGTGAGTACTAGAAATTGAACCTGGAGCCTCTGAAAGAGCAACAAGTATTCCTAATCACTGAGCCATTTCTCTAGTCCTGTGCTGCCTCTTCTAATGTTTTCACGCTGTCTATAATTCTCCTCATCTCAAGGCTTGATCATGGCCCCATGGTTTTTCTCTAGTTCATTTCTGGAGGGTAATTTACATCTGTTCCTTCCCCAAACTTGATGCTATGAATCGTAGCAAGGTCTTGTATTTACTTCCTTACGTGCATTGAATTATCCTTGTGTACCTCTGATGAAACCAAATTGACAATGGTAATGGCCTTAGTGTGTTCTCTGATTTGTTTTGTGAGAATGTTGTTGACAATTTTGTGTCTAGATTTTTATAGGGGAGTACTGGCTTTATAAGACTTCCTCTTCATTTTCTACCCTTTCCTATCTTATGGATGGTTTAAGGAATATTTTTTATCTCTAAATTTATGAATTTTGGGATTCTATTTTTGTTCTTAGTTAAAGTTTTGTCAGTCTTTTTAAAGAATCAACTTTTTTATTAATTCTATGTTCTTTCATTTCTATGTCACTAATTTTGTTCTCTTTTTTATTTTCTAGACAGGGTCTTACTATGTAGACCAGGCTGGTCTCAAACTCACAGAGATCTGCCTATATCTGCCTCCCAAGTACTGGGGTTTAAAGTGTGTACCACAATGCTGGCTGCCCTTGTTTCTTAACAAATACAAAAGAGCTGAAATTATTTCCTGTATCTTATTAGATCATATCTGCAGTGAGCAGAAGAGGGCATCAAATCCCATGTAACTGGAGTTACAGGTAGTTGTGAGCCACTTGACATGGGTGGGTGCTGGAAACCAAACTCAGGTCCTCTGTTAAAGTTGAACATGTTCTTAATTGCAGTCAGCTCTCTAGCCCTGTGACTTAGCTTTTGAATGAGACTTCTAATTATTTTTAAAAATACAGCCAAAGAAAGCATTGAAGGTATGGACCTCACATGCAAACTGTGTTAGACTCCAATACCCACTAATGTGGCTGTACTTCCTTACAGATATAATAAGGAATCTCTTCTGGACAAGGGTGGAGCTCATGACATTTGTGTAGCTTGTAAAGAACCCTAGATTCCATTTCAGCACATACAAAGTAAGTAAGTAAATAAATAAATAAATAAATAGTTTTTTTCTCCACATGTAACAGAATGAACATACTGCTTCATCAACCTGAACAGTTAAAGTTTCAACAATGAGTAATTTAGTAACAATAAAATCAAAATCATCAAAAACAAGTAGATGAACTTAATTAAATATCTGTCAATTACTTTTGATTGTTTTTGAGACAGAGTCTCACACAAATCAGTCTAGTCTCTTACTTCACTGTGTAGATTTGGATGACCTTAAACATCTGATCTTCCATCTTCTACCTCTCAAGTGCTGAGCTTACAGGCATGTACCACTACTCTTGGTTTATTTGGTGGGAATTGAACTCAGAGCCTTATTCATGTTAGGCAAATGCTCTACTAATGAAGCTATATGCCCAGCCCATAATTTATTTGTTTCTTTAAGATAAAGTCTCATACAGCACAGCTAGCCAGGAACTATTTAGCCAAAGAGTTCCTGAATTTGTGATCCTCCCTTCCTCTACCTTCCAAGTGCTGAGATAGAAGGTTCCCATCACTACACATAGTTTTTCAGTTACATTTTAAAAATTTCCTAAGAGATTAGTCCAACTTTCAGGAGCTGTTTCTCTCCTTTCACTATGGGTTTCTAAAGATCATGCCCTAGTCAGCAAGCTTGCATGAGAAGATCTTCTTCCTGCTGAGCACTATCACCTATCCAGAATTCTGTAAAGAACAAACTGCTGTCACAATATTTATAGTCTTAGTAATAATAATCTTTGTAAGCAATAACAAGGCAATGGTGGTGGTAAAATAAATGAAAAACATAATAAATATCATGTAGATGATAAACATGGCTAATACATGCAATTAAATTTATAGGGCTGATTTAATTGCTTACCTCAGAAAAACACAAGTTTGGGTCCTCATTTCCAAAATGCACAAAAATGAGTTCTAAAGCTAAGTCTTTTTATTCTCGACACTTAAGTGTTTTTATAAAATTAGTAAATACTGGTAAGAATAGTAACATTTATAGAAGGGAGGAACTATTATTCACTTGCCATAAGACAAAACGAAGAAAAAAATATAGACCATTATTAGTCACCAGTCTCATGATTACCTGGATAAGAAATCTGCAAGAATCTTACAGAAACTCCTCAAATTAATAAAAATTTATTTAGCAAAATAAGTTTCTTCTATATTACATAGCAAATGCATGTAATATAATTTATTATATATGTGTATATGATATATGAGTGTGTGGCTGTGTATGTTATAGATATACACACTTGTGTGTGCATGTGTATGTGTGAGAACACTCACCACTGAGAACATGTATATATGGGTACACTTGCACGTGTGTGCATGTTGAGGGAACACTCTCCTCAAAGTGTGGAGACTTAAGAGTTCTTTGGAAAATCAGTTGTGTT
Organism: Rhynchomys soricoides; assembly: GCA_019843965.1. Lineage (NCBI taxonomy): Eukaryota > Metazoa > Chordata > Mammalia > Rodentia > Muridae > Rhynchomys > Rhynchomys soricoides. The sequence continues at coordinate 6,832,365 of JADRCH010000122.1, forward strand.
GGATGGTGTTTTTTCTGGAGCAAACAAGTGAAGGAGTGTTTTTTTGAAGTGGACACAAATGAAAGGATGTTTTGCTAAAGCAGAAACATGAAGGAACGTTTTGCTGAAGCAGACATGGATGAAAAGATGTTCTGCTGAAGCAAGCATGTGAAAGGACAGGTGATGGAGGATTCTTCACTAAGGACACACATGTATTGGTTTGCCTTACATTATGTTGATGATCTCCTTTTGTTGGTACTCCACAGAGAGAAATTCACCAAAAAACTTCTGGTGGTATGCTACGGTTTCTTACCGCTTCTGCAGACTTGGGCTGATTGGCAGAGTGATGCCAGTTGAGACAGACTCATGAGAAATTTTGATAATACAGACTCACATGCTGAGGCAAGACCCATAGAGAACATGTGATGTTTGGAGGGACTATAAATAGAACTCAATGAACAGTGACGGGGGCTTGGCTAGGGTTGGGTAGGTTTGGCTTGCTTGCCAGTCCAGCTAGCTGTACAATGCTTGTTGGTCTCACATCTTCAATAGTCTTCACTTTGCTGAAAGAGGCACAGCCTAGAACCTCTCCTGGTATCCTGTTGGCCCTGGTCCCTCCTGCTGACTCATGCTGATTTGGCTGAGGCCTGGCTGACTCTTCTAGGTTGTGCCACCAATGCTAATTCGTATTTACTATCTAGACTCTATTGAACTGGACTGCTGGTATATTCATGAAATATTTGCAAGTGGATCAAGCTGCTACTGCTGACCCACAGGTCTGAACTGCTGATTTCCTGACAATGCATATGGGATTTGCTCCAAAGAACAATTTCTAAACAGATCCACTTCTGCCATATTTCTTTCTTTTCTACTACTTCTTGTGGGTGGTGGGATAGAGGAAGGTTAAAACATTTAAGAACCATTATTAAAAGTAGGCTTTGAAAAAATTAAAGTTACACTCTCCTGTGAGCATATGTTGGGAGGAGAGCACTCATCAGGGAGCACATATGCCTATGTGGGTACACTCACCTGTGTGTGTATGTTGGAGGGTACACTCTCTTTTGAGCACAAATGTATGGGGGAAACACTAGCCTGTAAAGGTCATGTGTATGTGGGCACACTCACCTGTGTGAACATGTGTAGAAGCTAAATGTAGGCAAATGGTCTCTTCCTCTGTCATGTTTCACCTAATTTTTTTTTTATTTTCTTTTTTCTTTTTATGGAAAATCAATTCTTTTCTCATATAGAATGTTAGATTACAGTTCCTCTCAGTTCCTCCCTACCTTCCCTCCCATCCAGATCTACTCCCTTCTGTTTCTCATTAGAAAAGAATAAGCCTCTAAGAAATAATATTAAAATATACGAAAATAAAATAAAACAAGTTAAAACAGAAACTATCCCACTGAAATAGAATAAGACAAACCAACAGAAGGAAAAGAGCTCACGAGAGGGGACAAGAATCAGAGACCCACTCATCCATGCATGCAGGAAAATCATAAAATCACTAAACTAGAAGCCATAAAACACATGTAGAGGACCTGGTCTAAACCCATGCATGCAAGACCTGTGTATCTCTGCAGTCTCTGTGAGTTCATGTGATCTTTGCTCATGTTGATTTAGTGAGCCTTTTTTATCCCTTGGAGTCTTCCATCTGCTTTAGGTCTTATAATCTTTCCTCTTCCATGAGGAGAGGGATTTGATGGAGACATCCCATTTAGGGCTGAGTGTTCCCAGGTCACTCAGTCTCTGTGTAGTGTCTAGCTGTAGATCTCTGGAATTGTTCCAGTCTTCTTCAGGAGGAAACTTCCCTGGTGATGGCTGAACACACCACTGATCTAGGAGGATCAAATGACTCATTAGGAGTCATCTTATCGCTACTGTTTTTTAGACAAGTATTATTTGGTTTTAACGTAGGTCCCAGGGCTGTTTAGTCTCTGGTTCTTGGTCAACCAAGCAGTGCTGGGTTTGGGTCTCATTTTGTGGATTGGACCTTAAGTACAATAAGTCATTGGTTGGTTACTCCTACAACCTTTATTCCACCATTGCCCTATCATATCTTGCAGACATTATACCATTGGAGATCAAAGAGATTGTGGCTGACTTGGTGTTTACATTTCTCTTTTGATAGCATGCAGAGCACCTTCCTGCACCAAAGACACCAAAGCATAGAGTTAAATGTTCTATGTGGGCACCAGCTTGACTTCTCCATGTTGAATGAGTTGTGTAGGTGTTTTCAGCAATGGGGCCCTGCTGTAAGTTGGTGAAGAGAAACCTATTATCTTGGCAACAACTTGGGTTGTCTAAGGATTACCATAGGATTCATTTTGGAAACAACTTAATTAGATGAAACCCAAACTGGTATTGGACACTTCCTTTGGTGACAAGACATGTCCAGTTGGAACTGTGTCATCCTGTCCATTGTCTCTCTATCACCACCACCCATTATTTGGTGATTTCATTTATATTGCCTTGTTTATGTATATAATTTATGGAGTGTCTAAACACATGTGGTTTCCATCAAATGCCCCTTGATTTTAGCTGTCTCTCCCTGATATTCCCTCCCTCTCAACACTCCCTACCTACCTCCTCCCCACTTGATCCTCCTTCCTCTTACTTCACATCCTCTTCCATCTCCCATCCGCAATTAATTATCTATTATATTTCCTTCTATTGAGATCTGTCTGTTACCTCAAATCCTTTACTACATACCAATCCTTCGTGGTTCTGCAGATTATATGTTGCCTATCATTGCTGTAACAGCTAATACCCACATATAAGTGAATATATACCATAATTGTCTGTCTGGGTCTGAGAGACCTCACTGAGGATGACATTTCCTAGTTCCATTGATTTGCCTGAAAATGTCATGATGTCATGTTTTTTAAAATAATTGAGTAATACTCCATTGTGCAAATGTGCACATTTTCTTTATCCATTCTCCTGTTAAGGAGCATCTAGGTTGCTTCCAATTTCTGGCTATTAAAAATAGAGCAATAATTAACATGGTTGAGCAAGTGCCGTTGTGGTAGAATAAAATGTCCTTTGAGTATATGTCCAAAGTGGTAAAGTTGGATCTTGAGGTAGATCAATTCCCATCTTCCTAAAGAACTGCCACACTGATTTCCATAGTGGCGATGCAAATTTACACTCACACCAGCAATGGATGAGTCTTCCTTTTACTCCACATCCTCTCCAGCATGAGCTGTCACTTGTTGTGTTGCTCTTAGCCATTATGACAGGTATAAGACGAAATCTCAAAGTAGTTTTGATGTGCATTTCTCTGATAGTTAGACATGAACATTTTTTAAGTGTTTCTTAGCCTGTTTTATTTCCTTTATTAAGAATTCTCTATTTAGATCAGTAACCTATTTTATTTAATTGGGTTGTTTTCTTTTTTTTTTTTTTGTTTTTTTCTTTCTTTCTTTTTGTTGTTGTTGTTGTTGTTGTTTTGTTTTGTTTTTCAAGACAAGGTTTTTCTGTGTAGCCCTGGATGTCCTGGAACTCTGTAGACCAGGCTGGTCTCAAACTCAGAAATCTGCCTGCCTCTGCCTCCCAAGTGCTGGGATTAAAGGCATGCACCACCACTACCTGGCCTAGGTTGTTTTCTTAATATCTTATATTTCTTGAGTTTTGAGTTTTGTATATTAGCCCTCTATTGAATATGTATTTGGTAAAACTATTTTCCCACTCTGTTAACTGCTGTTTTGTGTGATTGACTGTGTCCTTTGCTGTGCAGAAACTTCTCAGTCTTATGAGATCCCAGTTATTAATTCTTGATCTTAGTGCCTGTGCTAATGGAGTTCTGTCCAGAAAGTCTTTTCCTGTGCCAATGAGTTAAGACTATTTATTATTCACTTTTTCTTTTCTTTTCTTTTCTTTTCTTTTCTTTTCTTTTCTCTTTTCTTTTCTTTCTTTCTTTTCTTTTCTTTCTTTTTTTTTTTTTTTGATACTTTATTTACATTTCAAATGTTTACCCCTCTCTAGATCTCCCCTTTGGAACCTTCCTATCCCCTCCTCTCTCCCCCTGCCTCTATGGGAGTATTCCCCCACCCACCCACTCTCTTCTTCCCTCCTTGGCATTCTCCTATACTGGGACATCTAACTCCCTCAGGCCCAAGGGCCTCTCCTCCCCCTGATAGCTAACAAGACCCTCCTCTGCCACATATGTGGCCAGCACCATGGGTCCCTCCATGTGCATTCTTTGGTTGGTGATCCAGTCTCTGGGGGCATCAAGAGGTCAGGCCAGTGAACATTGTTGCTCCCTCCCTGGAGCTGCAAACTCCCTGAGCTCCTTCTGTCCCTTCTCCAACTCCTCCATCTAGGACCTCACGCTCAGCCCAATGGTTGCTGTGAAGTGACTCTTGGGTATTCCTAACTTTTGGGCTAATAACCACTTATAAGTGAGTATATACAGTGTTCATTCTTATCCACTTTTTCTGATGTCCAGTTTGGTGTATCTAGTTTTTTATTGACTTCAGATTTGCTCTGGGTCATAGGTATAGCTCTATTTGGATTCTTCGCTATGAAGATATTCATTTAAGCTGGTATGATTTGTTGAAGTGTGTTCACGTTCTTCCAGGGTGTTTTTGGCCTCTTGTTCAAAAATTCAGTGTATGTAGGTCTGTGGAATTATTCCTGTGTCTTCTATTTGATTCCATTGATCAACATGTAGGGTGTTTTGTTTGTTTCTATTTTTGTTTTTTTGTTTTGCTTAGTTGGTTTGTGGTTGTTGTTGTTGTTTGTCAATACCATGTTGATTTTAGTATTATAGCTTTATAGTACTACCTGAAATTGGAGATGGTGATATCTCCATCTATTATCTCACTATTCAGAATTGTTTAATTTATCCTGTGTTTTTGTGTTTCCATGTGAATCTGAATGTTGTCCTTTAAAGGTCTGTGAAGAACTGTTACAGATTTTTTATGAGGATTATATAGAATCAGTAGATTGCTTTTTGTAGGATTACTATGCTGGTCCTACCAATCTATATGCAAGGACATTCTTTGCACCTTCTGATATCTTCTAACTATTTCTTCAGTGCCTTAAAATTTTTATCATACAAATCTTTCAATTGCTAAGTTAGAATTATGCCAAGACATTTTACATTTTTTGAAGCTACTCTGAAAGGCAGTGTTTCTTTCTTTCTCAGTCAGCTTGTCATTTGTAATTAAGGAGGGCTACTGATTTTGTTAGTTACTTTTCTAACTAGCTATTTTGATTAAAAAAAAAAATGTTTATCAGGTGTAGAAATTTCCTGGTGGAATTTTTAAGGCTACTTATGTATACTATCATTTCATCTGCAAATAAAGATATTTTTACTTCTTCCTTTCCAATTTGTATCTCTTTGGTCTCCTTTAGTTGTCTTATTGCTGTAGCTAAGACTTCAAGTACTATATTAAATAAATATTGACAACCTTGTCTTATGCCTGATTTTGTGGATTTGGTTTGAGTTTCTCTCCATTAATTTGATATTGGCTAGAGGCTTGCTGTAAATTGCATTTATTGTGCTTAGATATCTCCCTTGTATACCTAACCTCTCCATGACTTTTATCATGAAATGGTGTTGGATTTTGTCAAAGGCCTTTTCTGAATCTAATGAGATAATCATGTTTTTTTCTTTCATTTGTTTACTTGGTGAATTACATTTATCAATTTACATATGTTGAAACATGCCTGTATCACTAGTATGATGCCTACTTAATCATAGTAAATGACCTTATTGATGTGTTCTTTGACTTGGTTTGCTAGTATTTTATTATTTTTGGATCAATGTTTATAAGAGAAATTAGTCTGTAATTCTGTTTCTTTGTTGGGTCATTATGTGGTTTGGGTGTGAGGGTAACTATAGCCTCATAAAATAAATTGGGTAGTGTTTCTCCTGGTTCTACTTTGTGGAGTAATTTGAGAAGTATTGGCATTAATTTGTTTTTGAAAATCTATATAGAATTCTTCACTAAAACTGTCTGGCTCTGAGCTTTTTGGTAGGAAACTATTAAATACTCTATTATTTCACTGAGATTATGCTTGTCTGATCTTGACGACTTTGATAAGGTACATTTCAAAAGACCTACCGTTTGTTTTGTTTTGTTTTTTGTTGTTGTTTTTTGTTTTGTTTTGTTTTTTGTTTGTTTGGTTTTTTTTTAATTTTTCAATGTGGTAGAAGACAAGCTTTTCAAGTTATGCCCTTATCATTCCATGGTGGTCAGATAGGATGCTTAGAGTCAGATAGGGTGTTATTTCATGTTTCTTGTATCTTTTGAAATATTCTTTGTGTCCAAATATGTGATCAATTTTGGAGAAAGATCCTTAAGTTACAGAGCTATAGTCTGCCTTTGGATAAAATGTTCTGCAAATACTTGTCGGTCCATTTGGTTTATACCATCAGTTAATTTCAGCATTTCTTTAACTTTTGTCTGTATGATCTCTCTATTAGTAAAAATGCATTAGCTCTCATTATCAGTATGTGAGGGTCAATATGTGATTTAAGCTATAGTAGTGTTTCTTTTACAAATTTGGATGCCCTTGTCTTTGGGACATAGATAGTAAAATTTGAAATGTCCTCTTGGTAAATTTTCCCTTTGATGACTTTGTAGTATCCTGTCCTATCTCTTCTGATTTGAAGCGTGTTTTTTGTTAGATATTAAAATGGCTACTCCAGTTTGTTTTTCTTTGAAATATTTTCTAGCACTTTACCTAGAAATCATGTCTGTCTTTGATGTTAAGTTGGTTTCCTACATTTAGCTGAAGAATGCATCTTGTTTTCCCATCTAACCTGTTAGTCTGTGTCTTTTTATTAGAGAATTAAGACCATTGATGTTAAGAGTTATCAATGACCAAAGATTCCTGAGTTTTCGTCGTTGTTGTTGCTGTTGTTGTTGTTGTTGCTTTTGTTGTTGAGTGTGTGTGTGTGTGTGTGTGTGTGTTTCCTTCCTTTGATTATGCTGGTTTGGGACTCCCTCAGGGCATTTTTGTTTTTTGTTTGCTTGTTTGTTTTGCCTCTTTGGGTTAGTATTTAACTCCCACCTCCTTCCATAGGGCTGAATTTGTATTTAGATATTGTTTAAATTTGACATTATTGTGGAATGTCATATTTTCTTCATTTATGGTGACTACTATACTAGGTGTAGTAATCTGCGGTGGTATTTGTGGTCTCAGAGTCTGAAGAACATCTTTCCAGGCATTTCTGGCTTTTTAAATTCTCCATTGAAAAATCAGGTGTAGTTTTAATAGATCTGCCTTTATATGCTACTTAGTCTTTTTCTCTTGCATCTTTTTGTTGTGGGTTGCTATTTTATTTTCTACTCCCTCAAGAGGGGTGCCCCAAGGAGGAGTAGATCACATACTCAGGTGAGGTCAGGTAAAATCTTAATTGTTAAGATAAGGCTAGAGCCTGTGAAGGAAAAGGCTGAGCCGAAAGTGTTAGAGAAGAGATGGGAGGAGGAGGAAAGATGGAGGATGGAGGAAGAAGAAGATGGAGGAAGAAGAGGTGGAAGATAAAGCAGACCCATGTGGCCTGGAGGAGCTGTAAGTAGCTAGGGAAAGCATAGCTGGGCAATAGAATAGTGCAGGGTATATTTGCTTGATCTAGGTGTACAGCTAGTATTCATATAACTAGTTGTATGTTCTTTGCATGGACATTTCAGGATTGAAGATTTGCTATTATAAACCTGGCTTGTACAATATAAGTCTCAGTGTTTTCATTTCAAAGGGCTAAGGGGAACTGAATGTATAATAACTGGCATTCTTCAGGCCAGCCATGGAGGATGACCTGATGAAGTGAAACTTCTTTTTTGTTTGTTTGTTTGTTTTACATAATCCCTACATTTATTTATATTGGAGATTTTATTTATTTACATTTCAAATGTTATCCCGTTTCCCGGATTTCGCTCCAGAATCTCCCTATCCCATCTGTCTGCTTCTATGAGGGTACTCCCCCACCAACCCACCCACTGCCACCTCTCTGACATGGCATTCCCCTACACTGGGATATCAAGCCTTCCTAGTACCAAGGGCCTCTCCTCCCATTGATGTCCAACAAGGCTACATATGCGACTAAAGCCATAGGTCCCTCCATGTTTACTCTTTGGTCAGTGGTTTGGTCCCTGGGAACTCTGGGGTTCTAGTTGGTTGATATTGTTCTTCCTATGGGTTGCAAACCCCTTCAGCTCCTTCAGTTCTTTCTCTAACTCCTCCATTGGGGACCCCATGCTTAGTCCAATGGTTAGCTTTGAGCATCCATCTCTGTATTTGTCAGGCTCTGGTAGAGCCTCTCAGGAGACAGCTATACCAGACTCCTGTCAGCAAGTACATTTTAGCATCCTCAACAGTATCAGGGTTTGGTGTCTGTATATGGGATGGATCTCCAGGTGGGGCAGTTTTTGATGGCCTTCCCCTTGAGTCCATTCTAAGAAGGACTGAAGCATCCACACTTTGATCTTCCTTCTTCTTGAGCTTCATGTGGCCTGTGAATTGTATCTGATTTCCACCATAGTTGTATCAGCTTGCAATCCCACCAGCAATGGAAGAGTGTTCATCTTTCTCCACATCCTCAACAGTATCTGCTGTCACCTGAGTTGACAGCAACTCAGGGTTGCTTTGATTTGCATTTCCCTAATGACTTAGGACATTGAACATTTCTTTATGTGCTTCTCATCCATTTGATATTCCTCAGTTGAGAATTCTTTGTTTAGCTCTGTACCCCATTTTTAATAAGATTATCTGGTTCTCTTGGAGTCTAACTTCTTACTTTCTTTGTATACATTGGATATTAGCTCTGTATTGGATGTAGGGTTGGTAAAGATCTTTCCCCAATCTGTTGGTTGCCATTTTGTCAGTGTCCTTAGCCTTACAGAAGCAAACATAGTAAAAGCAATATACAGAAAACCAGTAGCCAACATCAAACTAAATGGAGAGAAACTTGAAGCAATCCCACTAAAATCAGGGACTAGACAAGGTTGCCCACTCTCTCTCTCTCCCTATTCAATATAGTACTTGAAGTTCTAGACAGAGCAATTAGACAACAAAAGGAGGTCTAAGGGATACAAATTGGAAAGGAAAAAGTCAAAATATCACTATTTGCAGATGAACTGGAGCTTCTTGCTCTAGGTGTTTTCAGGAAAAACTAGTTTGGTCAGCACAGCAGCCAAGTGTAGGAACAAGGGTCTGCTGGCCACTGGCAGCTAGCCTGGGGGGGAGGGCAGCAAGTGAAGACAGAGAGAGATATCTCAGAGATCTGGCAAGGTTAGATGGGATGGAAAGATAGCTGGGTGAGTGGACTGGTGAAAGTGCAGTCACAGAAGCTGAAGCCTGCAGGCTGGGTGTAGTTCCTAGTGGACAGAGAAAGGAGGGGCTTAGCACCAAGCTAACTGCAGGGGCTATGCATGACCACCAATGTTGGCACCCACCAGATGAACTTGGGTTCATTTTAAATCAACACACAACATCTTTTAATCTTTCTTTGTTCTGTTCTATTAGTGTTTTGATTATTATATTCCTAGAGAACATTCTTTGCTGGTTCAGTCTATTTGCTATTCTGTATGCATCTTGTACCTTTATAGGCATTTCCTTCTTTGGGTTGGGGAAATTTTCTTCTATGATTTTGTTGAAAGTATTCCCTAGGGCTTTGACCTGGGTTTCTTCTCCTTCCTCTATTTCTATTATAATTAGATTTGTTCAATTCATAGTGTCCCAGATTTTCTGGATGTTTGGTGCCATAAGTTTCTTGTTTGTTTGTTTAGATTTAACATGTTTTTGACCAATATATCATTTCTTCTATTGTGTCTTCAATGCCTGATATTATCTTTTCCATCTCTTGTATTCTGTTGATGAGTCTTGCCTCTGAGTTTCCTTTTTGAGTTCCTAAACCTTACATTTCCAGATTTTCCTCTGGGTTTCCTTATTGACTCTATTCCCACTTTCAGGTCTTGAATGTTCTTATTCATTTTTCTCCCATTGTTTGTGTTTTCACAGATTTCTTTAAGGGATTTAATTGTTTACTCTTTAAGAACCTCTATCATACTCAAAACAGATATTTTAAGGTTTTTGTTTTGTTTGGTTTTGTGGTTCAGGTATGTTGGAACTCACAGGGCTGGTCTGGTACTGGTATGTTTGCTGAGGTCTAGTTTAGATATATTGTCTCCACTGTTGTTCATTGTGTTTTAATGTTGTTAACTATGCATCTGTCATTGGGAAGATTATAGATTGCTGATATATGATCTCATCTTTGTGTGTGTGTGTGTGTGTGTGTGTGTGTGTGTGTGTGTTTTCTTCTTTGTTTTCTCTTTCCTCTCTGGTTCTTAGGAAAGTGTAATGGCTTTGTGTTGCCTAGTAAGAAATCTTTCTGGAGTCCTAAGGGGTGTGGCCACTGCTTCCTTGGCAGTAGTCTCTGCTTTACTTTTTGAAACATGTAGGGTGGCAAGCTATTTAGCTGCGGGGATCTGCCTGTCTCTACACCACAGCTTTATTTTTACAGATGTGTGCTACCACATTAGGCTTTTACATGATACTACTATTAGGTCCTAATGTTGGCACCAGTATCCATGAGCCATCTCCCCAACCCCATATAAATTTTATAGTAATTGTTTATTGTTGCATATCAGCAAAATAACTCGACTAAAATTTTACTTGCAATTAAAGCTTTAAAATTATCATGTAATTAAAAGAATTGAACAAAATCTTTTCAAACTATCTACAAAGATCATTATATAGCTCCATCATCATAAATTGTTACATATGACTTTATTTTATATATGATGTTACTGGGATAAATCTAGGATTGTGTGTGTGTGTGTGTTTGTATGTGTGTGTGTGTGTGTGTGTGTGTGTGTGTGTAAAACCTGAGCTATATTTCAGTTTATAAAGTATTTAAATAGATCCAAAGTAAATGAGGGACATTATGTATTCTTGGATTTGAAGTTTCAGACTGTAAAAATAGATGTCTAAGCTAGCTTATATGAGGCCTATCAAAATTCAAAAAACTGTGTGTGAGGGTCTACATATTTGTGCATTTGTACATTTGTGTGTCAGTGGATGAATTTATTCTAAAATAGATACAGTAGTGAATCTATTGATTCACCATAATCCCAACACTTGAGAGATTGGAAGGACAATATGGAGATCAAGAATGTGTTGGGGGGAGGGGAAGAAAAGAAAAGAAAAAGAGTATGCTCGGCTACATGTTTAATTTGAGGCCAGCCTGAGATAAATGCAACCCTGTCTCAAATGGAAAAAAAAATGGGCTCTGGCTGAACAGTTCAGTAGGTAAAGTCACTTATCACCAAGCCTGAAGACCTAAATTCTAATGTGATCCCTGGGTCCCACCTGGCAGAAGGACATCTCAGACTACTATAAGTTATCTTCTGATTTTCATTGCCCATACACATACATACAATATATAAATAAATTCAATTAATTAAACAAGAAACTTGTTTTCCAAACCATTTTTCATGCCTCAAAGATAGTATGTAGAAAAATGGGGTATAGTTCAGCAGTTAAATGTTCAGCTAGCATAAGGCCCTGATTTCCATCCCTAGAACTAAGGAAAAGAAGAGATTATAAAAATACAGAAAATTTCTTTATTTCTTCCTTGACCAAGTTATCATTGAGTAGAGCGTTGTTCAGCTTCCATGTGTATGTGGACTTTCTGTTGTTGTTGTTGCCATTGAAGAGCAGTCTTATTCCATAGTGATCTGATAGGAGGCATGAGATTATTTCAATCTTCTTATATCTGTTGAGGTTTTTTTGTGACCAATTATATGGTCAGTTTTGGAGAACATACCTTGAGGTGCTGAGAAGAAGCTATATTCTTTTGATTTAGGATGAAATGTTCTATAGATATCTGTTAAATCCATGTCGTTCATAACATCTGTTAGTTTCACTGTGTCTCTATTTTATGTTTCCAAGATCTGTCCATTGTTGATAGTGGGGTGTTGAAGTCTCCCACTATTATTGTGTGAGGTGCAATGTGTGCTTTGAGCTTTAGTAAAGTTACTTTTATGAATGTGGGAGTCCTTGCATTCGGGGCATAGATGTTCAGAATTGAGAGTTCTTCTTGGTAGATTTTTCCTTTGATGAGTATGAAGTGTCTTTCCTTATCTTTTTTGATGACATTCAGTTGAAAGTCAATTTTATCCGATATTAGAATGGCTACTCCAGCTTGTTTCTTGGGGCCATTTGGCTGGAAAATTGTCTTCCAGCCCTTTACTCTGAGGTAATGTTTGTCTTTAACATGGAGGTGCATTTCCTGGATGCAGCAAAATGCTGTGTCCTGTTTATAGATCCAGTCTGTCAGTCTATTTCTTTTTAGGGGAATTGAGACCATTGATGTTAAGAGATATTAAAGAATAGTGATTGTTGCTTCCTGTTATTTTCAATGTTGTCTATGTGTTTGTGTGGCTATCTTCTTTTGAGTTTGTAGAAAGATTACTTTCTTGTTTTTTCTTGGGTGTAGTTTCCCTCCTGGCATTTTCCATCTATTATTCTTTGTAGGGCTGGGTTTGTGGAAACATACTGTGCAAATTTGGATTTGTCATAGAATATTTTGGTTTCACATCTATGATTATTGAGAGTTTTTCTGGGTACAACAGCCTGGGCTGGCATTTGTGTTCTCTTAGATTCTGTATGAGATCTTCCCAGGATCTTCTAGCTTTCATAGTCTCTGGTGAGAAGACTGGTGTAATTCTGATAGGTCTGCATTTATATGTTACTTCCCCTTTTTCCCTTACTGCCTTTAATATTCTTTCCTTATTTTGTGTATTTGGTTTTTTGACTACAATGTCAGGAGGAATTTCTTTTCTGGTTTAGTCTATTTGGCGTTCTGTAGGCTTCTTGTATATTTATGTTCATCTCTTTCTTTAGGTTAGGGAAGTTTTCTTCTATAATTTTGTTGAAGATATTTACTGGTCCTTTAAGTTGAGAATCTTCACTCTATTCTATACCTATTATCCTCAGGTTCTGTCTTCTCATTGTATCCTGGATAATCTGGATGTTTTGGGTTAGGAGCTTTTTGCATTTTGTGTTTTCTTTGACTGTTATATCCATGTTTTCTATGGTATCTTCAGCACTTGAGATTCTCTCTTCCATCTCTTGTAGTCTGTTGGTGATACTTGCATCTATGATTCCTGATTTCTTTTGGAGGTTCGCTAACTCCAAGGATGTCTCCCTTTGTGATTTTTTTTATTGTTTCTATTTCTATTTTTAATTCCTGAATGGTTTTGTTCATTTGTTTGATTGTGTTTTCCTGTAATTCTTTAAGGGATTTTTGTGTGTCCTCTTTAAGGGCTTCCAGTTGTTTACTTGTCTTCTCTTGTATTTCTTTAAGGAAGTTATTTATTTCCTTCTTAAAATCTTCTATCATCCTCTTGAGATGTGATTTTAAGTCTGAGTCTTCCTTTTCTGGTGTGTTGGGGTATCCAGGACTTGCTGTGGTGGGAGAGCTGGGTTCTGATGATGCCAAGTAGTCTTGGTTTCTGTTCCTTGTGTTCTTGCCCTTGCCTTTTGCCATTTGGTTATCTCTGGTGTTAGCTGGTCTTACTCTCTCTGACTGTGGCTTGTCTTTCCTGCAAGCCTAGGTGTCAATACTAGGTGTGAATACTCAGTTCTCTTTGAGAGGAATTTGGGTTTGGAGAGTTGTGGTACAGCGTCAGCTCTGGGATGCAGACAGAAACAAGAAGGATCTAATTCCCAGCTGACCCTTGTTTCCTGTGGCCTGATGGCTCTGCTAGGGTCCCTCTTGGTCCAGTGAATTTGAAAAGAAGTGGTGGTCTTGCCTGTGCTTAAAGATGTGTCGGCACTTCTGATAAACAGCTCTCTCTTGGCACTATTTGACTATGGAGCCTTGTGTCACAGGATCTGCTCTCCAGCCACCAAAGGAAACCAGATTCCCATTCTTCAGTCCCTGTGACCTGGGTATTACAAGTGGGTCCCTCTGAGCTGTCCCTTGTCCCTAGTCCTGGAAGGGTAGCTTTCTCTCGGTGCTATTTAGCTATGGATCCCTGGTGGCCCAGGCAGAGGTCTCCCCTTCTATAAACTTTCTAATGGTTAAAAAGTCAAGCCACCTGTGGTGTCACATGCCTCTAATTTCAGTACTCAGGAGAAGGAGACATGTGGGTCAATATAAGTTACAGGCAGACTATCCTGATATACATAAAGAGTTCCAAGCTAGGCAGTGAGATTCTGCTTCAAACAGAAGAACAGGAGGTGGGGAGGAAGAGGAGGAGGGAAGGGGAGAAGAGGAAGAGAAGGAGGAAAAAGAGGAAGTCAATAGGCATGTGGTTCAGTGACTTGTCTCACTGTTTTCCAGAAGCTGACTTTTATCCCCTCCTCTAATAACAGACAACATTATTTCTTAATTAGTGACATTAGAAAATTATCAAGTAATAATCCTAATTTCATGTCATCAAATGGTGTGGGTGCTGTCCTCTCTCCATTTTCACACAGGGAACTGGTACTGTGGTTGGTGGAGAAAAGAATCAAGCTGGAAGCCACTCTGCTTAGACACACCAAAACACCTCAAGGCTGACAGCTGTGTGGGTGAAGAGAAGGGTGAACCTCCCTCCTCCATTTGCAGAGACATGTGTTCTGAGGCACAAAAAGTTACCTACCAATCAAGATAGTCTAGGAGAACCCTCCCATTCTACTTATCCCCTTTGACCTCCTGTGGCACTTAGCTTTAGGAATCTGAGGTGTGTGTGTCATAGGAAAACATGACATCACTGAGATTTAGAAACAGGCAGGAAAGTGAAAGACAAATTTAGGCAGTTTGCAGTTTATCTTTGTGCACTGTTTGTGCTTATTTTTGTGTGTCTGACTTGTTCATCTGTTTAATAGTGCTGGAGATAGAACCCAGGGCCTCACGGGCATGCCCCCACTGTGCTGTAACAAGTCAGAGATGTTTAGCATGAGATTCATCATCCAGTAAATATGTGCAGAGGGAGTGAACACAAACAGATGGACTATGATGAAGAAAAAGCCCACACAATCTACCACAGAGAGGGTTTCAGACACAGCCAAGGCTCAAAGCCACAGTAGCATTTAGTCTTTAAAGCCTGATACTTGCTTACACCTAAGAAGATAACCCTAACTTATAGGGCTTTTCAAGTTAATGGCTTTTGGTTAATCCTGGCCAGGTGTCAGTTCTTGATATAGTGTAGATTCTGGGCAAGTTACTTAACCTCATTATAATTGAAAGCACGTTGCTAGGAAACTACATCCATGGTTCTCTCTGATCCCAGATCAAGATATTCTGCCAAAGAGCATGTAAGCTCCTTTGAAGAGCACAGTGCTAATGCTCTCTTATGAGAACTATGATCATCTTTTACTACACAGCCACATGAACAAAATTGGGCATTTCCTGACAGAAGCAGAGTATTTACAAGCCTGATCCTCTGAGGGGTTCTGGCTCTAACAGGGATTGAACCCAGTTTATAGGCAAGTTCTCTACTACTGCATTAGATGCCTTGTTCTTTTTAAGGGTTTATTTTATTTTATTCCTATTTTTATATAAAATTTTTATTTAGTCTCTGAGAAATTCAAAAATCTATACAACATATTTTGATCCAATTCACCCTGCTTTCTTTCCCAACTACCTCAGAGCCTCCCACTCAACATGTTCCCATCCCAACTTCATGTCCTCTTCATTTTTCTAAATAACTCATTTAGTCCAATCATTGCTGCCCCTAAGCACATGGGTATGGGGCCATCCACTGGAACATTAGTAACATATTAGTGCTCATTACCCAATTCCTTCCCCAGCATCCATCACTGCCAAAAGTTTCTCAGATAGAGTAGGGCCTTGTGAGCACCTTCAATCCTTACTGGAATTTTGACTGGTTTGATATCATATAAGTTACATTTTATTTGAAGGCAAACATTGCAGTTTCCCTTGTGGCTCTCGACCTTGCAATTCCCCTGCTTCAGGCTCATGTACCACCACCCCCGACTGCTTGGGAATATTTTTTAGCACAATGAGAGAATAATACACATTTCTCCCATGGAAGATTTTTCTCTGTTTTTGCTGTTGCTGTTGTTAATGATGATGATGATGATGATGATGATGATGATGATGATGGTTATGGTGATGTTATTGTTTTATTTATATTTTGTTTCTGAAAGCAAGATCTCACTTTCTAGCTCACGTTGGCCTTGGATTCATGAAGTTCCTCTACCTTCAGCTTCCTGAGTGCTGGTATTATAGACACAGCAAGCTCCACTTCTCTTTGATTGACTTGCTTTTGTAGTCAAAGTCTCCTATAGCCCAGGCTTATCTGGAACTCACTGCGTAGGCAAGCATAACCTCACATTCTTGATCCTGCTGCCTGCACTCCCAAAGTGCAAGGATTACATGTGTATACTACCATACCCAGATTTCTCCTTGTTTACAATTAGAAAGGTATGGAACAGGTTGTGTGTAGAAAATAGTGTTTCCAATAAAAGGGAGAATCTGTTAGAGCAATTGAGTGCTGTGGAAGAGAGCCGCACTAGAAGGTGCAGCATGGTGTTAGACTAGGGGCCATTGAGTTCATTCAGCACATGGACTCTATTCTCTCAGACACCAGGAAGGAAGGAGTTAACAAAGGCAGCAATACAGCACCTAAAACAAACATGAGATGAAAAAGGCATGGGTGAGCACCCAGCACACAGCTGTCAAGAGGAACAAATGCTCCATGGCCACCTGTGCTACAAAACAAGAGCTGTCTCAAACACACAAAGAGAGAATGAAAGAAAATGAGAAGAGAGGAGAGGGAAGGAGGTGAGAGGCTTCATGTTAGGGGGTGAAGACAGACACTGAGGCAGATTGTCCTTTGGAGTTAGAGATTTTATTAGAAGAGTTACCAACACTGTAGACAGACAGACAGACAGATAACAACAGCATGGCAGGGGCTCCAAGGAGTTCTGGCTTATATGGCAGAGTGAGAGAAAGGGCTCTAGACATGGTTGATGAGTAGTTCACAGGACAAGCCTGTAGTTAGTGTTACTCAGGCTGTCTCTGATTCCTGTATGATGACGGGAAGGAAGGAGGTTTTGAATTTAAAGGAAGAATTTTTTAACTTGAGAGTGCATAATAAGTGGGAGGAGGGACCCCTTAAATTAATGTGTATCTGTCACATGGAGTATGCCACCAGTAGACTCTGTTAGCCTGAGTCCTATATACAAAATCATCTGTAAGGAAGAAGGACACAGCTGTAGGTGAGTGTGACCTAAGCAGTACTCGGTCTAGGTTTTAATAGCAGGGAGGGAAAGGGAGAGAAAAAATAGATGGAGAGGAAGCAGATGTGGAGCAGAAGAAAGATAAGAGGGGGAAAAATGAAAAGAAGGAAGGGTGAGAGAGAAAAAGACATATGGAAGAGAAATGAAAAATAGATATGTAATAAGAGGAGAAAAGACAGGGGAAGGAAGGGGAAAGGAGGGAAGGGAAGGAGGGAAGGGAAGGAGGGAAGGAGAGACAGAAAAAGGCTGCATGAACTCCAAGGGTTGTGCTGTGCGTACATTTTCACATGATTAACTCAAGGATCCCTACAATGCAAGACACTTACTATGCATTTTTGGTTGATAATAATAATAATAATAGCCACTGCTGAAAGAGTGTGCCTAGGAAGACTGTTGAGACAAGTGTTGATGCCAGGAGCTACACTGGACATATGGGAGAATTCATTCACACAGGTTCATCCATTCACATTCTCCCTAAATCTTATTTGATTAAAATATGATGGAGATGGGCTAGAGATGGCACAGAAGCCAAACAGATGGGAAGAGCAAGCGTGTCCCACAAAGCCCTGAGTGTGGGCTCACTCTCTTTCCTCTGATTTTGTTTTTCTTGTTAAAATCCAACCTACAAAACACTCAGATGTCTCTACAGATAACACAGTACAAAGAGGAGAGCAACAAACTGAGTCAGCCTGAAGTGCAATGGCAGGCAAGGGCTTTCTGGTTTCCAAGCTCTGTCGTCTCAGTCATCAGGACCCAAGGAGTCACAGATTTGCTTGACTCTGAAACTCTGCCCTGGAGGTACCAGCAGGACTCAGTTGCAGATACCAGGAAAGCTGATGTCAATGTGCACACAGTTTTTCCCCATTGTACTGGAAGGAGGTAATACAGAAATTCAAAAACTAGGCCTGAGAGAAAATTATTTCTTCTCTGAGTAATTAAAGCATGGGTAGCTGGCAGCCCTAGCCCTTTCTAGTGTAATTGCTCGGCTCAGTCTGGCTTTCCTAGCTGAGATGCATTTGGCTGTAAGTCACTGATTCTCTTTTACAAAAGCAGTCATGCTTTCCATGTACTCCCCAATCCTTTAGCTATTGTCAGGAGTCCACTCTCTTCCAATGAAAATTTAACAGTGAACACAAACAACCCTAAATGGTTCAAGGTTCTCATAATATCTTCAAGAATCATGGAAAATAAAGCTTCCATTTTTAAATTATATATATTTTAAAAGAAAGTTGTGTCTATGTAATAAGTATACTTGGTTTTCTTGGCCTGAAATATTTTTTTGAAAGTTAATTCTAGGTTTAGTTCTGATGTTTTCCTGGGATGTTCCTGTACTTGTCCCTGACAGGATGACCAAAGCCAAGCGAAGTTTTCATTGACATTCTGTTGAAGTAGAGGGAGAAGAGGTCACCATGCCTGTCTATGGCATTTTGCTGCAGGGGCAAGATTCTTGATTAATGGTCCTGGTACAGTGGGTGATTTGCCAAAGGTGCCCACGAGGAATTGTTTCCTTCCCATAGTAGGGAACAGTGAGCACAGAAACAATGTGACAGGAACTTAGCGTACAAAAGAAACCAGTATGGTTTAAAGAGGAAGTAATTTATTGAAAGGTTCTGTCAGTATCAGGAACCGGCTCAGCAGATCATCTCCAAACTAGTGACATAACACACTGGCGACAAGGACCTATGGTGCATCTGATGCTATGGCAACCACCATACATTCCCAGAATCCACTTGGCTCACCTCCTACCTTTACCTGAGAGCAGCTACATCACAATCCAAATAAAACAAACCCCTCTGACCCCTCTCTCTCTTTCCCCTTGTCTTCGTTGCCACCTTTACCCATTTCCCCCTCAGTAAGCCCCATGTGCAACTGTATTGGCCTGGTGTGGTCTGTCCGGACATGAGCCATGATTCTAACACAACAGTTTCCAATTTTGAAGGCTTTATCTCCAGCTTCATAGTTATTTGAGGAAGTCCTAGAAAGTTTAGGGTGGGAGCCTAGTCACAGGAGGCACAGCTTTAGGGGGTCTATCTTACTTCAGGCTTCTCTGTCTCCCTCTTTCTTTTCTGCTACCATAAACGCAACAATCTCTACTACTTGCTCACACAACCATGATTCTCTGCTAAGCTTACCATGACCACCATCATCAAAGCAAAGTATCACAGACTGAAATGTCTGAAACCATGAACCAAAATAAGTAATTCCTCTCTTTAAAGTATTCTGTCAGATACTGTCACAATAATTAGACAGTCTGAATGTCCAAGAAGGTTGTTGATCTATTCATCTTTTTTCTTAAATATTAAATTATTTATTTTTATTTTATATGATAAGTGTTTCACCTTCACGTGTGTGTATATAATGTACCTGTATGCTTGGTGCCTGCATAGGCTAGAAGAGGGCATTAAGATGCCTTAGAACTAGAACTAAAGGTGTCTGTGGGCTCTATGTTGATGCTAAGAACTAAACTCAGGTCCTCTGTAAGAACAGCCAGTCCTCTTGATTACTGAATCATTTCCCCAGCCCACCCACCTTGATCTCTCCTTTTGAGAATTTATTTTTACTTTAGCCGGGCACTGGTGGCACACACCTTTAATCCCAGCACTCGAGAGGCAGAGGCAGGCGGATTTCTGAGTTCAAGGCCAGCCTGGTCTACAGAGTGAGTTCCAGGACAGCCCTGGCTGTTGGAAATTGAACATGGATCCTCTGCAAAAGCATGCAGTACTCTTAACCACTGAGCCATCTCTCCAGCCTCTCTTTTTCTTAAAAAAAAAAAAAAAAAATCATAAAAAAATGAGCTCATTCACTTATTTCTCTTATCTAATGGATTTTCTTTTGTAAATGAGACTATAAAATATTTGATGAGATAACTATACAGATTCTAGATGAGAAAAATGTGCTGATAAGATTTAAAAAGGAGCCCTTATCAGTACATAGGGGTATAGAACACTTTTGTTGTTGTGGTTGGTTGGTTGGTTGGTTGGTTGGTTGGTTGGTTTTTTACCTCATGGATTTTCTCCTTTCACTCCTCCACAGCCACAAGGCCAAATGCTGAAGACAGGAAGATGTGAGTCACAGCAAGCACAGGGCACTGATTTTCCAGCTTCTTTTTAAACGCATTACATACGCTAAGCATAAGTTTTTAAAGAGCCAAACATGGTGGTTCTTTTAATCCCAACCCTGGGGAAAAGGAGGCAGGCAGTGATGGACCAGCCTGATTCCATCTCAGAGTAAAGAGCCATTTTGTTATAAGGTCGGAATAAGTTCTTTCTATTTGCTAAAATTCAAATTTGATTCAAACATACTCTACCCTAATAAGATAAGACATTCTGTCAAGGAAGGTTGAGATGTTCTGTTTCTGAAATGGAGCTTGACTCCCATGGACTCTATCTTGATTAGAAATGATGTTCTGTCAAAATCTACTCTGCTGTCTGCTTCTGTAAAATTCACTTGCAATATCCTTATGGCATAAAACCCCAGCTTATACTCAATCCCTATAGTAAGAGGCCTGAAAAGTTGACCCACATTGTACTCTTCATGTCCCGTTTTAGAGAGTTAGATCTATGCACAATAAATAAAGCTTGCTTTATTGGTTTTAATTTGGATGGTGATTTTCATTCTTGATTGGATAATGAGATCCAGACCAGCCAGTGTTATGGTAGTGAAATCCAGTCAGGGAAGAGAAACAAAAAAGATTCCAAAGAATTTCAAAGTTGTATCCTAGGAAAGTACATTCTTAATAATCTAAGAAGCAGACTCTTGTATAGGGAACAAACCCTTAAATGAAGGTTTGAATATGACTCAAAGCCATTTTTGTATGTACTGTAATGCTTTCGGCAAAGTTGCATTATTCTGGATATGTATGTGTGTCTGCAGACTGAACCAATTATTTTAATTATACTCTTGAAAAAAACTGCTTGAATTCAATTAAAAGTGACTTCTGCCAGCTGTCATCTTAACATATTGTTTATGATCAAAAAGACTTGACACTTGGAATAAGTTATTTTGACTGTTTTTTGACCCTTAGAAACCTCACATTAGCTTGTAGCAATCAAATTAAAATTTTCAAAAAATATTATTAAACTTCACTGAGCCAAACTATATGAAGCTTCAGGATCACAGAACATTTATAACAAAAACAATAATATTCCTTATAAGGAAATATGTCTCCCCTTAATATGTCTCTATATTAAACAAAAGAAGTCTAAGTAAACAGAGATAAATCAGGACCATAAAATATAGTTACTACATCTATATGTTAAGTACATATTACTTATCCTAGTCAGGGCTACTATTGCTGTGGTGAGACACCATGCCAAAGAAAACTAGGAAGGAAAGGGTTTATTTTGTTTATGCTTCCATTTAACTGCACATCAATGAAGGAAGACAGAACAGGAACTCAAACAGGGCAGGAACCTAGAGGTAGGAGCTTACACAGAGGCTATGGAGGGGTGCTACTTGCTGGCTTGCCCAGCTGCTTATAGAACTCATGATCACCAGTCCAGGGAAGGTACCAACCGCATCACTTCAGTCATTACAAAAATACCCCCACAGTCTTGCCTGTAGCCTGATCTCACAGAATTATTTTCTCAATTAAGGATCTCTCCTCTCTGATCACTCTAGCTTGTGTAAAGTTTACACAAAACTGGGTAGCACATGGATTAATACCACTAGACTCTTTCTCAAACCACTAGACCCTTAAGATGTAATCTTCATCTGAATGGAAGTTTCTAAAGGACAAAGGAACTCCTCACTCAGGCTGCTGGTAGCAGTGTGGGTTGTGTCTCTTGCTGCACCACGGCTAAATCTCGTTGGGTGCTTTTCTGGGATCCATCACCTATACTGCTGGTGAAATTTTTCTTGGTTGCTGCTTTCTCTGCTCAGCTGTACTCTTTCGGCTTGGGTTTTTTTTCCATCCCATATAAGTTAGAAAACCCTATAGATCTGTTGTGCCCATCCCTGGTCAGATGGAATAGTGCACTGCTTGTCCAGGAGGATATCCTGTAATGTTCCCATATCATAGCAACTTTGAGAGCAACCCAAGACTCTCTTGAGATGAGATGAGTTTGCATGACACTTGGAGATACACTATTTGACAAAGGCAAGGCCTGTTGTTAGGGATCCCAGCTAGATTTTAGCACTTTTCAGCAGATCTTGGAGGCAACAAAGATCACTCTGGTGCCTCTTTCCTAGAGCTGGGTGCAAGTCTATCACCCAAAGCCATATAGCAAAGAAACACACAGAAGCTGGGTGGTGGTCGCTCACACCTTTAAACCCAATGCTCAGGAGGCTGAGGCAGATGAGTTCAAGGATACCCAAGGCTATAAAGTGAAAACCTGTCTTGAAAAAAATGAACAAACAAGCAAAAAGACACGCACTGAAAATGTCTTATTCCACCAGGGAAACAAAATTCTGTTGCTCCAGATTTGAAAAACAAATTATTAAGCAACTTCATGACTCATGACAGCTCAAAATACAGACATTAACTGTGCTAGTCCTTTGTGTCGTTGGGGGGAAGTACTTTAGTGAACAACAACAAAAAAGGGCCTATCTCTATAAAAACCTAAACTATGAAACCAAGCCTCCACCTTTCGTAAGCTAGTACAAACACGTAAGTGCATTCTGGAAGATACTGACGACTCAGGTTCCTTCACGCTGCCCTACCAAACGAATATCTTCTGATGTTTGGTGACACCATCTGGCTAAGTAGAGGCCTACCCCACCCCAACTAAACAGGATTCCAGAAGAATTCCATTCTTTAAAATGACGATGTCCTCAATAATTGCCTCACACTCTTTTCCCTATAATCTGCTCCACTACTGGATTCCCTCTGGAAATTGTTCCTGTTTGCTTTCTCTTTGCCTAGGATCAATGTACAGCTAGCTGTCGGTATGCCGTTCTATAGCACAACAGATCTCTGTCCTCAACTGAAAAACTAAGATGCTTGCTGGGCCACAACAGACTGCACTAGCCTGGGCTTCTGCAACAGCAGCACAAGGAGGCTCTACCAGCATGTATACATCCCCAATCAATGCTACATTCTGCCCTACATCTTAAAGGGCATTTCAAACACCATGGCTCTTAGACACTCTGAGACAAATAGGTCCTGATAATCTCAGGATGAGTCCTAACAAGCTACTGTATGCTTTATTGATTATGTAGTTTTGATGTCTCAAGGAATAACATCATCTCTTCCAGACCCCTAGTGAAGGAAAACACTTTGATAGTAAGCACAGACCTTCCAAGATCAGATAGACCAAGACTCTTGATCCCTGAATAGTCAAGATCTATGCTTATATTCAGCAGCAAAATAATTCCAGAAAATGAACCTTCATCCTTTTAAAAACCTTAATATTAAAGAATCAATATCTCAGTGAAGAAGATTCAGACAGGATGGAAGACAGGGAAAAGTGTGGGGATATGGGGAAGGAGAGGAAACTCTCACTGCACTGTCTGGTTGCAGCCTCTCTCGGGAGTTCTAGTGCAATTAACAGTCTCTGCCGTGGAGCCTACATAGATAGCATTTCTTTACTTAGAAATATTTCAAATAAGAACATTCAAATAGCTCAGTGTGATGGTGAATGCCTTTACTCCAGCACTCTGTAGGCAGAGGTAGGCTGATCTCTATGAGTTCAAAGGCAGCCTGGTCTATATAATGAACTAGCAAGTTCTAGGCCACTTGAACCTCTAGAAGCCACAAAAGAACAGATGTGTATATTGAGCATCAACAGGTCCGGACACAACTGCATCTGTAGTACTTGCTCCATTCTGCTGTCTCTCCCTCCGCTTCTCTGAACTGTACAGCTCTGCTGGCACCCTACCTTTATGAGTCTTTGTGCTCTTCCTCTCAGTGTTTGGAATGGAGTCTCCTCTTTGTTATCCTGACTCCTCTCATTCACTACATTACATGGGCACAGTGTCTCACCTGCCTTCTAATCTTTGCATAATTCTAATCTTCTAATAATTATCCTTGCAATGTAGACTTCATTTACCAAGTTTATCGGGTTAAAGAGATTGTAGTGGCTATTTCTGATTGTCAACTTGACTATATCTGGAGTGAATTACAATCCAGAATCAGAGGGCTCACCTGTGATCTAGATCTTGAGTCTAGAAGACACAAGTTTCAGGTGTGGTGGTACGCACACCTCTGATCTGGGCCACACCTGCTGCTGGAGATCTACATAAGGACACTGGAAGGAGGAAGATTCAATCTTCTTGGCCTGGGAGCCTTGTGGGACTAAGCGACTGCTAGATCCTCAGGTTTTCATTCACAGCTACTGCTGACCATTGTTGGGGAGTTTGACTACAGACTGTAAGTCATTAACAAATTCCCTTACTATATAGAGACTATCTATAAATTCTGTGACTCTAGAGAACCCTGGGATGTACTCTGAATGACCAAAATTTTAAATATGGGGCTTGAGCGATGGCTCAGCAGTTCAAAGCACTTACTGCTCTTAAAGCAGTTCTCTGTAGCTCCATCTCCAGTGGATCAGACACCCTCTTCTGAACTCTGCAGGCCACTGCACACACATCAAATACACACATGTACATATATTCATAAGTCAAAATAAAAATATATCTTTAAAAATTGTTCTAAGTACACCACTTTTTTAAGCCAAAGGCTTCTTCCTTAATATTTAAATTTGGTGATGTGGCAAAAATGGTTTTATGAAATTTAAATGTTCCTATGCTTTTAATTAACAGCCAATAATTTTTATTTCTTCAAATATGAAGCAGATATATAGCATATATGAGCAGTATGCATGCTTGTAACTTTCTATAACGAATATCTGTCAAGTTTCCAAGTTGAAACTATTCTTTTGCAGTATCTCTTGAAAGTATGCTTATTTTTTCCGCTCTATGAATGTGATCTTTAATTTAAAGGCCTAATGCTTTTACCCTTTATTAAACACCAAAATACCTTTTATGAAATGCTGGATTCAAACCTAATTATACTTTTTATAAACTCATATTTCCTGCAAACCCATTCCATTTTTACTGCTTTAATTACTTTCTACCAAAATAAAAGAAGCAATAAGCTACTTTAATAGCACCTGTAGACACCCAACAAGCATAATGTCCGTTAGATCAGGAATGAGATGTACACTTGCAGTCTCAGACCTTGGGCCAGCATTATAAATATGCCCTTATTGCTCTACAGTCATTGTCTTCAGTCTCAGTTCCCTTTTTTTAATCTTTGGAATCCCTCACTTAATTCTTAGCTTTGCTTAAGACTCCTTCTTCTCTAAGACCATGTTATTAAAATATCTTTCTAAATATCTTTCACCATGATTTCAAGTGGCATCTACTATGCTAAAAGTAATTCTATGTATCTATCTGCTCTCTGAATGCCACTTTTCTGACCTCAGGATGACCCACTCTCATTGAATCAATTCTATTGTGGATTACTATTTGTATTTTCTGCTCCCTCAAGTGGGGTGCCCCATCACATACTCAGGTGAGGTCAGGTGAAATCTTAATTAGTCGAATAAAGGCTACAGCCTGTAATTGGGCAGAAGAAGGAAAAGGTGGAGCTGAATGATTTAGAAAAAGAGAAGGAAGAGAAGAGAGACAGAGGACAGAGGTCATGGAGGGAGAAGAAGATGGAGGAAGAAGATGGAGCAAGAAGATGGAGCAGAACCACGTGACCTGGAGAAGCTGCAAGTAGCTAGGGATTTCATAGCTGGGGAATAGGGTAGTGAAGTGGTATATTTATCTAATCTAAGCATACAGTTTGTAATTACATTATTGAGTTGCTTATTCTTTGCATGGGCATTTTGGGGTTGGAGATTCACCATTATAAATCTGGCTGGTATGGCCGGGCAGTGGTGGCACACGCCTTCAATCCCAGCACTTGGGAGATAGAGGCAAGCGGATTTCTGAGTTTGAGGCCAGCCTGGTCGATAGAGTGAATTCCAGGACAGCCAGGCCTACATAGAGAAATCCTGTCTTGAAAAAACGAGAGAGAGAAAGAGAGAGAGAGAGAGAGAGAGAGAGAGAGAGAGAGAGAGAGAGAGAGAGAGAGAGAGAGAGAGGAGAAAAAAGAAAAAAATCTGGCTGGCGTAAGTCTCTAGTGTTTTCATTTCACAGGCCTAAGGAGAGCTGCATGCACAGTAGCTGGCATTCTGCAGGCCAGCCGCACGGGGTTGGGAGGGGAGGGGGGTGGATTGCCTGAGAAATGTGAGTAGCAGCTCCAGGCATTTCAGGTTAAACTGATTTGGTTAGCTTAGGAAGCTAGCCACAGGAATCGGGGCAAGAAGGCTGCTTAGGGCTAGCCATGGGGGTGGGTGAAACCACTGATGCTGGCACATAGCTGGATTTAGCATGATTCATTTTAAAACTACAGGCTACAAATTCTGAACTGCTCCTCTTCGTTTCAATGAGCAGGAATAATGGCTACCCCTTTCTATTATTCTCATTGGCTTTTAGCTTTCTTTTCTAATCTATCACGACAAGCCATCATACTCTTAAGCAAAGCCCACACTCGATCTCATTTCTTTAACCCATCACTTAGTAAGTCACCACTTCTTGAAGAATCAGATCAAGCTATGCCTCCCTCAAGCCCTCAGATCGTGACCCTTTCAGATTCCTGAATGTCATTTACAGATGAGTTCACACAATTATTAGCTAAATTACAAGCTAATTTTGATATTAGCTTGTCTTTTCCACTTGTAAGCTCTCAGATACAAGCTTTTTTCTTAACAGATAAGCTTGCCATGAAAACAAGAACTTTACCAACGGTAAGTTATAAAAGAGTGTAACAAAAAGTCTCCGCCTATAATATCAGAGCAATAGTAAAGATGGAATCTGTAGAAATCTTTAACAAAGAAAGTTGAAAACAAAAGAAATGTGCTGTTGTCATTGTAGGAGCCTTTTATTTTTAGAAGTAACTAATCCAAATTAATCGATGAGTGTAAGACAGGTGCCATTTTCCCCTATGTTGACAAGTGGTTTCTAGTGTATTTAGAGAATAATACAAGAATGACTTAAGTATTTTAGAAAAAAATTATATAACTGTTTGAACTATCCCAGAAAATAATCAAGAATTTTATAAGTATTAAGTAATGAAAAGAGTGTGGTCTTGCCAGGAGAGGTGTCTCACACCTTTCATCCTGGCACTCTGGAGACGGGGGCAGTTGGATTTCTGAGTTTGAGGCCAATCTGGTCTACAGAGCTACTTCCAAGACAGCCAGAGCTAGACATAGAAATGTTGCATCAAAAATCCAAAAGTAAATAAATAAAAAACAGTGTAGTCTTATCCAAGCATAGTGACAAGCCACTGTAACCTCAGCATTAAGGAAGCTGAGGCAGGAGAATCCTGCCTCAGCACTGTAGGGAGTTACAGCTCAGCCTCAGTTACACTCTGGGATCTTGACTCAAAGAGCCAAGGATGTACACAATGATAGAATATGTTTAGCATATGCCAGGCCCTAGGTTCAAGACTCATAACTGCAAAGAATAAATAGTATTACTTAATATAATTTAATATAAATAAATATTAGATATGTTCAAGTCAGATTAAGCACCAAAAAAACAAAACTAATAATTCTACTGTCTGATTTTTGGAAATAGTAAAACAATTTGGCTATGTCTATGTGTTTATTTAGTACAATAGAAATAGTTAAGTGCACTACAATACATATATTATGCAAAAGTATTTAGCCACTACTAGAAATAGATAGACCTATTTGCACAGATCTTTAATGTTTCTAAGCAAACCATTGCATGGAAAACACAAGTAAGACAAAAACACATATATTTAATATTATTTGTTGGGTTTGTGATTCAGTTTGTGGATGTGTATAAATGTACTAAGATGCTAAGGACTAAGCAGAGGGGTTCACAGGTGAGTGAATGTGAAACCAGGGACAGAAGAGAAAAGTCAATTTCAGCAAGTAAAGAATTTGCTGTGTAAGAATGGTAACATGAGTTTAATTCCTGGAGCCCATATACAGGTAGAAAGAAAACAAACTCCAAAAAGTTGTCCTCTGACCTCCCACAGGTACTGTGGCACCTGTACCCCTCCCCCCATGCACATCATGCACACACCCTATAACAAAGTTTTCAAATAAATAAATTGATGACCTCTATAATAAACAAATACATTTAATTATTTCATGCCAATACCAACCTAAATAACTGAGAGATTCTTCAAAAATGAAAACATATGATAGTACATTTCAGACACAAAGATCTTGACATAAAAGGATGTTTTAATTAGCAAAATGCATGAAATTTCAGTAAGCTACTTGATACAAGTCCCTGAGTTTGGGAGACCTAAGGCAGAGATTGGTGTGGCTTCACTAATGGAGGTGCCACTTGTCTTGCTGCTTTGACAAAAGCTTTTAAGGAAGGAAGGGTTTATCTGAGCTTACAGTTCATCATGGAACAGAAGGCATGGCAGCAGGCATATGAGGCAATTGGTCACATTGCCTCTGCAGTCAGGAAGAAAACAGCAATGACTACTCATGCTCAACTCCCTTTTGCCTGTCTGTTAAGTTGAAGACCCAGCCCATAGAAGAGTTCTGTCTGTGTTTAGGGTGGTCTTCCATCTCGAATAATCTAATCTAGAAAATTCCCCACAGACTCCTCCAGAGTATTGCATCAACAGTCATTCTAAAGCCTGTTGAAATGACAATCATCAGCATTGACCAAGCAATGAATAGGTGACTGCCCAAAGCATCTTTCCTGGATATAACAGTTTTAAAGGATATCAAATTTGATCCACTGAGGTGGCTCATTGGGGAAAGGTAAGTAACACAAAGCCTAATGGCCTGAGCGCAATCCTTGGTATCCATATAGTAGAAGAAGAAAACCAACTTCAGCAACTTAGACACTGATGTACACAAACGTGCATATACAACACACACACACACACACACACACACACACACACACACACAAACACACACACACAAAGATAATAAATATAATTAGGGGTAGAGATGAGACAGGATCTCTGACTAGACCAGAACTCAATATGTATACCAGACTAGCCTCAAACCCACTGAGATACACCTGCCTCTGCCTTCCAAATGCTAGAATAGGAAATGTATTGTCACTGCTTCTGTGCTTCTGGCCCAGTTCATGTAATTTTAGGAAACAATGCCAAACTCAATGCTAAACTCATATATATGTATATGTATATGTATATGTATATGTATATGTATATGTATATGTATCATATATATATATGATATAGGCAATGGTGAACTGCCAGATATGGGTTCTGAAAAACTCAGCGTTTTTTTGGTTTTTTTTTTAAGAAATATTTAGTTTATGTATATAAGTACATTGTAGCTGTCTTCAGACACACCAGAAGAGTGCATCTGATCACTTTACAAGATGGTTGTGAGCCACCATGTAGTTGCTGGGAATTGAACTCTTGACCTCTAGAAGAATAGTCAGTGTTCCTAACCACTGAGCCATCTCTCCAGCCCCCCAAACTCAGGTTTTAAATCTGTGTTTCTGGCCTTAGGTCACTTAAAATGTCTGCAGAATAAACTATCTTATTCACTTCAAGATGAGAGCTGTGTTTTTATACCAACAATCCCCACTGCAATCCTAGTGACCCACTGTTGGGTCTTACCAGGCTGCAATCCTACACAAGGCACCACTGAAGTCACCCTACAATATCCTTTATTACAAAATGAAGAGAGCTGGAGAGATGGCTAAAGTACAGTCTCAGGGGTGGGGGGATAGTATAGAAGAAGACATTTGGACCCCATTTAGTTTTGTTTTGACTGTCAACATAAAAAATAATTGATGATCAGTAATTATTGCAATTTTCTATATCCTTTTTAAGAAAAATCAAATTTTAATGCAGACTTCAGAAAGAGAAGAAAGACTAAGAAATTAAACGCTAGATTGGAAGCCATAGAACAGAGATTAGAAGATTCATTAAATCAGAATAAAGAATCTTCAAAAGAATACAATCTGGAACCTAGAACAACAGGAAAAAAGGTAGTTCCAGATTGGAAAGAAAAAAAAAATACACAAAGGCACGAGGAATTTAGAGGAATAGAATGGCAGCCTATAGAGATGTGATATTCTAAGTTAACGATCCACATTCTATATAAAGAGGCTACCTTAGAGCAATGCCATACAACAGATTATACATTTCATTTTATAGGCTTTAGAGAGTTAAGACATGTAAATATGTTAATATATCATACAATTGATACTCACTCAAGAATTCCATGAGCAACTGCTTTAAGTTCTGAGAAGGCTGACTCTGAGACTGCATATTTATTAGAGGTGATGACAATCTTAGAAATGCCTTTGCAGATTGAAACTGATGATGCTTCAACATATGTATCCATTCAAGTACGACAATATTTTAGACATTATGGCATTAAACATGTCACAGATATATCTTACAGTCCTACAGGTCAAGCAATTGTAGAGAGATCAACAGGACAATAAAGGGAATGCTCAACAAACAGAAGGGAGATAATGAATCTCCCAGAGATAGATTAAATAATGCTTTATTGACTTTAAATGTTTAAAATGTCAATGAGACAGATAACATAGCTGCTAAAATACCCTGGATTTTAGAAAGGGTGATGAGTTAGATCAGCTTGTATATGTGATAACCTCAGAACAGGAGGAAATACGTTAGACTGGGGAGGGAAATGCTCTTGTTTCAACAGGAAACGTAAAACTTTGGATTCCTTCAAAACTAATAAAAATCAGATTTGACTTGGTGAGACCCTCTGATTGTTCTAATTGCAAACATGAAAGAAATCAAGAAGACCAACAAATAAGTAATATGTATTGCTGATCCCTCTACATGGTAACAGCTCTGAGACTGACTGATTTTCAGCCAAGACTTCAGCTAAGCATAGCCAATGAATCTTGTTGGCTGCAGAATCCTCAGGACTTATGCCATCCTTCCTTCCTTCCTTCCTTCCTTCCTTCCTTCCTTCCTTTCTTTCTTTCTTTCTTTCTTATTTTTTTTGGAGACAGGGTTTCTCTGTGTAGCCCTGGCTGTCTTGGAACTCACTCTGTAGACCAGGGTGGCCTCAAACACAGTAATCTACCTGCCTCTGCCTCCCAAGTGCTGGGATTAAAGGCGTGTGCCACCACTGCCCAGCTTCATGCCATCCTTTCAAATGGAATAGATAAAAATTATAGTTTGGTTATACAGTCCAGACTAACTTAAAAAAGAAATACAAATGCTTTACCTGCTTGAACAGCGATCAGAGAATCATCTTCAGCTAAATTGTGCACAGTGCACATTCCATACAAACATTAATGCAAAGATGTATATTACCTATAAACATTTATATGTTTACAGACACCAATGAAGGTAAAGAGACTCTGATGAGATTCATGCTTAAGGATGCTAAAAGGATGCAGAGACATATTTACTCAAGTATCCTGCTTCATCCAACTTCAGAGTGCCTCATTAGCTGTTTCATCAAAACTTATTTCCATGAATGCTTCAAAGATGCTGACTCTAGTTGGTCTAGTCTCTCAGACTGTTACAATCAGGACTTCATTTAAGTCCTGCATTTTCTGAGCAAACAGAGACTGGAAGTCAAGTATTACAATTAGCTTTCTTAAGACTGGCCAATATGCCCATTTTCTTTAGGCCCCCAAAAGCAAAAAGCAAATTTCAAGAAAATGATGCCCTATTCCTCATAAATGAGATAAATGGCTTTTGACTATACATAAAGTAATGGATGTCTGTCATCATTTAAAGGACTTTTCTTACAAGTTGTTAATAGTTTTGGTCAAGGAGGAAAAAACGTGAGGGAGGATAGATTCAGGGATTTCCTTCTCTCTTTTTCTGTCCTTTTTCCTTCTTTCTTTCCTAACTAATATTAGGGGAAAGAGGAGAGATGGGATGAAAAGAAAAAAAAGAGGGGATATAGGAATGATACATTAACAGGTAGATTATTGAATCAATTTTTAGACTAAAGAGCATTAATAAACCAAATATTTTACATTTGGCATAGACTTTATATACTGATAAAAATTTAAGGTTATATTTTGTTACAAAATATTTATGTATATATGTTTCAACTCTTGTTTAAGGTATTGTATCTATGTAATTCTTAAAAACACAATGTAAAGTTCTAGTTCTTTTGAAAGCTGCTTTATAGACTGTTTAGGATAAATAAAAAATTTAAATTAGTAGTCAATCAATCAAACTTACTGGTCATGTTAGATACTAGTTTAATTAATGATAAAAGTAAGGTTTATTTAGCTTATGTAGAAGTTTTCAAAGTTAAGCAAATAGTAAATAGCTAGGAACAAACAAGCATAGATATACTATAGATAGATAGATGGTCTTCAAAAACCTCAGAGATCTATAGGATATGGCATTTAAAGATGCTTTATTAATAAATGGCTTTTTTTTGCTTCATATCTCCCTTAAGAGGTGACATTTATTATCTGTTAATTCATTTATTTTGTACACTTAACTGGACATTCTAGGCAAGAAAATCAAAATAATTTTTAAATTCAATTTAACTTTTTTTTTTTTTTACTTACTTTACATCCCATTCACTGCCCTACCACGCAGTCACCCCATCCCACATGTCAGCTCCTGGTAGCACCCAAACGCTACTTCAAAGAAGATGAACCAAAGAAAAAGAGCTTTATGGAGTTTGCTTCGAATGCGGTAAGCTAGCTATTAAGCAAGAAACTGCCTTTGTCTTCAAGTGGAGGCAGAATGCTGTCTAAGCTATGGACAAACAGGAAGCAGGGAAGTCAGATCCCAAGCTCTGCCAAGATAAGGTAAGTAGTCCTTCATAACTCCTGTTTCACAAAATGAAATAAAATAAAAATAAAAATAATTTTTAAAATATATGTCATATATTCTGAGCCTAAATTTTGAAGATGGTTGCTCCAACAATGCAAAGAAATTTTGGATGACTGTCTAGGCAGCCTGACTTCTGTTATTTCTATAGTTTTGAAAGCTGCTATGATCTGTACTTCCTGCATACTCAGATAATATTTGTCATTCTCAAATCTTTCAGGATGTTGAAGACTACACTGCTATAGTTTCACAATTAAGCTTAAATTGTTTGGGAGTTGAGGAAATGTTATAAAGTCTAAGAAGTTATTCTTAGGTTTACAAATGCAAATTTTGATAGAAAATGATTTAAGTATAGACCTCTAAACTCACTAAAATAGTATAGATAGTAGAGTGCTTTTATAAGGTTGCCAAATACAAATGGACTGAACATTCATTTTGGATGTAATTTTACTTGATAAGTTTTCATAATAATTATTATTATATTAAAGATATATTAGAGCCTTTATTGGACTAAAAGGAGAGAGGTATAGAGTATCTCTTGTATACTATGTGGAAGCATCATCTGTTAATAAAACCTGATGGCCTATTGTCAAAAGGCAGAAAATTTAAGGTGTGAAATTTGGTAGAGAGATATGAACGCAGGGAGTTAGTCAGTGGCAGGAAAATTCACCACCCAGACTCTGAGGAATTCAACATAAAAAATAAAAAATAAATAAAATAAAATATAAAATAAACTGAGAAGAAACTAGCCATATTGTTGAACACAGAATAAACAGGATATAAAAGTTATGAACTAGTTAGGGAGCAAGCGCAAGCTTAAGGCCTAGGCATCTATTATTAAATAATTAAATGTCAAAGGTGTTTTTTTGTTTGTTTGTTTTTCAGGAACTGGGGTGTGGGTGGAAAAGCCTGCTGTTACTGGTATCACAGGACTCTGGCATCTCAAAAATGTTGGGATCTCCAAAACAACACAGGCTTCACCTTCACCTCTTCAAACAATGCCCTCTCTGGGCCCCAATGCAGGGACACTTATGACACATGCTTGGCCTCGGTGCCTTTCCTTAGCTATGGAGGGAGATTCCACCACCCCTTTCTTGTATCCTTGACTCTATAGCCAGAGCCATATGAGCAGCACTGCCAAGATTTTGTGCTTGGTGGTGTTAGAACTTGACCTCATTTTTCACCATATTTTCACCATCTTGCTTTCTGGTTTTGATAGTTTCCTTCACTGCTTAAGCTTTCCTTTATTTCTGTTCACAGGTTCAAAGCTTAGATGCATGAGGTCTAATGTCCCCACTTGCTTTATTCATTTAGCACCAGGCTTTTCTTTAAACTTTAATCTCTTTGAGCACTAAACTTAGCATCATTAAATTTTCTGATGCTCCTTCTCTCCTCGTACTGTACATTTTGTAGTTTTCCTTGCTCAGTTTGCTAGTTTTTATTATAGATTTGCCTGAGAATAGCCACAAATAACCACATAACACAGTCAATACCAGACTGTCTTGAAATCTCTTTTGCCAACACCATTATTCCCAAACTTTTAAATTTAATTTCGGGCAGATTTTTCCCCGCCTTGAGCAGGCTGAACAGACCTTGAGTACTTGCCATGATGGACCTTATCAACTTTGATGGAGTCATCTGCCTTGGTTGCACATGCCTTGGTGGAGTCATCTGCCTTGGGTACAAGTGGCTTGGTGGGGTCATCTGCCTTGGGTGCATGTGCTTTGGTAGAGTCATCTGCCTTGGTTGCATGTGCAAGTTCCCACAGGATTAGACTGTTGTGCTGACCTTGCTTTGCAACATACCCCAGGTGAAACAAAGGATGGGTTCTGTGGGCTTTCCCTATATAAACACAGGGCTGAATATTAAACTGGGAGCCTTGATCAGAACCTTGTCTTGGCTTCATTCTTCTCCCTCACCTCTTTTTCATTTCAAGCCCCCCTTTCAGGTAAACCCAGTTTGTCCTTGGCCACTGGACAGGTACAGGTGGTGCCCAAACAAGGGGCCTGAAAACAGGAGACCTGCTGAGAAATGCTGTCTTGGGTGGAGCGCCCAGAAAACAGAAGAAAAGTAAAAGTATCCATGAAGCACAGTAAGCAACATGCAGCATTAATGACTTCTTTTCTTATTTAGATGCTAGCACTAGTCATAAATCTTATCTTTTGGGGTATTGTATTTGTCTGTTGTTGCAGGAGTTGCATTCCAGGGGGTACTAGCAAGGCTGAATAGGTGTTGTCCCCACGCTGTTGTTACCAAGGGGGAACAGCGCAATGGCGCAGAGGAATATTAAACAGGCATTTGTCCCAATGGCTCAGAGGAATATTAAACAGGCATTTGTCCGCAGCCTAATAGAGCTGTTTCAGATGAGAACAACAGGGTTTTCAAAGCAGATGTTAGAAAACTTTTTAGTTCAGATAGATCCATGGTTTCCAGATAAAAGAATTTTGGATAAGGAAACCTGGGGAAAAGTTAGAGAAGTTCTGAGACCAACCCAGGCAGATCCTATCACCTTCTGCCTCTGGGTTCTCATAAAAGATGCTATAGATAATAAAAAAGACAGAGAGACTTTGCAGACATTAGCTACTGCCCAGGAACAGCTTGAAGAACTTCAGGAAGAATGCCTGTCAAAGAGGACTTCCACAGAAAAAGGCTCTTTCAACTCTAAGTCAGAGAAGTACAGACCTTGTGCACATTTTAGAGCTCAGATAAAAGAAATTGGAGACACTGATGATGAATTAGATCCAGAGAAGGAAGCTGATTTAGAAGAAGAGGCTGCCACATATTATATTGATGATTGGCCTCCTTATGCCCTTTCTGCTCCACCTATGGCCTTTCCTGCGGGAGATGCTACCCTGATGGACATGCAAGTATATAAATTAGAGTTGGAAATTAACTAATGCAGAAATTGACTAATAATCTACAAGATTTAAAGAGTGTAACAAGTGCAGGAAAGAGCAATGATTCTGAGATATGCCAATTGCCACAAGAAAGAGCTATGAATCAGGCTTGCAGGGAGGGGCAGGATACATCTGACATGTTAGCTTTCCCTGTAGTTGAGATAATTGACCAGCAGGGCAGTAGAGTCAGACTGATGAATGCTCAGGCTTGTAGAGCAAATTGGGATATTAACATGCTTCTAGGAGAAGGCGAATATGAAGGTAATGCTAATCAGAATGGGCTATCTACAGGAGTGTATGCACATATTGCAATGGCTGCCTTGCTTGGAATTGATTATCAACCAAAAGGGATCTCAGTGGGAATTTATCTGGTATCAAACAAGGTCCCAATGAACTGTTTCAGGAATTTGTGGATAGACTGCTAAAAGCATCTGGTAGAATTTTTGGAGATTCTCAGGCAGGAGTTCCTTTTGTTACACAACTGGCTTATAAGAATGCTAATGCAGCCTGTAGTGCCACCACTCAGCCATACAAAGCAAAGACAGACTTATCTGGATACATTCATCTTTGTGCAGAAATTAGACCCTCATACAATCAGGGTCTGGCTATGGCTGCTACCTTACAAGGGACCACTGTGCAAGAGATGCTTGCACAGAGACAAGGGAAGAAAAGATGTTTTAAATGTGAAAGTTTGGATCACTTTAGAAATGATTCTCCCAGGAACAGAGGCACAAGTGGACAATCAGGTCTTGCCCCAGGAAGTTGTCCTAGGTGCAGGAAGGGTAATCATTGGGCCAGGGAATGTAGATCTAAAACAGATAATCAGGGTCGTCCCTTGTCGGGAAACAAGCAGAGGGGTCAGACTCAGGCCCCAAGATGTTCACAGCAAGCAGCTTATGGGGCCATGCAGCTGTTGCCAAGCCAGGGAAATCCCATTTCTGAACTTATCAGAGCAACCCCAGGAAGTGTAGGATTGGACCTCATTTCCACCACCTACACAGTACTGACCCCAGAAATGGGAGTTCAGACACTGACTACAGGAGTTTTAGTGCCCTTGCCTCCAAGGACCTGGGGACTACTTCTGGGCTGAAGCAGCTTTATTATAAAAGGACTACAGATCTATCTAGGTGTTATAGATAATGGTTATGCAGGAGAAATTAGAATTATGGCTGCTTCACCCCATGGCATTATAACTGTACCTGCTAACAAAAGAATTGCTTGACTTGTTTTAGTTCCCTTGCATCTGCTACCCTCCAAATTTGTTAAGAGTGAGAGAGGACAGAGTGTCTTTGGTTCATCTGATGTGTACTGGGTTCAATCTATTACCAGTAAGAGACCTAACCTCAAATTAATAATTGAAGGAAAAAGTTTTGAAGGGTTAATAGATACTGGGACTGATATAACAATTTGTAGAGGACAAGACTGACCTTCAACTTGGCCTTTATCAGATACTCTCACTTACCTTCAAGGGATTGATTATGCCAGTAACCCAAAACAAAGTTCTAAACTTCTAACCTGGAGAGATGAGGAGTGCAACTCAGGACAAATTTAACCCTGTGTCATGCCACATTTGCCTGTTACTCTCTGGGGAAGAGATCTCTTGTTACAGATAGGTCTTATGATGTACAGTCCTAATGAAGCAATGACTAAATAAATGCTAAGACAAGGATTTTTGCCTGCTCAAGGCTAGGAAGTGGAGAACTAGGATTCATACCATCACTGATTCTGTGGCCTTCCCAACCTTGAGCAGGCCCTTCCCAGCCTTGAGCAGGCTGAACAGACCTTGAGCACTTGCCACAATGGACCTTATAGAACTTGGTGTAGTCATCTGCCTTGGTCGCATGTACAAGTTTCCACAGGATTAGTCTGCCACGCTGACCTTTCTATGCAACATACCCCTGCTGAAACACAGGATGGGTCCTGTGGGCTTTCCCTATATAAATGCAGTGCTGAATATTAAACTGGGAGCCTTGATCAGAACCTTGTCTTGGCTTCATTATTCTCCCCCCCCCTTTTTTCATTTCCAGCACCCCTTTCAGGTAAACCTAGTTTGTCCTTGGCCACTGGCTGGCTACAAGTTTGCTAGTTTTCATTATAGATTTGCATGATAATAGCCACAAATAACCACATAACACAGTCAATACTAGACTTTCTTGAAATCTCTTTTGCCAACACTATTAATCCCAAACTTCAATTTAATTTCATGCAGAATTTTTTTAAGGCAAAAGGCAGCCACATTCTTTCTCAAAATATCACAAGAATGGTCTGTAGGACACTTACTAATAGTCTTCCCCTGTGAAACTTCTTGACTGCCCCTCCCCCCAGTTCAAATCGCTTTTGGCACTATCTTCCAACATGCAGCATGGTCAGGCCTGTTACAGCAATATTCTGCTATCCTGGTACCAGCTTATCTTAGTTAGGGTTTCTATTGCTAAGACAAAACATAATGATCAAAAAAAAAAAATTGGAGAGGTAAGGTTTTATTTAACTTACACTTTCCATATTGTTATTCATCATCAAAGGAAGTCAGAAAAGGAACTCAAACAGGGTAAGAACCTGGAGGCAGGAACTGATGCAGAGGCCATGAAGGGGTGCTGATTCCTGGCTTGTTCCCTGGGTTTGCTCAGCTTGCTTTCTTATAGAACCAGAGACCTAACTCAAGAGTGTCTGCACCCACAATGATCTGAGCCCTCACCCAACAATCA
Source organism: Rhynchomys soricoides (assembly GCA_019843965.1). NCBI lineage: Eukaryota > Metazoa > Chordata > Mammalia > Rodentia > Muridae > Rhynchomys > Rhynchomys soricoides. Next base: position 6,870,920 of record JADRCH010000122.1, read on the forward strand.
CTAATTAAGAAAATGCCCTACAACTGGATCTTATAGAGTTATTTCTTAATTGATGTCCCCTCTTTTCACATAACTCTAGCTTGTGTCAAGTTGACATAAAACTATCAAACACAACACTGGAGATTGGACATGCATAATAATAATGGTAGAGGTATGTCAGTGTTCTAGCATAAAACTCCTATGAAAAGATATGAGTTTTAAAAATCTAGAATGCACTGTTAGTTTACTCCAAGACCAACTAGAGACACCTAGACAATTAAGTGATCACCTCTATCAGATTGCTTGTGGGCATGCCTGGGGGATAGGGGGAGAGTTCTTGGTTGGTGATTTCTGTGAGAAAGTCCAACATGCTGGAGTGGTAACACCTCTGGGCAGGTGGTCCTGGATTATATAAAAATACAAACAGCAATCCATGGGAAGCAAGTCAGTAAATAGCTTTCATCCATGCCTTCTGCTTCAGTTCTTACCTCCAGGTTTCTGCCGTGAGTTCCTTCCTGGCTTCCCTCAGCAATGAACTGTGATGTGGAAGTCGACATCAAATAAACCCATTCCTCCCCAAGATGCTTTTAGTTGGCAGTTTTGTCACTGAAATCAAATTAGACCACAGTGTCCAAATGTTTCTCCAAAATTACGCAAGAAGATAGCTGCTCACAGGTGGGTACTCATCTCCTGAAACATTGAAAAAAAAAAAAAAAACCAACAGAGAAAGGAATTGGGACAGATTCAAGGTTAAAAGCTAAAGGAAGTGGGTTCTGTAATTTTTTTATTTTTATTTATTTATTTATTTGGTTTTTCGAGACAGGGTTTCTCTGTGTAGTCCTGGCTGTCCTGGAACTCACTCTGTAGACCAGTCTGGCCTCGAACTCAGAAATCCGCCTGCCTCTGACTCCCAAGTGCTGGGATTAAAGGCATATGCCACCACTGCCCAGTGAGTTCTGTAATTTTTGTTAGAGAGCTAATACTTATTTTTTTAAACTCTAGTACAGACCAAGTATCTCCCCAAATTCTGTGTATATTTGGTTCCAATTTTACTTCTAGTATTGTCACTTTAATTTTTGTTTTTCATATTTATCATTGTTTGAGGCTAATTCTGTGATAGTTTGGATGAAAATAGATGGCCCCATAGGTCCATAGGGAATGACACTATAGGGAGGTGTGGCCTTGTTGAAGTAGGCGTGGCTTTGTTAGGACAGGTGTCATTACCAGTGGGTTTTGAGGTCTCAGAAACTCAATCCAGCTCTTTGCTTGCTGCCTGTGGATCCAAATGTAGGGAGTGGTTCTGATGATTTGATCAGGAATCTGCTTGTGAATGCTCAAGGCCCTGTTCCTTAATTGGGTTCTTGATCAATTAATAAAGATGCCAGTGGCCAATGGCTGGGTGGAAGAGGTGGGACTTCCAGGTTCCCAAAGGCAGACTAGCAGACACAGGAGGAGGAAAGAGGATTTACCATGCTTTGCAGTAAGAGAGAGCCACCAGCTATGTGAGATCTCAGGTGGAGTGCCCATTGGTTGTTTCCCCAACTGAGCTTGGGGTAACAGACAGGAGATTAGAAACACAACTAAATTGAGGGTAGATTTAGAGTGTTGGTTAAGAAATAAAGAGAAGTTCACGATAGTGGAGGGAGGCTTAGAAGAGCCCAGCCTCTGAGCCATGAGGCAGGTTAAAAATGAGCTTGTGTGTGTGTGTATGTGTGTGTGTGTTTCACCCTCAGACCCAAGGGAATCTTGGCGGGGGCTGGTAGTGCACCCAGAGCTTAACGTGGGGTAGTAAAACTCTCAACTCCTTTTCCAGTACTATGTCTGTCTGACTACATGTCACCAGGCTTCATGCCATGATAATAATGGACTATACCTTTGAGCGGTAAGCCACCCCCAATTAAATGTTTTGCTTCATAAGAATTACTGTAGCTGGGCAGCAGTGGCGCATGCCTTTAATCCTAGCACTTGGGAGGCAGAGGCAGGCAGATTTCTGAGTTCAAGGCCAGCCTGGTCTACAGAGTGAGTTCCAGGACAGCCAGGACTACACAGAGAAACCCTGTCTTGAAAAGCCAAAAAAAAAAAAAAAAAAAAAATTACTGTAATCAGAATATCTCTTCACAGCAATAAGCAATAGAAACCCTAACTAAAATGTCTCATCATTTACCCTAAGATGGTCTAGAACTTTCGATACTCCAGCATCAATCTCCTGAGTACTAGAATTACAGGCTTCCCCCAGCTAAAATTGTTTGTATTTTATTTATTCCCAGTTGGTATAACAGGGAAAAAAGTTTCAAATTCATCATGAGGAGTGGCTTATCAAGTTAACTGTAGTAACTAAATGATTGCAAATTAAAATAATTACTTGTTTCTGTTTGTCTATATCAATAATTTGGAGGCATTTTTGAAGAATGCAGGGCCTAACTCCCACTCCTATCCTGCTTCCTGTGTAACATCTTTCCTTTGTCTGCTTAGCATAAGAGCAGAAATCCCACTGATGATTAATTTTTGGTGTTGATATATTATTGTCCTTGCCTGGTTAGTATTTACTGACACACACCTTTCTACACAAGAGGGAAATATGACAGAAAACACATAAGAGCTGCCTTTGACTCATGGGAATTATGTTTAAATGGAAAGTAGGAAAACAAATTTAACAATCTATGCATGAGTTTTTACTGTGACTCTTTTTTTAGAACAAAAAAGAATGGGTGATTTGATAAAAATGAAGCTGTGTGGGCAGGAGGAGGCTGAACGGTGGGAAGGTCCCCCTGAGAGTCTATACAAGCTGAACCCTTAGTGAAAAGAAGGAACCAGGTCACAGCAAGTGAAAATGAGTCTGAAGTGTTTATGAAAAGGCAAGGTTTGTCTGTGCCTTGCAGTAAGGAGGGCATCTAGCTGGAGGCTGGGACAGACACAGGAAGCCACAGAGGCCATTAAAAAGTTTGGGATTTATTCTAACTACAGTGGAAAATACAAAGGACTGCCACAAGAACGTTGTTTAAACAAAGAAAGAGATATCTCAGACAGGTGACAAGCTGTTGCCACTTAGAAATAACAATTCCGTAGCTGAGCAGAAAAGAATCTAACGGGTGTTAGCAGTATGGAAAAAGCCTAAGTGAGACATTGCACTAGAGGGGTAGTGCGTGCTGCAGGGTGCCGTAGCCAGTGTGAAGACAGTGGTTCCCCTGGGAGAAAGAATGGTGTGGGCCAGCATCAGTCACTACACCAAGGCTTCCTATCAAATAACATCCTGAAAGATGTCACTGTCTAGATTCCTGTTTCATTCTTCAGCCCCAAACCCAGATCTCCTACTCTCAATGCAGATTGAAGGTAGCTGAAAACAAAGAAGATGCTGCGGTTAGAAGCAGGAGAGCGGATATTTAACTGCTTTGAAATTTTTCGGAAGAAATTTGACTCTTTTCCACAGTGCTTTGGGTTTTCAAAGTAAATGTAGAATTTTGTGAACTAGGATGGAGTCAAAGGTCAGCATGGTAGTATGCTACTGTATGCTAGGGGAGAAAAGGGTTGTTGTTTATTGTTGTTATTTTATTGTTGTTGTTATTGTTGTTTATATCAAAGGTAGTGAGCCTGACAGGACTTATATCTCCTGAACCTTCAACCTTCTCTTCCCCTTTGTGCTGAGAGCCTGTTGTAGCAGATTGTGAGGCAGAGCTCCCACCAACAGGGTGACACATGGTTACCACCTACATCAAGGATAAAAGATGGGTCCTGGTACATCCTTACTACAAAAAAATAAAAAGATCACTTTGCCAAGCTACATTTCTTTGTTCCTATGTCCGTTTGTGCACAACTGAGATCACTCTGTTTTTAACAGTTTTGGGGTTCATTTCAAATTCATCTCGGAGAGTGCTCAGACCAGATACCCTCCCATGGGAGAAACATCCCTGTCATGTTGCTGTGATTCCCTGAGTCTCAGGTGAACTACTCTCTTTGGATGGGTCATGACCCCAGGATAGAAAATCTCTTGAAAATCTGGGGAAAGAGCCCAGGGAAGTACCATAGCAACCAGGAAAACTGCAGAGAGTGAGGTAAAAGTTGCTTGCGAGTCAGGCTTTCTGGAGGTGGCTTGAGAGTGCCTGAGTGAAGGGGTGTACCTCTTAGGGTCTCTCAATTTAGATGTTAGAAATCCTTAGAGGTAGAGGATTGAGCACTAAGCACCAAAATAGGAAACAGTCAGGCCAAAAACACTCCAAGCAAAATAAAACAGATTCCCCTCGACAGGAAATGTGTCTTTGGCCGCCCCAAAAGTTCTTTCACTCCTTTCAATATACCCTACCTGCCTGGGCTACAGAGACATGAACAAAGTAGAAGAAGAGAACTTCCAAAACTCAGTTTAACTCCTGTCTTCTCTCTCTCTCTCTCTCTCTCTCTCTCTCTCTCTCTGCCTTCCTCCATCTCTCTATCTTCACACCCCCCCCCCAAAAAAATAAACTGACTGACTCTCTTTTCTTCCCTCTCAACCATGTTCCCTTAGAACCTGGGAGTACTTGGATCAGGTTTTAGAGAAGAGAGGAAAATAGTTACTCATGTAAACTTAGGTCGGGTATTACTCTAGACCCCAAGCAAATGCTTTTCTGAGTAAAATGGCCTTGCAAGACTACTCTGGTTTTTAATCAGGATTTAACTATTTTAAGAAACTTGTTTTTTTCAGAGACTTAAATTCCAGCCAACACAAAGGGGCACAGACGCATCTGATCACAGCCTATGACATTCTTGAATAAGGCAAAACAATGCTAAGGGAACACTTCCAGCTTCTCTGTGTAACAAATCAATAGCTCCATCTATGACAGTGGGCACACCTCATCCCAAATTCCTTCATGAGTTCCTTTCCCAGTGACACCTTGTGTCTGTCTGTGAGCTGAGGGGAGCTCAAAGAGGTCTACATGATATCACTTGCTGGCCACTGTTACAGTTTGAATGGTTGGTCAACAGGAAGTGGCACCATTAGGAGGTGTGGCCTTGTTAAATTAGGTGTGTCCTTCTTGGAGAAAGTGTGTCACTGGGCAGGTAGGCTTTGGGGTTTCAAACACTCAAGCCAGGTCCAGTGTTTTTCTTCTTCCTGCTGCCTAGGCTCCTCCTCCAGCACCTATGTGTCCCCACACTTTCCGCTATGCTGATAATGGACTAACCCCTAAAACCTGTAAGTAAGCCCCAATTAAATTAAATGTTTCCTTTTATATGAGCTGCTGTGGTCATGGTGTCGCTTCACAGCAATAGAACATGGACTAAGATACAGTCCATAGAAAAAATAGAGAGAAATCTCTGCCATCCAACCCAAAAGAAAAAAAGAAAGAAAGAAAAAGAGAAAAACCCTTGCAATAATAATAACTTCAGCATCATAGGTTAGCAGGCCTCCTTAGCTGAGTTCTGCTGGACACTATAAACTGCAGTTTGAGGATTTCGCTGTTTCTATCTGCTACTTAAAACCATGCAAAATAAAAACAAGACTATGAAGACCACTCCCTGGACCATAGAAAGCATTTTTAAAATGTTTCTCACTGCCTGTGTTTTAGGTGCGATTTATCTGGGCCCTGAAAAGCCACATTGTTTTTTATTTATTTATGTATTTATGTATTACATTATCCCATGTATGTAATTTGGATCCAGCTTTCTTTTTTTCTTTTTCTTTTTCATTTTTTTTAAAGATGGCATTACACAGCACTGTCCTCTAAGTCAAATAATTACCATCTTCATCAGTCCAGCTTTGTTAAGCAACTCTGCCCTAATTTCATGTGGGTTTTGGAGATCAGGGAGGAGCTAGAATACAAAGACTGTGAAAGAATAGGGAGAGGAGGCGGTCAGTAACCCCTTACCAATACTCTACAAATAAACCCAATAAACTATTGTCCCCTCCCCCAGGATGATCTTTGATGGAACTGAACTTTAATTATTGAGATCTTATGACAAGGGATAAAAATTGCCTAATCCTCCCCGTACACCAAGGAGAAAATTCTCAAAACAGGTTTGTTAATATTACTATAACTCAATAAGAAAGAAAATGAAGGCCAGTTATGATGGTGTATGCCTTTAATCCCAGCCCTCAAGAGGCAGAGGCAAGTAGATTAAAGGCCAGCCTGGTCTACATAGCTTGTTCCAGGACAGTCACAGCTACATAACAGAGATACTCTGTCTCAAAAAAAAAAAAAAAAAAAAAAAAAGTTACAATGGAAATATTTGTATGTTTTTTTTAAGATTCATTTATTTATGTGTATGAATATTTTCCTACATGCATGCATTGCTTATGCTTCCATATTGCTGTTCATCAAAAGCAGTGAGAGCAAGAACCTGGAGGCAGGAGCTGATGCAGAGGCGATGGAGGGATGCTTCTTACTGGCTTGCCCCTCATGGCTTGCTCAGTCTGCTTTTTATAGAACCAAGGACCACCAGCCCAGAAACGGCACCACCTACAATGGGCTGTGTCCTCCCTCACCAGTCACTAATTAAGAAAATGCCCTACAGGCTTGCTTACAGCCTAATCTTATGGAGGTTTATCCTCAATAGGGGTTCCCTTGTGTTAAGCTGTCATAAACAGCCAGCACACACCCTGATTTCTGGCCTGATTTCAAAATGATCATTGGGTTACCTTTTCAGAGAGGAAAATAATAAAATACCAGTAGCTGGGTATCATGGCACACACCTTAAATCCTGTTATTTAGGAGGAAGAAACAGGAGGATTTCTGTAAGTTCAAAGCAACCTGATATATATATAGTGAGTTCCAGGACAACTGAGGCTGTCTAGAGAGACATTGACTCAAAAACAAAATAAGCCACACCAAACCAAAATAATCACTGAAGGCTTGTTAAGACAAAATTCTTCAAGTCAAGAGAATAGAATTTCTAGCTAGAATGAAAACCTCACCTTCCAGCTGGGCCAGGTCACTCACTCAGTCAAGGCACCAGGCTCACCTTAAAGCATGCTTAAGCTATCACTCATTGTGACAATAACTTACTGTTACCTGATATTTCATAGTCAATATAAAAAAAAAAGTAAAATAAAGTGGAGAATCAAAGAAACCATTTTGAGGTTTTATTGTTGTTTCTATCAAAAGTGATTGTTAAAGCCTAGGTAAAATGTTGTTAAGGCCTAGGTAACTGTTACCTTGCTAGCCTGCTATTCGTTATAAGGAAACTTTCTCATATATTTCTGCTGTTATGAGGAACCTTTCTATGCCAAGTTGGTTGCATATTCTGTTATGTTCTGTGCCCCTTGAAACCAATCATGATAGAAGTCAGTAAAACTTCATTGTGTAGTTACCCACAATAAGCCTGGACCCAAATCAACCACACAGCAGCACTTCCTGAGCCTGTGTATAAGCTTTTACAGTATTTGCTTTTATAAGCGGCCCCTGGGATGGACCCAAACATAAGAGAGGTAAACTATTTAAAATAAGACTTCTGTTTTGAGTAGTCATTGAGTAAAGATTAAGTTCCCAAGACCTCCCTGGGAACTGACATCCTACTTGGCAGAAAGACATGTATGTGGGTAACTGACATGCTGGTGGTTAGCAAGTTTAAGACATGTTAGACAAGACAAGTCCCATCTTGGTAGACAAGTTAAGACATGAATGTTAGACAAGGTAAGTCATCTGTCACAGTTGAATACCCTAACCAATGGGAGCAGGACAAATCTACAACAAAGACATAGTCCTAAGGAAATCCCCTACCACTAAATCCTGATTGGTAGAATAACTTGGCACAAAAATTTGTAGATTTTTGGCTTAAAAGCACCGTAGGATCTTAATTCAATGTTGTGGTTCAGTTCTTCTATCTGGACCATGGCCAGGGTCCATCAGTCCTGGGATTTATACTTCATAGGGCTAAATAAAGTATCCCTATCTGATTGAGATACATGTTCGTGTGGTTTGTAAGGTGGTTTCTGGACTCCAACAATAATTAGGTATTCTGTTTTTGCTTTTTGTTGTTGTTGCTGCTGTTGTTGTTTAAACAAAGGTTGAAATTGAAGCAGCAAGACCATGAGTTCAAGGACAGCCTTCCTCTCTAGTGAGACCCTGTCTTAAAGCATGTAAACAGCAACATTGAAAGTGGAGAACTTCTGGAGGAAGAGGAATTTAAACACCAAACACTGGCTGATTTAGTAGTAGCCCCTCACTTTTGTTTGTTAGGTTTTCTTGTTTGTTGCTGAGACATGCTGAGATGGACGTGAAGAACTCATTTCTCCTGCCTGGCCTTTCAGGCCCTTCCACTTGTATTCAACATTTAGTTCTACAGTGTCCTGCATTCTGAAGCATGACATGGAAGAACCAAAGCAGAAGAGAAGGGGAATGACTGAAGAAGGTCTGAAGTGCATGGGGAGAAAACAATAATCAGGAGTTGGGTTGGCGGAATACTTCGGTTAAAGCTCCTCTCATTAACTGGATCAGACACAACAGTCAGACTTGTACGTGTCTAGGAGGCTAGCTTTCTGGTAGCACATAATGGCTGTCATTAGAAGGAACAGAATAGTCTAGAAGCCAGCAGCCAGGTAGCATCAAGGTTCTTGAGGCTAATGAAATGGTTCGGTGGTTAAAAGTACTTGCTGCTTTTGTAGAAGACCTCAGTTTGATTCCTAACACACAAATCAGCTCCTAGCTGTTTGTAGCTCTGGTTCCAAGGGATCCAGTGCCCTCTGGCCTGCAAGGGCACCTGCTCATAAACCCACGCAGGCACTTACAAATACAAATAAATAAAAGTGAAGGCTTTGCTTCCTTTCTTTATACACCCCTCCCCCCAACTTCTTTTCGAAAACGTGTTACAGTCCAGGTTGGCCTCAAATTCTTCGGTCTGCCTCAACCCTGCAGTTGCCATGTTGATTCTAAGAGGAATAGAGGTGGACGAGGTGAGAGTTAAATTGAAGGAAAGAATGGAATGGAATAATGAAAACGAAGGTGAAATCCTCCTTTGTAATACTTCAAACTCAGTAGTGCAACTGTCTAGAAGTTTTAGAAAGTTAAGTTCTCTAGAACTTCACAAAGTTAAAGTTCTATGGTCTTAATAATCACAAGCACATCTCACAAGAGCACAAAGATATGACTCCTTTTGGTGTTTCAAAGCTATTTTTGAATGAGAATTCAGACTCCGAAGGGAGCCCTATCTGTCAGCAGAGTCACAATAGTACTAACGAATCAGAAGCTTCTATTCCAGAGATAGCAAGAATAATAATAGCACCTTCTCAGTCTTCCTTTTATGCCCTAAGAGGAACCTTTGGTTCATTTGAACTTACCCGGCTTTTCCTTTTTAACACATCATCTTAGTTGAACATATTTCTCACCATCCTGTGCTCCTGGATGGTCTCTTACCTTAACTCATTACATTGCATTATGCATTTTTTTTCGGTAATGTATTTTTAACCAAAAGGGGGGGGGGGCAAGGTAAAAAATGCTTCATAATTCCTACTCCTAATAACACATGTGTATTCCCTCTCTCATTGGAACCTACCTATTTTGTGGGGCAAAACACACAACATGAATGCATTAATTTACTGTCAGAATTCAAGATGTCAGGGGAAAAACAGACCAGAAAGTACGTATTGGGAACTTACGGACAGATGTAGGACCCTGGGTATCAGCAAGACCAAGACAACTCCCATGATCTGGGCCAGAAGGAAGGTGTGTTTAGCGGTTAGTGTTAGGTCTAGATTGATTGAGGAGATGTGGAACTAAAAGGAGGAGAGTGGCTTCTATAGAGGTAGAAAAAGTTTAGCAGTCTCTCCATGAATGTAGAGAGTATGCCCAAGCATGGTAGGGAAATGGGGGTGGGGCTTGAGGCTTTATTGGGCAGAAGAAGGAACTTTGGGAGGGGGGGTTATTTGGATTTGTTCTTTGTAGCTTCAAGGCCAATGATGCCTGCAGGGTAGGCTCTTGTCCTGCAGGGGTTCTTACCACTGTGTAGGCTCTTGTCCTGCAGGGGTTCTTATGGGTATGCTGATTTGGGAGTTGTTTCTCAGTTTGTTTGAGATTCATTGTGTTAGGTCTTTAACCCTTCAGTTAGGATGATGGTGTGGGAAAGGAGCCCCAAGCAGTGCGGGTGCCTTTAATCCCAGCAAATCTACCTATCTTGGCACACCTATAGTCCCAGCACTGGGGAGGCAGAGGCAGGTGGATCTCTAGGAATTTGAGGCCAGCCTGGTCTACATAGAAAGTTACGGGACAGCCAGGGCTACATATGGAGACTCTGTCTCATAAAACAAACAAGCAAACAAACACACTCAAACTACAGTGGGCAGCTGTACTAGTAAGGTCTTCAGTTACATCCATGGTGCTGGCAGCCATGCAGTCAGTGTCATATCCAGTGGTGCTGGCTTTGCTTAGCTTTGGTGTGCTAGGACACTATGGTAAGTGGTGCTGATCAGCAGCACTCTAGCAATCATGGTGCTTTCCATCTGTGATGTCTGTAGTCATATCAAGATGAATCCAAAGAGTGGCTTTGAAAAAGAGACAGCTCTACTTCTCTTAAAAGGGAAATAACACCAGCCTGCTATCCTCTAGGTTCTCCTGATGACCAAATGGCACAATATTTCTAGTCTGGGCTCACTATGTGCAGCCTGGGTCAATAATAACAATACAAGCAGCTTATGAGAAAACTCCTGAACTGGGTCAGGAAGGAAAAAGTAACTCCAAGAAGAATTCACAAGCAAATGGGGGAGGTGGATTCAGTGTGAGTGCCTAGGGTCTGGAGAAAATGACAAAACACATGTCTATGTGCCCATGGTACAAAAGAGCTTAGCTGTAGAGGTGTGTTTTGGGGTAGAATGATTTCTGGCAGATATGTCTGCCCTGAGCCCAAGCAGAGGCTCTTCTGCAGCTTCTGAAGTTCATTGTTAGTGAGGGCTAAGGGTGTCAGTAAAGTGCTGTGAGCCAATGCTCACACTTTTCTAGTGGCGGGAACTGTGCCATAACTATTATTCCTTGCTAGAGAGAACTTTTATTAGGAAGGTTTAACATCTTAAATTTGAGTCAGCTATGATTCACCATGTTATAAACACTGATTTTCTTAGATTCTCTTCTCATTCCACCAGAGTCTACAATTTACAACAGTAGTAAAAGTGATAATGATAAAAAATAATTATGGGGCTGGAGATATGTCTCAGTGGTTAAGAATAGCTTTGATTTTGCAGAAGACCCAAGTTCCTAGCACCCACATAAGGCAGCTTACAATTACCTGTACCTCCAGCTCTTGAGGGTCCTACTCCCTCTTCTGGCTGCATCAGGAACTGCACTCACAAGCACAAACATACAGATACTAAAAATAAAAATTAAATTAAAAATAAATAAAAAGGATTTTTAGGAGGTCATTGTGGAATGCATGTACAATTTCAGCACCAAGACAGAAGGAGCATGAATTTGAGGAATGCTGAGCTACAATAATGAGTTCCAGACAAGCCTTGGGTTAGATAGGAGAGACACCGTCTTAAACGTTTTTGGTTTGGTTTGGTTTGGGTTGGGTTTTTTTGGGGGGTGGGGGGGAGACTGGCTGTGGTGGTGCACACCTTTTTTTAAAATTAATTTATTTTATGCATGTGAGTACACTATCTTCAGACACACCAGAAGATGGTATCAGATCCCATTACAGATGGTTGTGAAGCACCATGTGGTTGCTGGGAATTGAACTTCAGACCTCTGGAACAGCAGTCAGTGCTCTTAACTGCTGAGCCATCTTTCAAGTTTAAAAGGTTTTTTTTTTTTTTAATTAAAAAAATAAAAGTAGTTTGCCCAGGCTACCCTGAAGCTTACTAAGTGTGGAGATAACCTTGAACTTGGATTCTCCCATTGCCATCTGTAAGTGATGGGATCACAGGTTGTGCAACCACACCAAGCTTAACAACTGGAATTATTATGTGAGGAGGTTTTGCTTATCTGTGGTGCAGATATCACAAAAATTATAAATATACCCATGTTTTCCCATCAGCTTTCATTAATGCTTGTGTATTTAATGTGTAGTGCAAGACAATTCCTCTTTATCCAGTGTGGCCCAGAAAAACCAAAGGATTGGACATCCCTGCTTTAAGACACTTATGAAAAGAAATCGAAGAAGTTGAAAAGAAGTTCCATGGTTATGGATCAGCAGAATTGATACTGTACAAATGGCTTTATTCTTGGAAGCTATCTATAGATTCGCTGAGGTACTCCTCAGCATTCTGATGATATTCTTCACAGATCTAGGAAAAGCAACCCCAAACTTCATATGGAAGCACACACACACACACACACACACACACACACACCTACAACATCAAAACCAATCCTTAGTAATCAAAGAAATAACATATAGGACCAAAGATAACACACAGTTATAGTCAGCTTTTTGGTTTGTTTGGTTTGGTTTAGTTTTTTGAGACAGGATCACTGCATATAGCCTTGGATAGCCTGAAGTTCACTAGTTGGCCAGACTGGCTTCAAACTCAGAGATATACTTGCCTCTACTTCCCAAGTATTAAAAAGGGTACACTATGGTGCCTCGCCCAGTCACCCATTTTTTTTTTTTTAATGAAGCAGTCAAAAACATACGTTAAAGAAAAGGTAAATGATGCTGTAAAATATGGATTTCTACATGAAAGAGAACCAAATCCCTAGATTCAATTCTCTCACCCTGCAAAAAAATAAAATAATTAATTAAAAATAGATTAAATGAACTACTGCAGTAACCCAAACTTTAAAACTGCTGTGAATAGATACTTCAAGATACAGGGAAAGATTGTTTAAACAGGACTCCAATAGTATAGGAAACAGCCCTAAAAATTAATAAATGGAATTATATGAAACTGAGTAGCCTCTGTTCAACACATAGCCAGATTAAAGAGGAGCCTACTGCCAAGCTGCAGTGGAGCATGCCTTTAACCTCAGAACTTGGGAGGTAAGTTAAGCAGATCTTCGTGAGTTTGAGCCAGGCTAACCTAGTGCAGAGAAACCCTGTCTCAAAAGAGAGAAAGAATGAGAGAGAGAGAGAGAGAGAGAGAGAGAGAGAATACGAGAGGAGCCTACAAAAACAGAGAGGTATTCTTCAAATCTATACATCAAACAGGGAATTACATAAATCCAGGAAACATAAAGATACAAAAAATGGAACACCCCAACATAAGTTACTCAATTGATAAATGAGATAATGAAGAAGTTGTTCTCACAGGGCAGCAGGGGAGCTCAGCTAGGACACACTTGCAGCCTGTCCTGGTGACCTGCATTCAATCCCTCAAATCCATATGGTAGTGAAAAGCAGCAGACTCCTACAAATGTTCTCCGGCGCTGCCTCCACCTCATACACACTCATGTACATATGCATATATGCATGCACATAAAATAAATTTAAATGTGATAGTTTTTTAAAAAGAAGAAATAAAGAGCTGGGCAGTGGTGGCGCATGCCTTTAATCCCAGCACTCAGAGGCAGGCAGATTTCTGAGTTCGAGGCCAGCCTGGTCTACATAGTGAGTTCCAGGACAGTCAGAGCTACACAGAGAAACCCTGTCTCGAAAAATCAAAAAGAAGAAGAAGGAGAAGGAGAAGGAGAAGGAGAAGGAGAAGGAGAAGGAGAAGGAGAAGGAGAAGGAGAAGGAGAAGAAGAAGAAGAAGAAGAAGAAGAAGAAGAAGAAGAAGAAGAAGAAGAAGAAGAAGAAATAATAAAATAAAGATGATCAGTAAGTACTTGAAAAGATGTCCAACATCCGTAGCCATCAGTAGACGCTAAGTAAAACTTCTATGATGGGGTGGGGGAAAAGGCTCAGTGGCTAAGAGGACTCTGGTTCAATTCTCAGCATTGGGCAACTTACAACTCTTGTAAATTGAGCTTCAGAGGATCCACTGACCTCTTCATGCCTTTGTGGACACCTGCAGTTGACACCTACACATACACATACAGGAACATACACAGAACATAAATAAAAATAAAATATAAACCTTTAATCATGAAAGTAAACGACTTTGAGATTCCATCTCACCCCAATCAGAATAACTATCACTAATGAAAAAATAGCAACATACGCTGGTGAGAACGCTGGGAACAAGGAAAGCTTATTCACGGCTAGTGGAAATATAAACGTGTAGAGCCACTATAGAAATCAGCGTGAATGTTCCTCAGAACGCTAAAGGTATACTCACTGCATGATTCAGTGATACCACTCTTCCATATACCCATGAAGGTCTGCGTGAGACTGCACCATAGAGATAAACACCACGCGACTTCGCTCATCTGTGGAATCTAGATTTAAAAATAGATGTGTCATCCACAGAACTGCGTTTGTAAGTCACAACAGTAGGAAGCAGATCTAGAGAGCAGGGGAGAGATCTTTGAGGAATTGGGAAATAGGAGGTACTAGAGCAGTAAGTAGAAGTAGGTGCTAACTGAGCTCTAAGTAAGGAAACTAGCGGGAAGCAGGAGGGGTTTACTGTGAAGGGCCGTAGGATACGAGGGTGTGTGAGGAAAATACCACTTAGAATATGAAGGTGATGAAACTCGGTACTTTAATAACTACCTCAGAGTTACACTGTAAGCGATACATAGAAAACAAAGGTGCACTAAGTATACTTTAAACGTCCCTAGCCAAAGCTTTGAGCTTCTTTGCTTTCTCTCTAAAGGTCCCCTCCTGCTCTCTCTCACTCTGCAGTTGCCTGCCACCTTGTGGCTGATCTCTATTCTCCACACAGCTATAAGATCTATAGTTTGCTTACCCTGGAGTTTGTCTTTTAAACTCCAGTACAATTTCCTCGCGTACCAGAAAATAAAAAGAAATCAACCGAGGAGGGAGTCCTGGGGCCTAACTCCCAGAGGAATGGGACCTAAGAGCTCGCTTTTCAGTCAAGCTCCCAGGGAGTGCTGATAGCTCTCCGCCTGAGGCAGGGCAGCAATCTAGGAAAGGAGGGGAACAAAAAGGCAAAGGACCAGGGCTCAGCATTTTCAAGCACTTCTTGCCCTTCCAGAGGATCCCAATCCGAGAACCCACAATGAGCTTCATAACCAAATCTTCAGCTCCAGGGGATCTAACGTCCCCTTCTGACAAGGCATGTACATAGTTCACATACTTACATGCAGCAAAATATTCATATACTTAAAAAATAAAAATATTTTTTAAAAGAAAAAGAAAAGAAACTGAAAAAACAAAAACAAAAAAACACCTCATCACTCTCCTGGTTCGAATTTACGTCTGCTGTTGGCTGACACTCAACAGTTTCCAAAGAACTGACAAGACTGCCCTCAGGAAAAGCTGCACTCACTGCCCATTTCAAAGACATCAGAGATGAGATTGTTAAAAACAAAAAATAAAAACCCGACCCGAACTATGCTTACTAACACCATATAACCTGTGTGTAAGCAAGGATGCCTTGATGTGTGTTCTGTCTCTATTATCTTTTCTCTAACTGCACAAGGGACCTCAAAAAGTATCTCCAGGGACAGAATTCTGTGGATTACAATTAGATGTGTTAGGCATATGCCAAAAAACTTTTGCCAATATGAAATTTTCTTTATATCTAAACTCATTTGAAAATTAATAGCTTAAAAACTCCCAGATCACATATACAGAGCTACCTCTAAGATGTCTAGGTCTATTCTTCTAAAGAATAAATTAAGAATAACCTGCCACATCTTCCTAGTTAATCAGTAAATTCACTAACTCTGTTTCAATCGGAGTCATAATGAATTCTTTTCTGTGGGAGATACGAAGGACTAAGGTTCATCTGAAGGGAGACCACCCAAGGCTCTACAGGGACTGCTCAGGCTGCATGGCTGGCAGTTGAGCTGCATTTTTTGCTGACAGTGACAGTCGCAGAACCCACTCGGAACCGTGCTGGGTTCAGTTCATTCTTCAAAGGACAAGCTCACAACAAATTCCCTTTTAGTCTCAATAGAAAATAAGATAACAAGAAGTTGCTGATAGCAGAAGAAATGGGAAAGAGGTCAATGACTTTCATGTGTAAAGAAAATAAACAACAGAGATGCGGTAGTACACTTTTTTTTCTTTTTTTTTTTTTTGGTTTTCTGAGACAGGGTTTCTCTGTGTAGCCCTGGCTGTCCTGGAACTCACTCTGTAGACCAGGCTGGCCTCAAACTCAGAAATCCACCTGCCTCTGCCTCCCAAGTGCTGGGATTAAAGGCGTGCGCCACCACTGCCCGGCCGGTGGTACACTTCTATAAGCCCAGAATTCAGGAGGCTGAGCCAGGAGGTTGGCATGAGGTCATCGTGGCCACATAATGAGTTCTAGACTAACCTCAAAAATGTTTAAGTATTAAGGTTACAAGGCATGTGTCGCTGTGTGTAACAGCTTAAACACATCTTATTATCTTTTGTCTGGGGCTTTTTACCTGGGTTATCTATCCATGACTAACTACAACTGCCTGTGACTATCCATAAGATGGTCCTTGGTGCCTTACAAAATCCATGTATGCTCAAAGCCCTTATATAAAGAGTACATAACCACATTTTCCCATATACTCTGAACCATCACTAGGTCAATCATAATACCTGATACAATGTATATTCTATGTAAATAATTATTATACTGTATAGTTTGGGGAATAATGTAAAAAAAATTCTGGATACAGACAGTTTTGATCTCTGAATATTTTCTGCCAATGACTGAATCCCAAGATTCAGAACCATCAGTTTCAAAGAGGACAGTTTTCTTCCCTAAGCTGTAAAACATACTATGAATCACCTTAGTTGATAAATCCTGGAAACGCCGGGCAGTGGTGAAGAAGAAGAAGAAGAAGAAGAAGAAGAAGAAGAAGAAGAAGAAGA
>JADRCH010000122.1:6887651-6909896 GCA_019843965.1 Rhynchomys soricoides
AGAAGAAGAAGAAGAAGAAGAAGAAGAAGAAGAAGAAGAAGAAGAAGGAGGAAAGAAAAGAAAGAAAGAAAAAAAGATAAATTCTGGAAATATAAACCTATAAATTTTTCTTTTTAAATTATTTATTCTATAATACATTCTGGTCTCACTCATCACCCCATCCTGTCTTATACCACAGCACCACTGAAGAAGTCTTATACCACCTCTTCCCAAGAAAACCCCTTCCCCTGAAAGACCCCCGAGTTTGGGGAGACCCTCACTCAAGTCTCAGGAAAATGCAACCCCCCAATGACTCATGAGAGACCGAACTTGCTGCAAGCACACGAGATTTATTCGGGAAGGCAGTGCACTGGGCCGAGCTCATAACCCACACCGGGGCAGAGGAGATCGACCCTGAGCAGCTGAAGTTCATTGTGACATCTGTGGTTGATCAAAAGGATAGGAGTCAAGGCAAAACAACCATTTCCCAGAACTGTCTGGGGGGAGAGGGGGAGCTTAGCCCATCTTAGGCCTTGGGTGACCTATGGCTCTAGTGCTGAGACTAGGGGCATTTTTCTTCTCTTTTTAAAAGGCCAGGGTCTTTCACCCCCACTATCAAAGTCATGTCTTCTTGGTTTTTAACCAAGACCATCCTCACAGGCATGGGGATCAAGTTCTCTACTATATCTTTGGGTAATTTCTCAGTTGCTAAACCACTGAAGACAATGGCTTTCCCTCCCTCAGAAACTATAAATTGCCAAAAGCAATCCAGAAAGGTCCCAAATGTGTGGTTCTAACTGGACCTTCCTTGCAGGCTGGGCTCCTAACTGGGAAGAGTATCCAGACTGCATCCTTCTGGAATGGGTAGAGATCACTGAGGGGAGACCAAAGGCAAATAAGATCTGTGCCCTTTCTTTTGCCTTTAGTCTTCTACTCTCTCAATAATATTATCATAAGACACCAGATTAAACACAGACTGCTTTCAGAGTGGGAGCACCTTTGACAGGACCACACTAAAGCTATGGGGTTCACAATAGATAAACAAATGAAAGATATGAGAAATTTGTTAGTAAGACCTAAATAACACTTTTAACTTTAAAAAAAAAAAACAGT
The DNA here is from genome assembly GCA_019843965.1 of Rhynchomys soricoides. Taxonomy (NCBI): domain Eukaryota; kingdom Metazoa; phylum Chordata; class Mammalia; order Rodentia; family Muridae; genus Rhynchomys; species Rhynchomys soricoides. The sequence goes on from JADRCH010000122.1 coordinate 6,888,744, forward strand.
CATTTTGGAGGTTATATTGGAGTAATATATAGTGAGCTTTGCTACAGTTTGTTTGTTTGCTTGTTGGTTTTTTTTTCCCTTCATTTCTTAGTAGGTGGGGTGGAGGGGAAAGGGTTGAGTCAAGGCCTCGGATAGTACAGGCTGGTCTTGAACTCAGTGCGTACCTGAGGATGACCATGAACTCTTGATACTTCTGTTTTCATCGCCATGAGCACTGCAGGAGTGGGTGTCACACCTAGCCCTCTAGCTTTGATTACAGCTTTGATATGTGGATTGTGGCAGAGTTATGTAAATTAATTAACAGAAACTTGAAGGCCACTTTTCCTTTGCTAAATTCTATAAATATTTTATGGATGACTAAACTTAGGGAAAGGTGTAGTGTCTCTGACCTCATAGTATATCTATATTCATTTTATGTTAACCTTTGAGTCAGACTCTGTTCTATTCTGCATGTAGTTGCATAGAAATGCTTCAAGATTAAATACAGGAAAAATCTGGACATTTACCACCAAAGAAAGTATATTTTTTCTATCCCACCTTCATGATTTCAGCAGTTCAACACTCATGGTCTTTCAACCTAATCATAAAGATCAAACCAAACTGTGAGATCAGATGCAAAGCAATGGTACAGCCACAGGGGGGACTTGGAAATTCCTGGGTTAAAACTCAACAACCCGTAATCACCATAAGCAAAGCCACCATGTTTGCATAGAATAACTAATGGACACCAGGTAGAGTAACCCTGTCTCGAAAAACCAAAAGAAGGAGGAGGAGGAGGAGCAGGAGGAGGAGGAGGAGGAGGAGGAGGAGGAGGAGGAGGAGGAGGAAGAGAACAACTAATGGACAATTACCAAACTTTAGTAGAAGTGGGTGAGGGTGGAAATCAGCCTTTATTTAGCGCTGTCATGTATTTGACCACTGGTAGCTTCCTTTCGTGCTCATGAGATGAACTCTTGTTCATAATATGAGGCTTGCTCTCATTTCTACTGCACAGACATGTCAAAGGGTCCCATCACTCTGTAGCAGACTATCATTCTCTGTCTTCTCTGTTTGTCGAAATTCTATTTCCTTCACCAGCCTAGTTCTGATATGACCTTCTTTCCAAACTAGAGATTGCTGTCTCTTCCTGACAAGGCAGAGTCAACTAGTTTTTACAAAAGCTCTGTATAACTTAGACCATATAAGAATACGGCAGATTTAAAACCTCATAAATGCTAAGGGAATGCCAGATGTCTATGAAGGTGGACAAGAATCTCATTAAGATGGAGATCATGCCAGGTGGTGGTGGCGCACACCTTTAATCCCAGCACTGGGCAGAGGCAGGTGGATCTCTGTGAGTTCAAGGCCAGTCTGATCTACAGAGTGAGTTCAAGGACAGCCAGGGCAACACAGAAAATTCCATCACTGCCTGGCAAGATTTCGTTTCTTAAGAGTTGACTGAGGATAGGTGTGGAGGCATATAACTACAATGTTTGCATTCAAGAGAAAAAGAGCTGGGCGGTGGTGGCACACACCTTTAATCCCAGCACTCAGGAGGCAGAGGCAGGTGGATTTCTGAGTTCGAGGCCAGCCCGGTCTACAGAGTGAGATCCAGAAAGAAAGATAAAAAAAAAAAGATCTCACATTGCTGGCTTGCAATTGCCTGTAACTCCAACTCCTGGAGTCCTGGCACTGTGTTCTGGACTCCCTAGGCATTTGCATACACATGTCTGTCTGTCTGTCTCTCTCACACACACAGACACACACATACACAAATAAAACTAAATCTTTTATTGTTTTTAAATAAGTAAAAATCAATCACATGTTATGGTTTGAATCTGAAGTGTTTTGAGAACTATGCTCCCACCATATGACACTAACTCTATGGTGTGTGTGTGTGTGTGTGTTCCTCAGGGAAGAAAAATAGTCTCTGTGTGTGGCCTGTCTTGGGAGGAAATTATGAAATAGAGATGATAGCAAAAAGAAATATGTGTTGTGAACATGTGTATACGTAATATCATATAAGATACATATATAATTACACAAAAAGGGGTCAGAAGTCAAAGGAGATAATCAAACTTACCGTGTAACAAAAAAGGCCTAGGACAGGACATGAGTTACTGGTAAGAAAGTAACAACTAGAAAATAGTTATATCCCTACCAACTAGTGAAAGAAGAAAAATAGTAAGTTAGCTTTCAAAAAAGAAAACATACATATACCACACAATTGGGAAAAAAGCAACAAAATTACTATATGCTATCCATAAACCAGGAACAATATGGCAGAACTTAGGCACCACAGGGTATATGTACAATCTAAGCTCTCAGGTTACTGATGGAGAAGGACCAATAGGAGTTAAAGACCAATGTGAGCTATATATCTATATCTATCTATCAATTATATGTACATACACAAATATTCTATTATATAGAGAAGGAGGAGGTAGAATACACGGGGGTGGGGGGTAGGTCTGTAGCTCAGATGTACTTAGTACCATGCATAAGGTCTAGATTAAATCTCCAGAATTAGAAAAACCAAGCAAATAATGAACTAATTACTTTTGAATTGCTGTGCTTGAAATATCTGACAGAAACACCATACAAGGTTTCAATCCTTTGTGGCAGAGAGAACATGGCAGATTTGTGGCAGTGAAAGGAGGTGGTACCAGCTTCTCATATCGCTGTAAATTATGAAGCAGAGATGGTTTCTAAGGCCTGACCTAGGACCCTAATTCTACCAGCAAAGTCTCATTTCCTAGTGGTCCCGTGGCTCCCCAGAAAAGCAGCAGCAGCTGAAGAGCAAACCTTTGAAATATAAGCTAGTGAGGGACGTGTGCGATTCAAACTATAACAAATATGTATATTTACATATAAATATGCTTACATGGTATATACATGGATAAATCTCTACATGTGTGTTCATGCATAGATTAGCTTAGAAAAATGCAACAACTAGTATGATGAAATATGTGTTACTCTGGATGTGGGATTCAACATCATTTGAGTTTGATGTGTCATTAAGTTTATGTTTAGTTTTTGTTTGTTTGAGTTTTGGTTTTGTGTGTGTTGTTGTTTTGGTTTGGCTTTTCTTTGTCTGTTGTTGTTGTTTTTAGAAATATTCTTGTAGTTTTCTTGAGATGGGATGTCTGAATGTACCTAGGCTAGCCTCAAACTCTTCATTCTCCTACCTAGCTAAGTGCTGGGGTTATGGCTGAGCACCATGTTGCATAGTTCAAAGTAATCAAATGTGCATCATTGCTATTGGGAGCATCTAGAGCTATATGACTCCAGTACTGATGAATAAGGAAGTATACACCCTCATGGTTACACATTCTTACCAAAATTAATCAATCTTAAACTAATTGCATTCTACCCAGCTTTCAGGAATAGTTAAAAGACATCAAGAGGAACAAGAGACTCTATTTTAAACAAACTAAGACCACCAGAAAACAAACAACAGAATAAAAAACCTAAGAAAATATAGAACAATACAGGAGTTCTAGAAGATAAATTTCATTTTTAAAAGTTCTGCTTTTTAAAAAAATGATGGTGAAGCAGTATGAAGACATAAATAAATAATTTTAAATTATTTTGTTAGTAGAACACATATATCAAATTCAAATTTACGGTTGGGGACATACCTCAGAGGTATGTAAGGTCTTCCATGACAAACCCTTAGAAAAAGCTGAGTAACTGATAAGTGAAGGAAGGTCTGAGCCTTTCTTCAGGGAAGTTTTCTGTAGACTGATGGTTAATCACTAATGGCTACTACCATTGACTGAATAGGTTTTTCAAGCGATTAGCTCTGTAATAATATTCCAGACACGCAGCATTATGAAATGGATACCTGTATCATCGTTTTTTGTTGTGTTTTGTTTCATTTATTTATTTGTTTTCTTTTTGAGATAGGGTTTCAGATGACCTGGAACTTTGGCTGGGATGACTTTGAACGTCCAGGCTCTACCTCTCAAGTGCTAGGAATATAAGCACGCATTGCCATGCCTACCTTCACCTCTTTTTATAGATGAGGGAAGATCTGGAAAGCTCAGTCTCCTGTGGAAGCTTCCAATTGTGTAGAAGTTTCCAGTGTGAGGACACAGGCTTTGACTTGCAGTTCTACAGCTTTTTTGCATAACACACAACACTCCATAGGAGAGATATTCATTAGTGCCTACTTTAAACACTGAACTTTACCATGGGGCCCCACATACATTAATGAACTAGTGAATAGCCAAATAATGATCTGAGTCAAAGTTTTGTGGCCAACGGGCTCCCTGGAACATCCCCCTGAGATGCCAAATCTTTTAAATTCAGACTCTATTTTAGAGAACCTGACCTAAATTTGAACTCGGGTAAACTAACAGGCTAGTACCTAATATTAGTTTCCAAGTTAACCCCCCAAAAAACAGAGCCTAGCTCCAGTCTCTAGGTTAATCCCCAACAAGACCAGAGTTTCCAGTTTATACCCTCAACAAGACCAGTGTCTCCAAGTTATTCCAACAAATCTGCACCCCCAGGTTACAAGCCCACCCCCTGCCTAATGACAACCAATGCAGAAGAGAGCAGAAATTAAGTTTATGATATGATACTCCCAACACCAGCCAATTATGTTAAAGGCCATAGTAGCTTTCCCATTAGATGCTTGCACACGTACTCCCTGCTTGCTGCATACTTATAAAGCTAGCTCCGATAGACATTTGGCGTTTCCCCAACACCACCAAAACCATCCTGCATTGTCCCGCGCTACGGTCTCGCCAGCAAGAACGACGCGGCACACATAGGATCCTTCTGCAGTAAAAGCTTTAATGCATCTTGAGAGGGAGAGCATAAGCTTGCCACGAGTGGAGACTCAGAACAATAGAATACTCGCCCTTTATATGGGTCACAGTGCTTGCCTGGGACATGGAGCTTCCCCATTGGCTCCCGCACACCAGGCCAGATGCCGCCAGGAGAGAGGCTGAGACTCTGAGGTGGAAAATTACCAGGTGCATGCGCACTAGCCTGTTTACAACTTGTCCTCGGCCGAATGTAGGCGCCATCTTGTAATGGCGGATGTGGGTGCTCAGGCGGCTCCCAACACTGCATGATGGTGATTTGTTGAGGTAAGGGGTGAGTTAGCTCAAATAGAATAAAGACTCTGATGTGAGTTGCATCAGATCTGTTCCTGCCTGATTTTGGGGGGATTACTAACATTCCCCTGGCACAACACCCCCCAAACCAAGGCTGATGCTAGGCCGACAGACGGGTCCTGTTGCATAGGACAACATCCACACAGCTCATTGAATGTGGAGAGGTTGAACTGGTACTGTCATAGAACCTTCACCCCATGTTCTAGTCTCTAACACAGGAAGGTACTCTGCACACTACTGAAGTAGAAACCTGAATACCTACCCAGCCACAAAACCTTTAACCTATATACAATCTGCCCTGCCTGCAAGATGTGCTGGGGCTGGTGACCAACCAATGGGTGGTTTAACTTAAGGCCCATGCCAGCAGAGGGATCTCCTGTCCTACACTATCTGGGTGGCCAGGAACTAGATATTGACTAGCCCAGAGACCTAGGATAGAGCCAAACAGGACTGATAATAAACAAACAAACAAACAAACACACTAAATTCCTAATAATATTCTGCTATACTCATAGATTGATGCCTTGTCCAGTAGTCTTGAGAGAGGCTTCCTCTGACAGCAAATGAAAGCAGGTGCAGAGACCCACAGCCACACATTACGAGGAAAAAAAGCCTATGTTGGAGGTCTCTTACTGGGTCCCTCCCCTCAGAACTCAGAGAACCCAATGGAAGAGGAGGAGGAAAGACTGTAGGAATTATGGGGATGGGGGACACCAGGAGAGCATGACCCACCATTCAGCTATGCAGGCCTCACATGGACTCACAGATTAAAGCAGCAAGCTGGAGGTCTGCATGGGTCTGTACCAGGTCTTCTGTGTATATGTTACGGCTGTTACATTGGTGTGTTTCTGAGATTTCCAACAGTGGGATCTGGTGTGTTTGACACTTCTGCCTGTTCTCGGGACTCATTTCTTCTTATTAGATTGCTGTGTTCAGCCTGAAGTGTCTGAAGATTTTTGCCTCATATTGTTATCTCCTGGAGGCCTGCTCCTTCCTGAAGGAAAATGGTGGGCAAGTGGGGGGTGGGAACTGTGGTCACAATGTATTGTATGAGAGAAAAATCTATTTTCAATTAAAAAAAAAAAAAAAGACTTGTTCTTGTTGGAAAAACCCTGGTTTCACATAGCAGTGATCTTGGGAAGTAGAGCAAGGATGGTAAGTAGTTTACGATCATTCTCAGTTACAAAGCAAGTTCAAGGCCAGTCTGGGCCACAGGAAAGCCTGAAGGCTAGGGAGATGAAGAACAAGAAAAGAAAGAAATGATGTGATAGACTCCCCACCAGCAACACCACTTACTATTACCTGGCAATGCCTGGAACACAAGAGGGACTCAACAGCTTCTTGCCTGGTCCATGAAACAATCCAGGTTTATTCCATTGCAGAATCTGAAAAATTCCTTATACAATGTCAATTTCCTGGGAAAGTTTTCTAGATCTGAATTTAAACCAAGACTCACCTTCAACTCCTGACCTTGCTATCTCCACCTCCGCAGGACTGGGACAATAGGTATGCACCACCATGCCTGACTTTTCTGAAATGACTCTAGGTTACCCCCCCCCCCCCCCCCCCCGTGACAGAAGTGACTGCCACCACAAATGACTCCTTTTAATTTCAATTAGATATTAACACAACACAGATGGCTCCCTTCTCCTTATTAGCATCCTACTGAAAAGGGTAAGAATTTCACTTGTACTATCTGGCTGTGTGTATTTGCCAATTGCCATGCATTTTAAGTGGTAAACTATATTTTTCTAATTTAGTTTTATTGTTTTTATACTTGTATGTGTGTGTTATTTGTGGGAGTGTGACTATGGGCACTCATGGCAGACATGTGAAGATCAAAACAGTAACTTTTAGGAGTTGGTTTTCTGTTGGCCTCTAACTCAGAGAGATCTGCCTGTGCCTGTCTCCCCAGTACTAGGATTAAAAGCATGTGCCGCCACCAACCTGCCATTCTCAACTTCTACCATAGTTCCAGGGATCAAACTCAGGTGTTAGACTTTTGAAGCAAGCAATTCTACCCACTGAACCATCTCACTGGTTCCTGAGTTTATTCTCTGCCAGCACAATGAAGTAGAAATGGAAGCAGAAGTGACAGCATACACAGATGAAACTGGATCAAGAGTTTGTGGCCACAGATTGAGACCCTGTCTCAAATGAATAAACAAATAGACAAACAAGTAAGGTTTAGTCAATACTGAGTATTAAATTTTCTATTATTTCACTTTTTTCAAGTCTTACTATATGGCCACAGCTGGCCTAGAACTCATGGAGATCCACCTGTCTCTGCCTCCTGAGTGCTGAGATTAAAAGCATGAACCACAGAGTTTGGCTGTTATGCCAATTTTTAAAACAAACAAACAGTTTATCTTGTAAATATTATTTATTAGAAACTAATTTTCAAATTCAAAAACCATTTATTTAAATGTGATTGCTAAACCTTCATAGCCTCTGGTAAGCCTTCAATAGAGTCCTAAATTACCCCAAATATTTATATTAAAATGGTTTTAAGACAAAATCAGTTCATAACAATTGTACAAACCTGAACATGGGGAAGTTACCTTTTCTTTTGGAGGGCATGTTTAAATTGCTAATGTCTTTTTTTTTGTTATTGGTTGTTAGTCTTCCAAATGAGGCAACACTCAAGACACCCCAACCAAAAAAAGAGAGATTATGTCAACTGAAATAAATGCTCTGGGGCAGAAATTTATGCTTTCAACAATACAATTTCAAAATTTCTAGGTGCTTTGAATGTTCAGGGATGTTTAAGTTCCCAGGCTTTTAGTGAGTTGGGGAATGTAGTTAAGAATGGACGGACCAGCCTGAACCTACCTTAAACTTTTGATGCCATTTTGTTACAAGGTCAGAATAAGTCCATTTTTGTTTACTATAAAACTCAAGCCAGAAATTTGGCACATTCCCCATTCCCCACCCTATGGAGTTTTACTCACACTTTGAACACACCCTGAACTATGCCCTGATAAGATTAAGATATTTTGTTAAAGAATCTTGAGGTATCTTGAGATGTTCTGCCAAAATGATTTGTCAAATAATCTTACCCGTAACTCGCTCGCCAAGTCCTTACGCTACCAAGTTCCTCAGAAAATACATTTTGAACCTTTTGAAAGGAGGCTCAAAAAAGTTCACCCTGAGTGGTCTCTCAAACCTCACTTTGGAGAGTCCAACGTATGCAGAGTGAATACAGCTTTCTTAATTAACTTGGGTGGCAGTCTTCATTCTTGCTTGGTGGGATCAACATTCTTGGAGGCCCCAATGAAATTAGACTCCAACCCAGACTCAGGGGCCCAAAGAGATACTTCCCTTTGGGGTGTACACCTTGAGGAAACTCCAAGGCCCAGGGACATGCTCTTGGTTCCATAAATTACTGAGGCGAATGGGGGGAGACAAAAAGAGATTAGCAAGCACCTGAGAATTCCTCCATCCATAAGTCGTAAGTGATAGTAAGGCATCTTCTCCTGTAACATCCGACACTGTTCTCGTGGGATCCTGCCTGTCTGGAGACAGAAGGTACCTGATAAGCTACATCAAGTCCTGTCCAGGGCACAAGTAAGACATTGCTCTGCCTGTCTTATTTTGGTTTTTGTTGGTTTTTGTTTTATTTTTGGCTTGGGTTTTGCTTGTTTTTTTTGTTTGTTTTCAGTTTTGTTTTGTTTGTTTTGTTGGTGCTTGTTCCCTGGTTTCCTGTATCAAGTATTTTTTTTTTTTAAATTTGTATCTCATCCTTGCTGTTTCCTTGCTGTTAGACTTCTGTAGTCTGAGCTTGGGGTGACTGGACAGATGGACAGAATGGGTAACAAGCCCAGTAAGCCTGGCACTCTGTTTAAATTGTCTTTTTACAAATTTTTACAAACCTTTTAAATGGACATGACAAACTTTACATTCCTATAATTAAGCAGGATTATGATTATCCTATCACCTCAGATCCTGTTGTGAACTGGAGTGGCCTACATTCCAGGTTGAATGGCTCCCAGAGGGCACCTTTGACTCCCAGGTGACCTGGGCCATGGCCAATGCCACCCTTGGTATGCCTGGCCACCAAATGAAGTATATTCTACCCTGGACAGATGCAACATCTAATTTGCCCCCAAGGATGAAGATTTCAATGGTTTGGATGGGCAAGGTGGCAAAGAAGACTCCCTAGAGACCCCTGACTATGAACCAAAAATCCCTTCAAAAATCTTGCCCTATAAAACTAGGAGGACCCTTTCCTTCCTCCTTCCATATGTTTCTCTTTACCCTCTGCTGCCACAATCTCTCTGGATCCCATTGGTTTCTCCTCCTCCTTCTCCAGCTCCTCAGCTTCTAGGGCAATAATCCCACTGGACTACTCCTTCCTCCCCTCCCCCAGCCACCTTCCATCTTTTCTCCTCCCCATAACCTCCCATCAATACATTGCATCCCCCCTTACACACACACACACACACACACACACACACACACACACACACACCAGCCTGAAGCTTCAGTGTCTTCCCCAGGGAGGCCTGTGGCTTCTGTTTCCACTCATACTCCTGAAGCAGATGAAACCTCCAATTCAGTCACCTCCCAGTCGACCTGCAGCTTCTGTTTCCATTTCTATGCCCAATGCAGAAGCAGAAGGACTCTAGGCTGTGTCTGTCCTCTCTGCTGGGCCTGGAAAAGATGACACCTGTATGTACCATTTACTATAACAGATCTTTACAACTGGAAAACCACCAAAAATTACTGCCAACAAATTCTTCACACTCTTTCACTATGAAAGAGAGTGAATCCTAGCAGAAGCAACCAAGATGCTGCCCAGATTATACACTCTTGACAATGACCTGAGAACAGAAGCAACCAACAAGGCTTTATCCAGAAGGAAACCAGATTGGGACTATGGGACAGAAGGCCACCCAGTGAGTGCCACCAGGCTCTACTGGATGGCCTCCAGCTTACAAACCCAATCCTTCTAAAATAGTTGATGTAAAATAGCATGCAGAAGAGTCACCTTCAGTGTTCTTTGAGTGCTTTCTGGAGGCTATATACTGGCTATATACTCCTATAGATCAGAGATCCGGAGGACCCAGCAAATCTGAAGGCAATTAACCTGGCCTTTGTAACTCAATCAGCCTTGGATATATGGAAAAAATACAAAAGATGGGTGAGTTTGCAAAAAAGAATAGGTCAAAGTTATTAGAAATAACCCAAGAAGTGTATGACAATAGAGACAGCAAAGGGTTTCTATAAAGAAAAAAATCGAGCTACTGTGGCAGCACTATATGCTCCTGGTACTTTCAACCACAGATGAGTGTTCCTCAGTCAAAGCCAGTCTTTACTCTGGTTTTTTGTTTGTTTGTTTTTTGTTTGTTTGCTTGTTTTTTCGAGACAGGGTTTCTCTGTATAGCCCTGGCTGTCCTGGAATTCACTCTGCAGACCAGGCTGACCTCGAACTCAAAAATCTACCTGCCTCTGCCTCCCAAGTGCTGGGATTAAAGGCATGTGCCACCATTACCCTGCTAATCCTTACTCTGGAAGAAAAGAGGCCATGGCTCTTTAAGTTTAGACCCCTGGTAAACTATGGTAACCTCAGCTGGTTACCTGTAAAGTCCTTGTAGATACAGGAGCATCATATTTGGTGTTACTGAAACCCTTGAGACCTCTTGACAAATAGAACAATGGAAGTAAAGGGGCTACAGAGGAAATTTAAAACTATAATTAGACTATAAAACTGACTATTGATTTGAAAACTGTAACTCATTCTCTCATTGTTATTCCTGAATGTCTGTTTCCTTGCTGGGTAGAGGTCTGAATAAATTCAATGCAATTTGTTTTCAGGTTGAGTCAAGAAACCTAAGATACAAATAGGGATTTTAGCCACAGCCCTGACTGTCACCTGCCCCTTAAGAAAGAAATATATCCTCCTCCAAGGCCCAACCCAAAATCCACACAAGGAACTAAAGGAAATTTTGATAAAAGATGTTCTTACTGTCTGGGCTAAAGATAATCCTCCTGGCCTGGCCAAACATGTGCCCCTGATAATAGTACAACTGACTTCTAGGGCATGAGGTTAAACAGTACCCTATTAGCTTCGAGGCCAGGGAAGGGATAAGGACCCACATCAGATACTTGGTTGAGGCAGACATATTCTATTGTCAGTCAACCTGGACCAATCTTTATTACCCATTCAAAAACCAGGAACCTAAGACTATAGACTGGCACAAAAATTAAGGGACATTAACAAGAAGATGCAAACTTTTCACCTGGGGCTGGAAAGATGGTTTAGTGGTTAAGAGCACTGGTTGCTCTTTCAGAGGACACAGATTCAATCCTCAGCACCCACATGGTAGGTAGTTCACAACTCCATGTTTCAGGTTTAACTCCAGTTCCAGGGGAGATGTTTCCATTTAAAAGATGCATTTTTCTCCATTCCTCTGTCAAAATTAAGTCAGCCCATCTTTGCATTTTAATGAGTGTATCATAAACTGGGAATTGTTTGGTTGCACACTTAGACAAAGGGACTGAGGTACATATTTTACATATAAAAGCAGATCAGACCTTCAGGTTCTCCCAGCATTCCTCAGTCCCTACTTGGCATACCTTGCCCCCAACCCTGAACTTTCCAGTCCAGGGACTGGGCTGCCCTTTCCAAAAGGCTCTTCCCTATATAAAATCCAGACATTTTGGTCTCCTCGCTCTTTCTCTTCTGTGTGTGCCCACCCTTTCTCACTTCCCACTCTCCACTCTTTACCCCCAACCCTCCACCCCACCCCCACTCCACACAGTGATTTCCCAGGCCTCGTGAGTGTTGGGATAACTGACTCAGACCCCATTACCTCAGGGATTCAGAATTCCCCTACCATCTTTGATGAGGCTCTTAAACAGGACTCAACCTGTGTCTCACTTTGTTTCCAAAGGATACCTCCAATATGTAGATGATTTATTATGGGCTGCCAAGGATAAAGAGTCCTGTTTAGGGTTACTCAAGGACTCTTAAGGACTCTATATTAATTAGGCTCCCAGGCCTCCAAAATGAAAGCTCAGATTTGTACTTCACAGGTTACCTATATGGGGCATGAAAAGACTATTGTCAAAGGCCCACATAGAGGCTATAATGAGAAAACCTACCCCAAACACAAAGAAGAAAATTAGAGAATTCTTGGGGGTTATTGGATATTGATGCCTCTGGATACTCTTGTTTTCTGAGATTGCCAGACCTCTATATTCAGCCTCTGTGGGAGGCAACACCCCCTTGGAATAGACGTAGAAGCATGAATAGGCTTTTAGGGACTTAAAGGAGATTCTTGTGCAGACCCCTGTATTAGACCTCTCCCTGATGTTACCAAGCCCTTCCATCTTTATGTCGATGAAAAAAAGAACATTGCCAAAGGAGTCCTGACCAAAACCATGGGTCCGTGGAAAAGACCAGCCACTCTATATTTCAAAAAGACTGGATCCAGTGGCCTCGGGATAGTTACTTTGCTTGTGGGCTATAGCAGGTACCACAATCCTTGTGAAAGAATCAGCCAACTTAAGTTGGGACAAACTCTAACTATAATGGTCCCACATGTGGCAGAGTCCCTGCTCAGGGATGCAGCTAGCTGGGAGATGTCAAAGGACAATTTGACTCAATACCAAGCTCTCCATTTAGACAAAGACAGACTAGAATTTAACAAATCTTTGGCCATAAACCCTGCCACCCTGCTGCCAGATGATGCCCCTGAGGAACTTGTCCATGACTGTCTTGAAATGTTAGATGTCATCCAAGGTATTCAACCAGACCTGATGGATGTCTCTCTTTATTGACAGAGAGGCAGACCTCTAGACTGATGGCAGTGCTTTCATCAAAGAAGGAATTAGGTGTTCGAGATCAATGGTGGTTACAGATTAACAAGAAATCACTGGGTACAAGCCTGCCACATCTGCCCAGAGAGTAGAAACAATAGCCTTGATGCAGACACTAAACTGGGCTGAAAGAAAGAAAATAAACATTTCTAGAGATAGCCAATATGCTTTGCTACAACTCATGTTCACGAACAGCTATATAAACAAAGGGGCCATTTAACATCAGAAGGAAAAACAATAAACTAATCCTAGGTGATGAATAGGGCAGGTACTATGTATTATGGTCAATGCATCAGATCACTTGCCATCCCTTTATTTGGCTAATTGTATGACCACTGTATGCAACCTGTTACTGGCATGGAGAACAAACAGCTATTTCTTCCTGCCTGCACAGATGTCTGGCAGGCTTGTACTGGTGAAATTATGTTTTGACCACTTACATCTAGCTATAACATCAGACCATCCCAGAGCCAAGGGGTGGCTTTCATTGAAATAATACTTTTTTGGTTTTTGGTTTTTTGAGACAGGGTTTTTCTGTGTAACCCTGGCTGTCCTGGAACTCACGCTGTAGACCAGGCTGGCCTCGAACTCAGAAATCCGCCTGCTTCTGCCTCCCAAGTGCTGGAAATAAATGCGTGTGCCACCACTGCCCGGTTTGTTTCTCTTTACTGTACAACTTAAGTTTGATCATGCTTTAAACTATTTCTAGAATCTGACAATGTTCCCCATCTATGGAGTTTAACTCACAGTTTGAATATATCCTGAACTCTGCCCTCATAAGATGTTCAGCCAAGGAATCTTGAGATATCTATAGGTGTTCTGTCAAATGATCTGTCAAATAATCATACCTGTTGTCAGCATCTGCAGTTTGCTTGCCAAATCCTTATGCTGCCAAATTCCTCTGAAAACACCTTTTTTCCTATAAAAAGAGACCCAAAAAGTTCACCCTCACTGGTCTCTCAAGCCCACTTTGGAGAGTCAAATCCTATGCATAGTAATTAATTGGCCTTAATTTATGTGGTGGTCCTCATTCTTGCTAGGTGGGATCAACAAATGTCTCATTTGTAAATTTATTTGCAAAGTCAACACTGCAGAGTCCTATGGGGGAGTTATGACAAGATGACCAGCTGTTACCCTTCCTTTTTGTTTGGTTGGTTTTTTACTTTCTGAGAGATGGTCTTAATATCTACCCTTGACTAGCTGGGACCATTATGTTGACCAGACTTCCCTGGAACTCACAGGGATTCCACCTGGGTGCTGCAATTAAAGTACGTACCACTGCTCCAAGCTCCAATTTGTCAAAAAGGTATTAGCTGGAGGAGACTTGGAGGTCTTAAGTTCAAGGTTATATTCAGCTACAGGGTGACTTAAAGGGCAGCCTAAATTACATGAGACCCTGTGTCTTAGGGCTTTACTGCTGTAACGGGACACCATGACCACGGCAAATCTTTAATTGTGGCTGGCTTACAGTTTCAGAGGTTTAGCCCATTATTATCATGGCTGGAAGCATGGCAGCATACAAGCAGGCATGGTGCTGGAGGACCTGAGACTTCCACATCTTTTTTTTTTTCTTTTTTTTTTTTTTTTTAGATTTATTTTATTGATGAGTACACTGCAGCTGTTTCCAGACACACCAGAAGAGGGTATCAGATCCCTTTACAGATGGTTGTGAGCCACCATGTGGTTGCTGGGAATTGAACTCAGGACCTTTGGAAGAGTAGTCAGTGCTCTTAATCACTGAGCCACCTTTCCAGCCCCGAGACTTCTACATCTTGACCCACAGGCAGCAGAAGAAGCATTTTAGACCTCAAAGCCTTCCTGGAATGACCCACTTCCTCAAACAAGGCCACACCTCCCAATGGTGCCACTCGCTATGACCAATGTTTTCAAATACATGAGCCTATGGGGACTCCAGCACAACCTGCATCAAAAGAAGAAAAAAAAAAGCCTCACCAAAACACAACTGGTAGCATCAGAAGCAGTCTACAGTTAGCCTACAAATCCAGTGATGACATCATCCTTAGGTGACAAGGACCCTCTTGTGTTGCCACACACTTCTGGAGTACACCTGTGCACAGTGGTGCGAGTCATTACCTGGCATCTACATCGTGGCCCAAATAAAAGACAGAGACCCCTACCCCTCTCTCTGGCATGATCTGTTTGGAGACCAGCTGCCTTCCAACTAACAACAGTTACTAAGTATCATAACAATATGTACTTGCAATCTCAGAAGTTGGGGAGTCAAAGCAAGAGGTTCGCCTTAAATTTGCATCCAACCTGGGTTACATAATAACTTCCTTGTCAGCCTGGGTCACAGAGTAAGACGCTGTCTCAAAACAAACAGCATCTGGAGGAAAAGTGTTTGTGTTTCTAGACAACTACCCATTGCTCTGTGTGTCAAATGCTAGCCAGATGGCGCCTGCTGCCTACAACTTTGTGTAGCATTTCAACCTCCTATATTTGCTTTTCTTTTTAAAAATTAGCTTTATTGTCACAGTCTGATTATAGCTCTTGTGATACTTTGTCCAATCCTTGCTTGCAGGTCCAGGCGAGAGGAGAGAATCAGGTCCAGCTGGGTCTGTCCGGGGCTGAGCGGGATGGCGAGTGTGGAAAGAAACATGCCAGGCAGGGAGTCTTGTCGAAGCAGGCACTCACTTTATAAAACTAGGCACTTGCTTATGTAGAGAAGGCAGGGAGGTGGGCACGGAGGTATGGGAAGAGATGACATAGGAGACGGGGGAGGGTGATGGAGGGCAAGGGGTAACGGACAGGGCCAATGGCCAAGCTTCAAATCAGAAATAGTAGGGCAGAGGCAGGGCCAAACAGGTCTTGCTGAGTCACCCTGATATGGAAGTGACTGAGACAGGACTCAAAACTCGAGCCAGGCTTAGGCTCTCCCACAAGGCCACAGAAACTCGGAGCCAGGCTTGGATTTGTCCTCAAGGTCCAAACAAGGGTCAAAATGGGGCCCAACGATACTTCATAGACTCTTTCCCTTATCCTTTTTTGCCCCATGGCTTAGTGCTGATAAGTGGTGAGGAGACGTAAGTGCATCCTGCTCCATCCTTGGCAAGCATATCAATTATCCATTAGAATGTATCAGAGTAGGCAGTCTGTGGATTCGATTTCAAGATTCCTGTAATCTCAAGTCCCTGTTTGGCGCCTCTCTCTCTCTCTCTCTCTCTCTCTCTCTCTCTCTCTCTTGCTCTCTCTCTCTCTCTCTTTCTTACTGTTTTCATCAGAAAGTCTATGGAAGTTTTATCTGGTCAGATATAATTTACAAGAAATAAAGTCAATTTTTTTTGAGATGAGGCATATGTGTATATATATATATATCATATCATATCATATCACCAGGCTGTCCTCAGTTGGGGGTTCAGATTTTAGTTTACAGGCTGTTCCCACCAAGCTGGGTATATTTGTTTCTTTTGTTTTGGGGGACTTGATCTCTTGTATCCAGCCTGGCACTTATTATTCTCTACTTCTGATATTAGCTATTACAGGCAAGCATCACCACACCTGCTGAAGTATGTAATTTTGGATGTATAAATTGTATCTTGACAAGTATATGAAGCTATATAATCACCACCAAAGTTACCACATAAAAGACTACCAATAAGACTGGGGCATAACTTAAGCTCAGCTAGGAGACTGATTGCCCGGTATAGAAGACCACCCTGGGTTCAATCCTTGGTACTTAAAACCCATTGTGGCGAGGTATGTCTGTAATCCTAGCACTATAGCAGATTAATTACTTCAAGTTCAAGACCATGTTGGGTTACAGGTTGAGAACTCATCTCTCTCTATCCCTAAAATCCATTATATTTTGCCCTCACTCAAGAAAGCCATCTTGAAGTCAGTGTCTTTTCTGTCCTTAGAACCCATGGTGTCTTCTGTAGTTATGAATTTTCCTTTCCTAGAATGTTATAGAAACAGAGTGAGATAGTATATAATCTTTCACATAGAGGTGAGTATAGAATGAGCAGAGCCCTTTTGGTCTGCCTTCTTTTACTCTTTAGTGCTTCTAAGGTGCTAAGACTTCATTGCCAGAATCTGTGGATTGGACCAGTGATAGTTCTAAATCTATAGAAGTCTGCCCTGATTGACTCACTTATGTACTAACAGACACTGTTCCTTTTTGTTTGTGCCAGGAATGGACCCAAGGCCTTGCATGTATTGGAGAGATGCTCTGCCACTTGAGCTATATCCTCATCATGACACTGACTATAGTGAGTAAGGCTTTGAGAACCACGTCCTATTTTGTGCAAATACATGCATTGGTTCCTCCGGACAAAATACAAGACTAAGTGCTGAGTAGCATTCTCTGTTTGAACTCTGCTTTGTTCTGCAACCCTGCCACTTGCCACCACTTGCTGCTATGCTTACTGGCTGTGACAGACTCCTAGACATCGAGGAACAGAACCCATGTTGTTTTATCTCAGCAACTGAGAAGTAACTAACATACAAACCCTTTGCTCCTTTGGTCTTGATACATGACTTTCTGTAGCCTGTGTTGACCTCCAACTAAGTATATAGCCAAGGATGACCTTGAACTCCTGGCTCTGGCATGTGCCACCAGGCCCCAGCTCTTATACATCTTTTCCTTTCCTGTACTTTTAATTTTAAAAATTTATTAGCTCTTTGAAAAATTTTTTACAGTGTTTTGATCAGATTTCATTTTCCAAAGTCAAATGGTTTAATAGTTTGCCCAATACCACCCAGCTAAAAAGGCAATGCTAGATTTAAATACAAACCTAGATTTAAATACTATTCTATAGCAATGTCCTAATATAAATGTGTAACATAACATAGTATAGTCCAGCTAACCCGGAACTCTTAGAAATCCTCCTGCCTCAGTTTTTTAAGTGCTGGAATGACACATGTGAATCACAATATACAAGTTAATACTCTTCTTTAAAATTTTAATTTAAGATGCTGGAAATGGAGTCCAGTAGTCACTGTGTGTTAGGCATCCGTCTCCCGTATGTTTGAGGCTGAGGCTCATTGTACAGTTAGGCTGGCCTGGATTCCTCCCCTGGTGTGATACCCCTGCAATAGTCTCTACAGTGCTGGAACTGTATTCAAAATGGAAGGACAAAGGCCCCAGTCTCAACAAACTCAGCTCGGCCTCTGCACCGACTCTCCAATTAAAGAGATAAAAAACAGAGAGAGATTTAACCAATCTCTTGGTTGAGGAAAGGAACATATAAATTCCAGTGACCCTCAGGTTCCTCTTTTGGGGGGTCTTGACATGACCATCAGGTTTAAGTATAGTAACTATAGTTCCTGGGGTGAGAGGTAGAGCTATTAGAAATCTTAGTCATGGTGTTGCCTTTTGATCTGTATTTCAGCCCTGGCTCTGCAAGGTGGTCTGAAGAAGCTCTGACGTGAAACAATCTTGTTCCTACAAGTTGATTACTTAAGCTATAAGGAGCGCCTCACATTCTTCCTTAACTGCCCTTATCTGCCTGTGCTCTGCCCTATGAGGACTTGCTGTTGCAGGGATCTAAGGTGAATTCAGGTGTAGGGAAATGAGCAGTCTGCACCTACAGCTTTGAAGCAGTAAGACTGGCTGTGTAAACAGACACTCCTGCAATGACTAACATGCCTATGCAAGTTAAGCTGGAGCCAGAATGACACAGACACAAAATGAAGGCAGAGGTGCCAAGCTTCTATCCTGTTTTTAGTTCATCTTGTAGGTCCAAGTAAGAAGTCAATGCTTTTTAGCAAAAGTGGTTTTTAAATGCCTGCTACAGGATTATAAGCCAGCATTAAATAATAGAAATCCCCAGAAAGAAGAGACACCTATTTCAGGTTCTTCAGGATTGACTGGCTAGAAACCCTATAAAAGCTGGGGAAATGGCTCACATAAGCATGGGGAATGCAGCTGGGATCCCCAGAACTCACATATAAATTTCTGATAGATGTGACAACTCACCTGTAATCTGAGTCCTGGGTGGAACAGAAGCAGGCAGATCTGAGTCCTAGAACACCCTGATCTATATACTGTGAGTTCCAGGGTCAGCCAGGTCTTTGGACAAAGTGAGTGAGGTTACATGACCTTGGGCTTTTTTTAAGTTCATGTAATTACTTTCACACTAGATCGCGCAATTTTTCGAGACAACTTAATGTTCACAGGGCTTGATCACGCTTGCCTTAGAATAAGAGATCATTTGTTGCCTTTGGGATGAGTGCAGTGCTTTGTGTCATGAGTTTCCATGTCCATCTTCTTTCTTTTTTGTTTAATATATTTTGTTCAGGACATCTAATCAAGGGGGTTGAACATGGTGAATATCTGCCGCAACCCAGAACTTCCTGCCCAGCCCACTTCAACTTAGTTCCTGAATACACTGGAAAGTGTCTGAAAGACAGTCTCCTTATCAAGCTCATAATCTGAATGTTTTTAAATTTTTTTCAGGGCCAAGCATTGGTGGTGCACACCTTTGATCCCAGCACTTGGGAGGCAGAGGCAGGCGAATTTCTGAGTTCGAGGCCAGCCTGGTCTACAGAGTGAGTTCCAGGACAGCCAGGGCTACACAGAGAAACCCTGTCTCAAAAAACCGAACAAAAAAAAAAAAAATCAAACATTTTTGCTGGAAAAAGGATTCTGAAGACACTTTAAGGAAAACTACTTTGAGGCAAGGCTCTCTACAATCTTAAATAAGTTTAAATGTAATACAGGCAAGTAAAATGTGGGAAGATTAAAAATAGTCTCATGAATAAGCAAGCATTCAGATTGTTGAGGTCTAGCCCAGTAGCATAGCTGTAGCCATTTTGTTCCATGCCTGCTAGCTATTTCAGATTGTTGCTGTAATACACCTGTCAGTCACTGGCACAGAAAAATAACGCAGAGCAGGGTCATGCTAACTACATGAACTGTTATGTTCTGTATGCTATGAACTTCCACAACTATGCTTCCCATAGTACCCATCAAATTAAAGGTCAACGACCATGTATCATGCTATGCTTGTATTTGCATATGAGCTCATTATGATTTTTGTGGTTTTTGCCTTTATAAGCTGCATAGAAAAATCTTTGGGGTTGTAACCTCAGCCCCCAAATTCTGAGCTACAGCCCTGATTGATCAGTCTTAGGTTGTGCATTCAATAAACCATCCCAGTCTGACTGAGATCAGTGTTTGTGTGGTTTGTGGGATGACAAAAATAAAAATAAGTCTTGAGAATAACATGAGCTCAACACTTTAAGATAGTGTTGGACATTTCTATCTTACAGTGACCTCTGGTGTTACAAAGAAAGGCGCGCAATGTGTTTGCTCTCTTTGTGTCTCTCCTGGTTTTGTTTGTTTTTTGAGAATAGAATCTGGCTTAGTAGTCAAAGCTGATGTTAAATGTCTGATCCTCCTGTCTCTGAGTGCACACGATCATGTATGCACAGATCTCTATAATCTTTTCTTTTTGATACAGGATCTCACTGTGTTGTCTTGGCTGTCCTAGAACTTAATGTAGACCAGCCTGGCCTCAGAAGTCAGATCCTTCTGCCTCAACTATCTAAAAATGCTGAGACAAAAAACTTATGCCAATGTACCAGACTTATGTGGTGTGAGGGACTGGATCCAGGCCTTCAAGAATGCCAGAAAAACTCTCCAATAACTGTGCCAGACTTTCCAAGCTGCATGTCTGTAATCTGACAGAGCATTTTTGGGTAGGTGGGAGAGTGGATGCTGGAAATCAAATCCACAACCTTGTCCATGGTATGTATGTACTCTACACCTGAGTTACATCTCCACCTAATGCTATCTTTGAAACAGTTCCAGACTCAGGAGCTGGGAGCTGTCAACCTGATCAATTAGTCTTAAGGTATGCATTCAATAAACTATCCCTGTCTGACTAAGATCTGTGTTTGTGGGGTTTTTGGGGTGACTCCTCAACGCCAACATCTTAAACAAATGATACAATTTCAAATTTAAAAAATCACCAATAGCTCAGGTCATGCATAGAGATATAATTATATACTGACAGTTTTTACTTATTTTCCATAGGACATGGTGAGATGAGAAAGGCAAAAGAGAAAAATGGCAGAGGGGAAGAAAGAAAAAATGCATTTGTTCACATATTACATTGCAATTTTTGTAACAAGAATAGGTGATACCTAATAAAGTTCTTTTTCTATTTTTAGGGGACAGAATCTAAATTCTATTAGTAATAGTTAATCTCTACCCCAACAAGACTGGTTTAAGACAGAGTCAGATAAATGACCTTAT
>JADRCH010000122.1:6909996-6979443 GCA_019843965.1 Rhynchomys soricoides
TACCCCAACAAGACTGGTTTAAGACAGAGTCAGATAAATGACCTTATAAAATATAACATTAAAAAACCTCAATTTCCTTTTTTTGAAGCCAAGTAGACCATAGTGGCCTCCACCATGTGATACCCCTGATTTTTTTTTTCTCTCTCAAATATTGAGTTATGGGTATGTGCCATCCATGGGTACTATCTCCCCAACCGTAAGATCTTCCTTTTTTTTTTTTTTTTTTTTTTTTTTTGAGACAGGGTTTCTCTGTGTAGTCCTGGCTGTCCTGGAGCTCACTCTGTAGACCAGGCTGGCCTTCGAACTCAGAAATCCACCTGCCTCTGTCCCCCAAGTGCTGGGATTAAAGGTGTACACCACCACTGCCTGGCATCTATGACTTGATCTTCCTTTTTAGAAACTGTTTCATTGCTTTGTGCCACTAACAGGTAAAGGCATCTTTGAAAAGACAGAACCCTCAGGCACTTCCAGTTTATAAGGAAGAATACGAGGAGTGTTCAGATAAAGGCAGACTAGAAGCTGGGTGTACTGACTAATGCATTTAATCCCACCACTCCTAAGGTTGAGACAGGAAGATCATGAATTGGAAGCCAGAATGGGACTATAGAGACCGATTCTGACTCAGAAAAAAGCAAACAAACAAACAAAAAATAGGCTGGAGAGATGGCTCAGTGGTTAGCAGCACTTGTTGCTCTTGCAGAGGACCCAGTTCCAGGGGATGTAATCGGCATGTGAAACTCAACCACCACCACTAACTCCATTTTGTTTTCCAGACGCCATTTGGGCCAAGCTAAAGGTCTGGGAAACTAAACTTTTGAAGGTCCAGGAAGGTCCCCTCCCTGCCCACTGAACTGAATGTTCCAGGAAATTACAGGGGCCAAACTGCGGAGGGTACATTCCTGCCGACAGCCAATCAGCTTCTCGCCAATATGGAAACCCCCTAACCACCCACTTGTAGTTTCTGCCTTTAAAATGCCCCTTTCCCCGGAGCAAGGGATCGCCATTTTGTGGTGATCCAAGCTTGAGCTTGAAATAAGCGCCCTCTTTTGCTTGTGCATTGGAGTCAAGTCCTGGCGGTCTTTCTGGGGGTCTTGAGAGCCGGGCACTACAAGCACATGGTGTACCATATGCAAGAAAAACATTCACACGGATAAAATAAAAATAAATAGATCTTTTAAAAACAAGCACAAAACCAAAATGAAAATGAGCATAGGGGGAACATACAAATGGTTTGTAATTCTGTGAAGATCCAGACAACAAAAAAATGACATGCAGTTGGTAGACTAGACACCTCACCCCTCAAAAAAGAAAACAAAATGTTCCTGGATTGACCATTTTGGGGCAGAAAGTGTTTCAGAGCAGCACATGCTGAGTAAAGTCATGTATTATGTGTTCGGAGCAGTAGTAGGCCATGTTTTTGTTTGTTTGTTTGTTTTTGATTGGTTGTTTTTGGTTTTTCGAGACAGGGTTTTTCTGTGTAGCCTTGGCTGTCCTGGAATTCACTCTGTAGACCAGGCTGGCCTCGAACTCAGAAATCCACCTGCCTCTGCCTGGAGTTCCAGTACAACCAGGGCTATACAGAGAAACCGTGTTTCAAAAACCAAAAAAAAAGGCAGAGTGAAAAGTTTCTTTTTCCACAAATTTGCCCCAAGTGCCCAGAATAATTTCCTGGAAATAAGCAAAGTTTACAGCATTTTGTGTTTTCTAGAAATGTCTTAGAGCTAATTATATACATTGTATAGGTTCCTTATTTTTTGTTTTTGTCCTAGATGCAGAGAATTTATGTATAATGTAATGAGTCGCGCTATTAGGAATACACAGCCTTTTATGTCAAAATGATATTGCAATAGCTGTTATTGTTCATACTATTTTCTATGCATGTAAATATTCGTGTAGGATAAACTGGATCTGCTACTTTTAATTTTAATATTGTAATCAACAGCCAAAATCATCACCCTTCAGGCTGCAGTATTTGCATGCTTTCAAAAAACCCAACAACAAAACAAACAAAACCAAAAACCATAGTACCTGACTTTTTCATTCTTTCTTATACACCAACTTGTTAAATACTTTAAGTTTTCACTTAAATATGTTTTCTATATATCCATACTGATACGTGTGGGTAGCTCTGGTTTGTGACTTTTTATTTATTACAGAGTGGTGCTCAGTTGTGTGAATGCACTATGATTTATCCGTACACCTTCTGAAGGACAGACAATTAAGGTTATTCTCCATAACATGTTTCAAGAGCTCCATCAGGACTTGCTATAGGAGGTGAACAAGGTAGACTGCAGAGTGTCAGTATGCTATGAGGTAAGAAAAAGCATGCATAGCGTAGTTGTAATTAGTTATACAAAAACACCTGTTAGAGTGTCTGATACATGACAGGCCTTTGTTGAGTGAACAATGAATCAGTAAGACACTGAATGCAGGGCATGCAGAGTGTCATGGTGTAGACATGTGGCAGACTGTGGTTGATATCCTTAAGAACTGTAATGCCTAAGGGAAGTAGTCATAGGCACAGCTGGTGTTGTCCAGAAAGTTCAAACTGTCTGTGGCTGTTGTTTAAAGGCTAAGATGGACAGGTTGAGAGGGAATAGTCTTTTGTTTTTGTTTCCAATGGTGGCTTGAATCTAGGGCCTCTTATTTGTTAGGCCAGTGTTGTACCTCTGAGCCACATTTCCAAGCCCTGTATAACCTTTTATTGTTCTTGGACTCTGGTTACTCTTTCAATTCATAACTTCAAAAAAAAAAAATCTCGAGTTAGTCAAAGAAACTACATCAAGACTGGTTTTTCTACTCTAATGTAAACAGTGTGTTGTGAGCCATTTTTTTTTTTTAATAAAAGAAACAGTTCCAGCTCCCTAACAGCCACCACACCCAACTATATTTACGCAGAGTTACTACATCTGGCTAGATTGCTTTGTCAAAGTGACACAATAGGCCTGGAAAGCTCAAGTTCAAGTCCATATATCATGACAAAGAGGTAGCTTCATTTAAGAACTTTGTAACTGTACACTGGCATTATTTAATATTTGTGTTATGAAATGTTTTGAGGCCAGCACTTGGGAAGCAGAGGCAGGCGGATATCTGAGTTCGAGGCCAGCCTGGCCTACAGACAGAGTGAGTTACAGGACAGCCAGGGCTATACAGAGAAACCCTGTTTTGAAAAACAAACAAAAACAAACAAACAAAAAAAAAAAACAAAAAAAACAAAAAAAAAGGAAAAGCCGGGCAGTGGTGGCGCACGCCTTTAATCCCAGCACTTGGGAGGCAGAGGCAGGCGGATTTCTGAGTTCGAGGCCAGCCTGGTCTACAGAGTGAGTTCCAGGACAGCCAGGGCTACACAGAGAAACCCTGTCTCGAAAAACCGGAAAAAAAAAAAGGAAGAAAATGTTTTGAGGCTAGGGCAAGAAAACATGTGTTAAAAATCCTGAGGCAAAGTGGTCCATATCCCACACCCACCACAATTAATACATTCCAAGATTTCCATGGCTGTGAATTTAAAGACTACAGTTTTACAAAGCAAAGATTTTGCTTGTTTATAGTTTGGTTTGCTGTATGGTGGATAAACAAGCACAGCTACCACTGCTAGCTCTTGAAGCATTAAATCATAAGGGCTGATGGAGTAGCTCAGTATACACTGATTCTTTTTTGTGTGAGAGGCACTAGGATTCACCCCAGATCATCCCTATCATCATCAATTGGAAATTTACATTTCAAATGTATAGTTAAAACTAGAGCATTCGCAAATCTTAGCCCACTGCCTAAATATACACCAAGGAAATAAAAGCAGGCCATGATAAACTCAATCCATTGGTTACACATTTTGGAAGTTAGCAGCTTCCCCCTGTGGTCTCAGCCTCTCATTTCCATCTTTCTCATCTTAAATTCACTAGTTTGTATCCACCTTTTAACTATTCTTTTTCACTTTAACTTGCTCTTTTTGTCTTTCTTTCCCTCTGAACTCTAGTGGGTGTGCCCAGAATGGGCCATCTTTACCATTTTCTTCCTCTATTGTCAGTATTTATCATCATCCTTGTCTTAGTCAGGGTTTCTATTCCTGCACAAACATGACCAAGAAGCAAGTTGGGGAGGAAAGGGTTTATTCAGCTTACATTTCCACAGTGCTGTTCATCACCAAAGGAAGTCAGGACTGAAACTCAAACAGGTCGGAAGCAGAAGCTGATGCCAAGGCCATGGAAGGGATGTTCTTTACTGGCTTGCTTTCCAGGCTTGCTCAGCTTGCTTTCTTATAGAACGCAAGACTAGCCAGGCAGTGGTGGCCCATGCCTTTAATCCCAGCACTTGGGAGGCAGAGGCAGGTGGATTTCTGAGTTCGAGGCCAGCCTGGTCTACAGAGGGAGTTCCAGGACTGCCAGGGCCACACAGAGAAACCCTGTCACGAGAAATCCTCCCCCCACCCCCCAAAAAAGAACCCAAGACTACCAGCCCAGGAGTGGCACCACTCACAATGGGCCCTTCCCCCTTGATCACTAATTGAGAAAATGCCTTACAGCTGGATCGCATGGAGGCATTTCCTTAAGGGAGACTCCTTTCTCTGTGACAACTCCAGCTCGTGTTAAGTTGACACATAAAACCAGCCAGTACAATCACCACCTCCATCCCCTCCACCACCACCACCATCATAAACACATAGTCTGACTGTTAAACCTAGGTAGGCCTCAGTCTTGCAGGGGCTGTCATTGTAGGCTTTCCCACCACACCAAGTGGACATTACTATTCCTTCCCAATGGGAAATGAAACACGAGTCCTTGAGTAAAGTTAGCATGCCCTCAGCCATTGAGCTACACCCCTAGTCCAAGAAAATTATAATATTTTGGGGCAGTAGTTTTAACCTCAACTGGTTTTGAACTCCCTTTGCACCTAAAGATGACTTTGAACTTGTGATCATCCTGCTTCTACCATCCAAGTGCTAGCATTGCAGGCACGTGCCACAACAGCCAGTTTCAGACAATTACTCTTCATACTCATGAAACAAAATGAAAAATAATGAGAAGCATCACCAATATTTTATTGGTTTTGATTGATATTATACAATTCAAACTTTTCCCAGTAAACTTAAACACAGTTCAAAAATAGGGGGGGGAAGTGTAATAGATCTGTAGTTTTCTATTATGTGAATAGATACTTTGAAGGTACGCTAAGGCGTTCAGAAGGTGTTTAGGAAAATGCTGTAGCTCTGAGGGGCATCTGCATACAGAATGACAGGACTGAACTTCCTTCCTTTGTGGCTTGGCCATTTGACAGTCATGGTTTACTATCATTATTTTGAAAATGTTATTCAACTCCAGGGTTTAAAGTGCTCTACTCAATTCACAGCCTTGTGAGTTTACTCTATATATATCACCACACATAGAAAGCTGAGTCCTTGCTGGGTAGGGGTGGTGCACGCCTTTAATCCTAACACTCAGGAGGCAGAGGCAGGTGGATTTCTGAATTCGAGGCCAGCCTGGTCTACAGAGTGAGTTCCAGGACAGCCAGGGCTACACAGAAAAACCCTGTCTCTAAAAACCAAAAAAAAAAAAAAAAAAAAGAAAGAAAGAAAGCTGAGTCCTCTTAAGTGGTAAGTGTGGGTCAACTATGTAAGACTTCAGATAAACTTATCAAAAGAGGAAAATGGCAAAGGGTGGGGTAGTCCACACCTTTAATCCCACAGGCTGTTGGATCTCTGAATTCAAGGCCGGCCTGATTATCATAGTTTCAGGACATATCATAAGTTCCTGGACAGCCAGGACTACACAGAGAAATCGTCTCAAAAAACTAACAACAACAAAAAGTTAAAAAAAAAAAGCATATAAATATTTAATTTGAGATAACACTGGCAATACCACTCAGCACCAAAAAGATAAAGAATGTGCTAGATCAAAGCTTAGTCACTTACTAATATTCAACAGGAAACTAGGCCATTGGTTTATAAACTAAGCTGGTGGTTCTCAATCTTGTTTTGAATCTGAAGAGCTATTTGACCCTATCTGGAAACACTAAAGGCCCTTACCAGAAGGAAGGGGTTGCTACTGGAGTTAAATAGTGAGGGATCTGAAGCACACTTAAGGACCTTAAGTTACATGAGAGTCCTGCCCAGCAAAGGGTTAATAGGACTAAGCAGAGAAATGAGATCTTGTCTTCAACTTCTTAAGTATATTTTAGGGAGGCCTGCTTCACTACTCTGTTGGGATGGGTGGCACACACTCAGCACACAGTGAGGCAGGATCTACCTTAACTATTTGAGAGGAGGTTTTATTCACTACCTATCCCAGTTTGGACTGTAACCGAGGGTCCTGCAGCTTTAGCCCCTAAATGGTGGGATTTATAAGCATGAACCACTGTATCTGCCTCTTCATGACAGGCCAATGATAACTTTAGACAATGTGCCCCTTGGTGGCCACACCTAGGGGTATGCATTCCCATTCAACCAATCCAGAGCTCTTGTTCACTATTTTGTTCTCCTTAGTGTAGTAGATGCAAAGGGAGTTAAATACAAGAGCTGTCCTAAACACCACGCAATGGTGGTTGAATAACACAGTTTACTTAGCAAGGTTGGCTATTGATGTCCAGTGAATTTCTTGCTTATGTCTTATTCAAAGCAACTGAGCACATTTACCATTCATCAGTTAATGTTTTGATGGCTTCTACTCTAAAGACAAGGTTCAGGGCCCGTTCTCTATGCTATGTGGTTCTGGAGATCACAGTCAGGTCACCAAGCTGGACAGAGAGTGCCTTACCTGCCGAATATTCCAACAGTCCTTTTAAAATTATTATTTAAAAATTAAATTTATATTGAGGCAGTGGTGACATGTGTCTTTAGTCCTAGTACTCACAAGGGAGCGACTGTAGGATCTCTGTGAGTTGAAGGCCAGTCTGTTCTACAGAGTGAATTCCAGGACAGAGAAATCCTGTCTCAAAAACCAAAGACAAAACGAAGAAACCTTATACTTACCTTATTTTTTATATAGGTGCATGAATGGGGGTCAGAGTAGTTCTTTTCATCATGTGGTCTCAGGGATCCAAATCTGGTCCTGTATTTCATCTGCACCATTGTTGGTGTTTTACCAATATAACTGTTCTGAATGACATTAAATATTGCTTTATCCCAAAGCACATTTCATTCAAAAGGAAAATTGTGCTTGTAAGCAGCCTGGTATGGTAGGTTCTAGGAACAGAACTTGGGCCCTCTGCTTGCTTGTATGTGTTCTTAATCCACTGAGTTATCTCTGCTATCCCCTGCTTAAATTCTATCACATATAGTCTGTTGGCTGAATATATAATTATATTTAGTCACCCATTTATTAGCTAGCCTACTTGGACCTTCCACATTTAGTTGTTGTGAATTATATTTTATAAGCATTTGTATATAGTAGTAGTAGTAGTAGTAGTAGTAGTAGTAGTAGTAGTAGTAGTATTTTTGAGTCAGGGTCTCTCTACATAGTCTGGGCTGTCATAAATACAACATGTATTTCAGGCTGGCCTGGAACTCACAGAGCTCTACCTGCCTCTGCCTACCAAATGCTGGGATTAAAAAGTATGTTCCACCATGCCCAGAATTTGTGCCATTTTGTTGGTGACACTTCTCTGGTGGTGGAACTGCTCTTCCATGCACATGACCTAGGGGTAAAAATTACCATAGGCATTTCATGCCTAGAAGATAGCATGCCTCATCTTCCACCCCACCCCCCTTCCCATCTCTGGCCCTTTCCATTTTCTACTATGAAGTAATATGAAGTAATCTTGGAGGGGGTGATATAGATCTTTCACTTATGGCTGAATAGCCATCACTCATTTGTGTACTTTGGTCCCTTGTGAGTCTGCAGTCACCACTGGCCATTACAAAAAGAAGTTTCTCCGATCAACGCTGACAACCACATTATCTATGGGGAATAAACATAATTATTTTTTTATTTTTATTTTATTTTTTTTGTTTTCTTTGAGACAGGGTTTCTCTGTGTAGTCCTGGCTGTCCTGGAACTCACTCTGTAGACCAGGCTGGCCTCGAACTCAGAAATCCGCCTGCCTCTGTCTCCCAAGTGCTGGGATTAAAGGTGTGCGCCACCACTGCCTGGCTAAAGAAATATTTCAAAAATTATTTTTAAAATTTGTTTTAAGTGTAAGCCAATGTTTAAACTTAAACACATTCAAACACCATAGATTTTTTAAAATTGCTAAGGTTACTTTCATTTTTCAAGGAGTGCTGAGTACATCCTAGGGGGTACTAGGGAATTCATACTTGTTTTTAGAAAAGAAACCACATCTGTTAAAGACTGTCCAAGGCTCACTGATTGACTACAACTTCTGTGATTGTGGAGAGTTGAAATGTTGCAGCTCCACAGTCAAGTTATCTATGGCAATCTTTAGTTCACTTTATAGACATTCATTGCCGCCAGGCTTCCACTAGCCCAAAAGCTGAATGTCATTAGGTAACATTGGAGACCTACAAAAAAGATTTCTACACTTTCCTGTAACTCAACTAACTTGACATGGCTACCCGTTTACTTGGAAAATGCCTCGACTTAGGACTTACTTTTGTTTTGGAACTATAAATACTTCTTTTAATCATCTCCCTGAAGCAATCTGAATCCATGTTCTTGGGTGAGTCAGGGTTACTTGACAGTTTTGGGGTAAGAACTGAGTTTGTATGGATAATTAATAGACAGTCAGAACTGTATAATCTTACATGTAATGTACAGAATCAGGTGACACAAATTTAGGTGTTCCCAATATGATTTTAAGGAGAATTTTCAGGATAAGATGGTGCAAGCCTGTAATTTCAGTAACCAAGAAACAGAAAATCAAGTTTGAGGTTAGCCTGGGCTACATAGTCATTCTAAAAGAAAACCATAAACAACAGCAAGATAGCTTAATAAATTGTGTTCTGCCAAGCCTGAGGACCTGAGCTTGAGCCTCAGAACCCATAGGTGGAAAAAGAGAACCGATCCCACAAGTTGTTCTCAAATGCACACACTTGATATATAAATGCTTTAATTTTTTTGTTGTTTTTGGAGACAGTCACACTATGCAGCCTCGGCTAGTACGATGGCTATTGTTGGTTGTCAACTTGACTATATGTGGGATGAATGACAGTGCAGAACAGGAGAGCACATTTGTGATCTGGATCTTGATGCAGATCTTGAAGTGGAAAGGCACAGGCTTTTGATCCAGATCTTGATCTTACCAAGTTCTCCTTCATTCTGAAGCAGCTGGCTTAATAGAAAGATAAGAATGGCCTTTTGAAGACACAGTAATGGTCCAATTAGGTGGCAGCAGCCTGGAGGGCTGGGGCAGGTATATGCTTTGAATCAGCACCCAATCTATAGTAGTTTCTCCTATTGCCACAATTCCTGGCTCCAGGAATCAAGGGGTTGAAAAGGGAATAGTTCCTCTCACTATATCTCCTAGTAATCCACTGGGTAAATTTTTGCTTCTTGTTCTCGAAACCCTAAATTCTGCTGGCCTAGAAGCTTTGGTTCCAAAATGGAGAGTGCTCCTGACAGGAGTTACACCAAATATTCCATAGACCTGAAGGCTCTGATTTTCCCTGCTTACTTTAGGCTTCTGATGCCCTTAAACCAACAGGCTAAGAAAAGAATAACAGTGTTAGGAGGTGTAATAGAGCCATATTACCATGGGAAAACTGGATTGCTATTCCATAACAGATGTAAGAAGCATCATGTCTGGAGTGCAGAAGATCTTTTAGGGCATCTTTTGGTACTACTGTGTCCTGTTATTAAAATCAACAGGAAACCATAACAGCCTAATCCAGCCAGGATGACAAAGGTCTGAACAGACCTATTAGTAATTAAGGTATGTGTCACTTCTCTAGGAAAACGGCCAAGCACCTCTGAGGTGCTTGCAGAGGGTGGAAGGAATTCAGAATGGATAATAAAGGAAGACAGAGATCCCATCTAAGGCCACATGACTAGTTGCAAAAATGAGGATCATAATTGACATGAGTGTTTCTGTTGTCTTATTTAAAATGGATTTGTACAGATATTTGTGTTTTCTTTAGATTTTCTTATCATACATTGTAGCATGAAGAGAATACTAATAGGATGTCCTCCAAGGGACAATGCCACCTATTCTAAATTTACATTGCCTTTGTGGTTGTATCAGGGATGGTTACATTATGTTAGTGGCAATTATGACCTGGTTAAATATGTAATGTGTTTGCAACTGTACATGGGATAGTTATGTTTAGGTATTATTATGACCTGGCTATTGTTTTTATTTGGATATTAACCATGACATAAGGATATATGATTGTATGTCAAGATGACAAGGGATAGGCTTGATCACTACTGTTGGTTGTCAACTTGACTATATCTGGGATGAACCTCAGTCCAGAAGTAGAGGGCACACTGTGATCCAGATTTTTTTTTTTTTTTTCTGAGACTGGGTTTCTCTGTAGAGCCCTGGCTGTCCTGGAACTCCCTCTGTAGACCAGGCTGGCCTTGAACTCAGAAATCCACCTGCTTCTGCCTCCCAAGTGCTGGGATTAAAGGTGTGCGACACCACTGCCCAGCACCCTGATCCAAATCTTGAGGCTGGAAAAAACAGGCTTATGATCTGGATGTTGAATTGGGAAGACACAGGCCTAATCCAGACATTAGGTGGGAAGACACACCTTTAATCTGGGCCACACCTTCTGCTGGAAACCTGTATAAAAACCATGGAAGAAGGGAAGTTTGTTCTTTCACTGTCTGCCCTTGCCTTGCTAGGACTTCCATTCCTTCTCTGGCATTGGACCCTGCTTCATCAGGATTCCAACATATGCAGAAGACCAGCTGAGACAAAAGCTTTGTGGAATTGAGCAACTACTCCAGGATTTTACGTTCACATCTCGGCACTGTTGGGTTTGTTGGCCTGCATTCTGTAAGTCATTCTAATAATTATATTCTGTGTATGAAGATAACCCTGATTAGCACTGTTGGTCTAGAGTCTCTCTGTAGCTTCTAATTCAGGGATTCACCAGCCTTTTCTGGCTCCCCAATGCTGAGATTAGAGGTATTTACCACCACCTCTGGCATTAAAAATTTATCCTAATGAAAAGAAAACAACCAACCAAACAACAAAGAGATTTTGATCATAGTCCAAATGTAAATGGAGCCCACCTTTCCCAGCTCCTATATGTCACTTATCAGCTATGTATGTGTAAGCTACTTACATATTTTTAAAATAAGTTTAAGGCAGACTGGAGAATGATAAATTCAAATTATTCTCAGACTAAATCTATAAAAATTCAGAAAGCTTTGGGAGTAGGTGTGAATTTTCTAGACATGCAGTTTAAGAGGGTGTGATCTATCCATGGCAAGAGGCCAGGAGGTTCCCAGAACTACTTGCAGTAATACTTTCCCTGAGAGGGAGGTGAGAGTGGAGCTCAGCAGGAAGATGCTTCAAGCAGAGACTAAAGGACCTGGGTTTCATTCCTCACATTATGCAAAATACACAGATATAAACAGGCCTCTCTAGAATTCCTGTCTACACAGATATAAACAGGTCTCTCTAGAATCCCTGTCTACACAGTTATAAACAGGCCTCTCTAGAATTCCTGTCTACACAGATATAAACAGGCCTCTCTAGAATCCCTGTCTTGTTAGTGGTGTAATTAGTGTGTAGCATTCATAATGGACCCATTTTAAACAATTTGTTCTAGTGACAACCATAACATAAAACCATCAAAAGGATTAAACTTTTAAGAATTGAAACTTTATAACAGGCGGTCAATGTAAAGGAAATCTAAAATTATAAAATCAAAACCATTAAACTATTCAATACTTTTTGTTGTTTGAGAGTTCTTACTATGTAGCCCTATAGACTAAGGTAGCCTCAAACTCAAGAGTGCTAGGATTAAAAGCAAGTACTATCACACTCTTAATATTTACTTAGGATGTCAGAGACTAAGAAATCCTGGTTGTTCTAGAATTCCTTGTGTAGACCAGGATTGTCTTGAATTCAGATTCACCTGCTCTGCCTCCTGAATGTGGGATTAAAGTTGTATACCATCACAACCGGCAATATTTTTTCTTTCAGAATTTTTTTTTTTTTCGATACAGGGTTTCTCTATGTAGCCCTGGCTGTCCTGGAAATCACCTCTGTAGACCAGGCTGGCCTCAAATTCAGAAATCCACCTACCTCTGTCCCCCGAGTGCTAGGATTAAAGGTGTGTGCCACATTGCCTGGCCAGGTTTTTTAAAGATCTATTTCTATTTTACATTTGTACCATGAATGAGCCTCGTGCTCATAGAAGCTGTAAGAAGGCACTGGATCCCCCCCAAACCAATTACAGATGGTTATAAGCATCTGTATGGGTCCTCTGCCAAAGCTGCAAGTGCCTTTATTTGCTAAGTCTTCTCTCCAGCCCCTACTTAAGTTTTTAACCATATCACTTGTTAATTTTAAGCATCTACTAGTATTCTATAAAACTGGGGATCAAATCCAGTGCCTTATGAACTTCCCCTGGGGCTATATCCCAGCATCAATTATTATAAAACATTTGTAAAGGATATAATCATGTACAATATCATATCTTTTAAAAAGTAGTTGTATATAGCTAAATATGTATGACCACACCACTGGTTTACCCTGATAACATGTTCTAACATAGTAATAGTCTTGTGAGGTTTTTGTTGTTAAAGTCAAGCCAGATGTGGTAGCAAATGCCTTTAATACCAATGCTCTTAAGGGAGAAGCTAGTCTGGTCTACGTATGGAGTTCTAGGACAGCTGAGAAAGCCACAAATCAAGGTATTTTTCAAACTGATGAAAACATTGGTATTATAGTACATTAGGAGCAGCCTTCACTACAGGTCTGAGATAGATATTTGTTATCTAACTCATTCTTTGATCTTAGGTTGAAGGAAGTGAGCCATCTGACATTACAAAACATGTCACGTATGTCACAAGACTGTTTAGGTCATACTGAGGTAGGCAATGAATAGCTACTAAGAGGATTGTTAGCCCAAGATAATTTAGCTGTCAAGTTGCACTATCCCAGCTCTCCATGATCCGAAAGTCTCCAATCAGTCCCCCACACCTTTAACAAAGCTCTCGCTTTTCTCTGGTAAATTCAGCTCACAGGACTTACCAAGTGGTTTTACAGAAAGACAGAATGAGATGTAAAATGGCCTATATTTAAAGCCTGAGTTCCAGAAACACGAGTACAGAATAAGGACTGGCATGGCAATAGATTTAAATAAGATTGAAAATTTCAAGGCCTCAGTTCAACATTTCTTTTATAGTTAAGTCACCTTAAATACATGGGAGGTTTGTCAAGTAAAATGGCTCAGAGAGGAAATGTGCTTGCTGCCGAGCCTGATGACCTGAGCTCAATCTCCAGAACCCATGTTTGAAGGAGAGAACTGA
Organism: Rhynchomys soricoides; assembly: GCA_019843965.1. Lineage (NCBI taxonomy): Eukaryota > Metazoa > Chordata > Mammalia > Rodentia > Muridae > Rhynchomys > Rhynchomys soricoides. Next base: position 6,923,373 of record JADRCH010000122.1, read on the forward strand.
CTCCTACACGGTGTCTTCTCATAAACACATGTACAGGCACAATCTGACTAAAACAAAAGGAACATTTGAAGACATAGGATTGAAAACAAATGCAACTAAAATAAAATGATCTCAGGAAACTAGGAAGAAACCTTAATTTTATTATAAGTTACAAAAGACACATAGTTTAAAAGATAGAATAGGCCGGGCATGCCTTTAATCCCAGCACTCAGGAGGCAGAGACAGGAGGATTTCCAAGGCCAGCCTGGTCTAAGTGAATTCCAAGACAGCCAGGGCTACACAGAGAAACCCTGTCTTGAAAAACCAAAGTGGAGCAAAGAATTTTTGATAAATTCCATTTATATTTTTTAAAAATCATACCACTATCTCATGTTTATACCATCAGGTTTTTTTCGGTTAAAACCAAAAAAACAAAGAAAAAAAAACCCTTTGTATTTTACTTAAAGAATTTTGATTGCTGAAATAGTGGCACAAGCCTTTAATATTACCCAGCACTCAGAAGGCAGAGGCAGGCAGTTCAAGGCCAGTCGGTACACAGTTGAGTTCTAGAACATACAGGGCTACACTGGGAAACCCTGTCTTGAAAAACCAAAGTGAGGCAAAGAATTTTTGATAAATTCCATTTTTTTAATCATACCACTACCTCATGTTTACACCATCACTCTAGATTGTTTTAGAAATAAAATATTGTTAGAAATCTTTAGAATTTCATTTTCTATGCTATCATGGTTGAAGTTTTATATGCATAGGTAATAAATGGCAAGATTTTAGGATCCTTGCACTGTATTCAGATTTCCAGAGATTAATATAAAGTTTGGATTACAGTAGTCTGATTCCATGTCTTGTAAAGTTTTTCTGATACAGTTTCAGTAGCTGTACAATGTTGCATGGTACAGATGTGTGTCACTTGCTAGTGTTGCTAATCAGGAAAGGGCTGGTTCTTCTGTCCCTCTGGGAGTACTGGAGTGTCTGCAGAGGCATTTTTAAGTCAGTATTGATAAATTATTTCTCTGCCAGTGAAAGGAGCCAATTCCAGCCATAGTATACATAGGTAGAGGAGGAGGGAAATTTCCTCGGAATTTCACGGAAATTTCTGTGAGGAGGGAAAAGAGGGGAGGGGAAAGAGAAACACATCCTGGGGTTGGGGTGTGTGCCCAAGGTCTGGATTATATAGGGAAGCGGCTCTGGGGGAAGAACAGCCCAGCCCCTAGGCTGGAAAGTTCAAGGTGGGGCGCAGGATATGTCAGGTAGGGACTAAGGAATGCTGGGAGAACTTGGAGGCCAGGTCTGCTTTGATATGTAAAATATGCACCTCAGCCCCTAGTCCTGTAGTCCAAAACCAAACTATGGCTACGAGTATCACTGGTATCAGGTGATGGAAGACAGAGATGTCAAAAATCCCAAAATGTGAGGCTAGAGTGGGCCACAGAGAGCACTGCTGCTCTTCTAAAGAACTTGTTCAGGTCCCAGCATCTTTGTGAGCATCTTTCTGTAATTCCAGTTGAAGAGGACCCAGTGCCCTCTTCTGGTTCCTAAGTCTAAGGCATGCATATGGTGCATGGTTATACATGCAGATAGAATACACAAACAAATAGAATAGAATACATTTTATAAAATCATAACACTCACAGGATGGCCCCTTACAACAAAGAATTAACTGAGCTATTCCCTGTCCTATGCCCACAAAACAGTTCTATCACTGAGAAACTTAGCTTACTGCTAAATTTCAAGTTCATACCTTTTTAACCTTAATTTGAATTGATACCAAAGTAAGGGGTAGCATTGTGTACTGTGAACTCATTACCTGTTTTTTTTTTTTTTTAAAAAAACAAAACTCCAGTCCTGTTAAGTTACCAGCTAAAGAACACTAATTGAAGGAAATGTACTGATTCAGAAGGTTAGTATTCATGAATCAATCTTTCATTTGTAAAACTGATAGAAAATGATAAAGTCTGGATTAGTTAAGACAACTAAGTAGAACTGTAATATAAAATCCAAGAAACACAAATCTAAGAACATTTCAGTATTTTTTCTTTTCTTTCTTTTTTTTTTTTTTTGGTTTTTCGAGACAAGGTTTCTCTGTATAGCCCTGGCTGTCCTGGAACTCACTCTGTAGACCAGTCTGGCCTCGAACTCAGAAATCCACCTGCCTCTGCCTCCCGAGTGCTGGGATTAAAGGCGTGCACCACCACTGCCTGGCTCCCTCCATACACAAGAAAAAAAAATCACTTTAAAAACTACTGATTGGATTGATTGATTTTTTTTTGTGTGTGCGCACACAAGAATGGAGGAATGGAGTCAGTTATGTTCTTGGTAGAAGGCACCTTTACTTATTCTCCCCTGAAAATTCACTGAAACATTAACAGATATTAAAAACAAAATTTTAGTGGAGGCCAAGAATAAGTAATCTTATCTTACATAGAGCCTAATCTTTTCATCACCCACAGTATATATGTTATATATTATAATTGAGAATTGGGAAAAGAATCCAGTAAATGGACAGGGGTTTACAAGCAACAGGAAAGAGATGATATCAAAAGAAGCTGGAATGAAGAATGGCCCATACATTAGTAAGTTTTAGCACTCTTCATGAAAGATAATTCTAAGGTCCTTGTAAATCTGTTTGCAGTTTCCTGAGAAAAGACCAGAAACCAAAAGTGAAAATGGATTCCGAAGCTTCACAAGATGCTGCAGGAGGAGTTTGTTCTTGTTTATTATGGAGAATAGAATGCTCAAGAGAGTGAGAAAATAGCTTGTGACAGGAAACCTAGGGCTCTGCATGATTAGTAACATTTATCTCCCATGTACGTAAAAGTATATGTAGCAGAATTCACAACATTTTCACTTCAGACTTAGTAAGTAATTTGAGATGCATATAAACCCTAAACATTCACATTGGAGTATAAAGTAACAGACATTTGTAGTAAGTTTCCCAAAGAAGTCAGGGGCAAGTATAACATGAGATAGGTAGTGTTTTTTAACATTTGAAACGGGAATGTATCTCTCCTGAGTAATACTACTGATTAACTGTGAGGAAACGAAGCTTTTTAGTGCTCTTTAGTGTGTGTGAACTTCAAGGAGTGGTTCTCTCCTCCCTCGATGTCAGTCCTAGGATGAAACTGAGGTGGTTAGTTTTGGTAGTCAGTAGATGACCTTACCCTCTGGGCCATCTCACCAGCCCTGATTTTCCTTTTTCTGTGTAGCCTTGGCTGTCCTAAAGCTCACTCTGTAGACCAGGCCTCTCTGAGTGAAGGGATTAAAGGTGTGGGCTGCCACCACCACCTCCTGGCCAACTTTTTCAGTTTCTAGCTAGACTGGTGACATCTAATAGCTTTAGTCTTGCCAATTCACTACTTTCCCTGGTGCACAATAATTGAGTGGCTTTTTTTCTCCCACTTTTGCTTTATTTGCTGGTGTAATGTACTAAGATTCCAGTTTAAGAAATAATATGTATAACAGTGTGATCAATCATTTTTCTGGGATATGGCAGAAGTGCAAAGTTAAACAAGCTTTTCCCCAAACAACTCTAAACTAAATGCAGCTAATGTTTTCCCAGTGTATATCACAATAAAGAGCTGCAGTTTAATACCCTGTAGGTCTCACGTTGTCGGGAACCACTCATTGTTGGCTTAGAGAGACCATTCCATTTACCTCTATCAGATATTCCTGGAAATAATTATTTAATACGTGTTTATGCAACATAATTGATTAGTCCGCATGTAACATCTGTTCATCAAATTTTAATACTCAAGTTTTGTAGCTTCAAGTCCTTGCCTGAGCCTGTATACAAATGCAATATTCTCCCAAGCTGACATTTTCTTCTCTAATCTTGATGTTGTTGACCCATTATCGACCTCAGTACTGTAGGATCGTCCAGTACATTTTGCTTCGGTTCTTCTCTTCTGGACGTGCTCTTTACTTACCTGATCAGACTTTGTGCCGCCCCACCCTTGCAATGATGCCAGGCATACTTTCCGAGTTGCCTGCCAACCCAGCGGTCGCGGTATGAGTGGCCTAGATGACAGGCGGCTGACCTCGGGGGAGCCGACAAGGGCCCCAGAGCTGTGCTGGAGCTCACTCTTCAGCCTCCGGTTCCCCTGTTGGGGCTGCTCCAGGTTTGGCGGGATCGGTCTGCCGCGGCCAGAAGGTCACGCTCACCTTGGAGCCGTCCACAGCAAGCACCGAAATACCTTCCAGGGTCAGGGAAGGACAGACAAGTCACCAGCCAGGGACAACGCTTGCTGGCCGAGCCTCGCCCGTCCGGGCAGCCCAGCGACTTCCGGATCTGCGCAGACGCCAGGGTCGCCCCTCCCCCAGCCGGCTGTTTCCCGGCGTGCTCTGCGGCGGAAAGGCCGAGTCGACAATAACAAACCCCACGGCGGCCGCGACCCAGCCCTGCCAAGCTCCCAGTGCCCCGGCCCGCGGACTCGGGTCCCCGCGCGGAGCCGAGGTGCCGGAGCACCGGCTGCGCCCACTCCCATCCCGCCGGACCTCTGGTCCTCGCCGGGTGCTCGGCGGCCGGGCGCCGACGGTTGTGTCGGTTGGCGGCGCCGCAGGGGCGGTTGGTAGCCGCCGCCGAGGCCAGGGCGGCGGCAGAAGATGGTGCGGGGAGCCGCCGGCTGTGTTGCTGCCGCGGGCGGAGGAGGCGCTGCCGGGTAAGTGCCGCCCCTGCTCCCATCTGGCGGCGGGCTTGGTCGGGCAGGTCAGCACCTGACGGGTTCGCCGGAGCGTCCAGCGGCGCCGGCTCGGAGGGTCGCTGCACCAGCCCTACAGGGACAGTGGGGCCCGCTGGTCGCTGACAGGATCGCGGGAGCGGCAGAGCGCCTACGCTCACTGGAGGCCTGAATTGCGGCCTCCGTCTTCAGGGCTCGGCGCACTGGAGTGTCGGGCTCGGGAAATCGGAGAGGGTTTGGGCCAGGGCCTGAGTGCCCAGAAGGGAGGAACCTAGAGGTGATGCCTTTGTCCCGACCCGGGAGTGCAAGCATCGGTATAAAGTTACTCCTTGGAATGACTCAGCCTCGCTCGCCCCACGGATGGATTTGGGGTGGGGGTTTATGTGGGTTCCAAAACTTGGTACAAATGACAGCTTCCGAACGTGGTGTCTATACTTTCTCTACCGAGTGGTGGACGTGCTTTGGTGACTGTTTATGGTTTCGTAATCCTGTCCTTTCCGTCATGAGTCTTTAAAGTGTGATCATCCCATGAACTGGTATAGGCCTGATGCCACAGAACACTCTTGCACTCACTTACTTGATAAAGTCCCTGCAAGACATTCAGTTGGGTGCGGATGTTGCTATTATGAGCGTTAAAAATTGCCCATTTGCTAACCATTTTCTGTAAAGGACTGAGACATATTTATCTGAGGGTTTGCAAAGCTAGCAGTTTAGAAGCAGCCTAAAAATGGACCAGCCTGTGTGCTTAATCAAATGTTGTAACTGTATTTCAGTAGGTAGGTGGGTTTTTTTTTTTTTGTTGTTGTTGTTGTTGTTTTTTTTGACTACTGGATCTATAAATGGACTGCTGTTACTATGTGAGAAATATTTAGTGTTATTACAAAATATGGCACAAATCATCGCTTTCCAAAAACAAGTTTTTGTCATGTTTCTTAACGTTTATATCTGTGTTAGCCTAGCGTTAGAACATAGCTGCTATAGTCATCTCAGCATTCCACGAGGCTGAGACAGAAAGATGGCTTTAGGTTATTTGGGTTACACAGTAAGTTAGGTGGTCTTGGGAAACAGTGAGAACATGCCTTGAAAAAGGAAAAACAACAAATGGTATTTACAAGTTAGGCCATGGATGTGTCAGGCACATAATGTTAGCATTTGCACTGATAAATCTATTAATGTAATTGGTTAGTGGACTTAGGCAAAATTTTTGAATTTTGTCTTGTTTTGAGTTAGGAAGACAGTGAAGCAGTCCTCTCTGCCTGAAGAGAAAAAGGGTTTTCTATTTTTTGGTTTTGGCTCATTATGACAAACATCAGGGTTAGAATGCACAGCAGATTGGAGTTTACACATAAGTGCATAAAAGTCAAAGGACAGAAGGTTAAAGAACTGATTTCTCCCCGGGTTGTATTTGCTTGCTTGTTTTGTTTCTTGCCTTGTTAGTGTGTACCACTAGGAATAAAACCCAGAGCTTCCAGCATGCTCTGTAAAGTGTTACATCCCTGAGCCACTGTTAGGCCTGAGGGAAAAAGTGTTTCCAGGGCTATCTGATGAAGAGAGCTTTGTTTAGAGGTGCACATTGTGTAGCTCAGGTTGGCCTTCAGCTCTTGGCTCCCTTTTGCTAAGACCTGTCATACCTGACACATCTCAGAGTTTTGACAAGTTTTGGTAAGTATTCATTAGTGATGTTTTGCTCAGTATTCAAAAGCAGACACAATTAAGTCTCTATCATTCAGAAGAAAGTGAGAACATAAGTGAATTTTTAAGCAAGCCAGGCAGGTTAAGAAGTGTGTGTGTCTGTATTGGAGGGTGGGTTTGCAACATAGGATAAGGTGTATTACTCTCTTGAGTAAAGACCCAAGAGAATTTAAGAACCTATGGCTACTTGTCAAAAGGATCCTTTTGGAGGGATGAAGGGGAGAAGAAATAGAAAATGTGGAATGATCTGATTGAAGGCATAGTCCATAAGAAAGAGTACTGAAGATGGAATCCCCGGAGTGAGGTGTAGTGGGAGGAAGAGGCACTCCATAGACATTCACGTTTTATGTCAGTAGTTAAAAGTAAGGTGTAGTCCATATGGACCCTGCATGTGTAATGGCAGAGTTTAGTGTCAATAGATCCTACAAGTCTGGGGAACAGTTGGATCTGAATCTATTCCTCACATTGATTGATCCTACAAAGTACTATTGTGTATAACAGTGAACTAGAGTAACCATTGGGCATTTTAAATGCAAAATGACAAATATCAATTGCTGGTTTAGAGAAGAGGTTAGAGCCTTGGACTGAGCATGGGGTCCCAGATGGAGGAGTTGGAGGGATTGAAGGAGCTGAGGGGGTTTGCAGCCCATAGAGGGAACAACAGTGTCAACTGGCCAGACACCCCCCTACCCCCACACGAGCTCCCGGCGACTGGATCACCAACCAAAGAATACACTTGGAGGGACCTATGGTGCTGGCCACATATGTGGCAGAGGGCCTTGTTGGCCATCAATGGGAGAAGAGGCCTTTTGACCTGAGGGTGTTATATGCCCCAGTGTAGGGGAATGCCAGAGGGAGTTCCAGATGGGAGTGGGTGGGTGGGTGAGTGGGTGGGTGGGTGAGCACCCTCAGAGGCAGGGGGAGGGAGGATGGGATAGAGGGTTTCCGAAGGGGAGACCTGGAAAGGGGAAAACATTTGAAATGTAAATAAAGTAAATATCCAAAAATAAAAAAAAGAGGTTAGAGAAGCAGATTGCGGAGTGTTAGGTTAAACAATGTACTTTTTAGATAAAAACATAATATTACTTAGCACTTTTCTCTAGTATTCTTTCTTCATTATGGACTAGGAAACCTAATTTGCTTATTATAAAACTGGTCATTGTTGAAGGTCCTTAGAGGATTACTTTTTCCTTTCGCCCTTGTGTAAAGTTGAGTCTAGTGAGTCTGCAAGTGTGTGCAGAACTTGAATGCTCACAAGCAGCCTTTTGAGTAGTTCCAGCTTTCTCATGTTTATTGAGTGCCCTCAGGATTAGATTTTGCTGGACTGAATTCTCATTGACTTGTAATTATGAGAACATGAACATAGTAGTGATCTGTTTTCATCTTGCTTGAGACTATTGACATCAGTTTTTCCTTCACTATCCATATATGAAAATTGGTCAGTAACTGCCCACAGAATATGTATCTAGATAAGAATTCACTACTCTTGTTCTTTCCATAGCCTTTGGGGACTTTGACAGCAGATGACCTTTGAGAATGCTTTTTTGATACTGCCCTATGTTTATAGTCTTGGTTTGATAGAGTAAAAGCTAATTCAGTATTATATAGGTAATTTGGATTTTGTTTCATAGTTAGTATACACTGTAAAGTAAAATATATAACTAGAAAATGTTCTCTAAAGTCATGGATTTGATATAGTTTTGATGAATTAGATATGATGCCAGAATGAGTAATATGTTAATACTCTAATGTTGAATAATTTCCATATTCATTCCAGGTAGATATACACTAGTATGTATGGCATCATGGTGGAAATTAAACAGAATAAAACTTTAATCTTTAATCTTCACATGCACTGTGGCGAATGCACTCATAAAATAAATGTGATCTTTAATAATTTGGAGGCTGGAAATGTATCAACAGTTAAGAGCACTCACTCCTCCAGAGGACCCCAATTCAGTTCCAGTCACCCACATTAGATTGCTCACAACCAGCTGTAACTCCAGCTCTAGGGGATCCAACACCATCTATTTAAGCACCTGCATTCATGTTCACACACTTTTTTATCTATAAAAGGAAGGAAAGGGACAGTAACAGACACTCTTAACTATGTACCCTGGCTGACATCATTTTTATAAAACAAGATTATAGTGTATATTCATGTGCCTACTCTACTACTAAATTCCATTTCTGATTTAAAAGTATTTATGTTCTATTTTGGTCACCAGCATGTTATATTGTCTCCATGTAAAGCTTACCTGAGCGTGCTTATCTAGTGTCAGAAGGCACACACTTAGATATGAACGTTTATGAAACCGTTTTTTTTTTGGTAGAGTGTCCTGCTCTTTGTCTTCTCCTGGTGGTGGTGTATGGGGTGCATCTGATTTGCAGAGGCTGACACCCAGCTCTTGGTCTGAGCCACCCATATGGCTGTGGTGAATGTTATTTTCATTGATGCAGAAACCAGTCATCACTTAGTGGTAGAATTGCTAAGAAATGCAGTTTGCAGAATTAGAAACAAGATAAAATTATTTCAAATTGCTTTTCTTCATGAGGCCTCTAGTTTGCTTTCTTTAGTAGCATCCAGATCTTGTGCTCTATTAACTTGAAAGCAACTTGAAAGTATTTATATTCCTACCACTTAGTACCATGCCTGGCTTATTTAAATCTTCCCCACTTCCACCCCACCCCAAGTATTGGGAGTCTAATGAGTGTTTAGTTTTGAAAGCCTTGAAAACCTTGAAATGTAAGAAAGCAAATTCTGAGGATTTAGTATTTTAGAAAATTGGTAAGGCTAGAGTGATGGGCCTTATTATCACAGTGATAATTTTTCAAGAGGAAATTTTGAATTAACTCAGTTGAAAAGTGGTTAGACAGATTAATATTGAAACTATGAAGCTTTGGCTGGCTTGGAACTTACTATGTAGACCAGACTGGCCTCCATCTCTGGATTTTACTATCTGTGCCTCCTCAGGGCTGGGATTAAAGGTGTGCAGATGTTGTATCACCACACCTGACAAAACAAGATGACTTTTTTTCTGGTTACTTTGTATAGACATGGAAGTCAAGCATCACCCATATATTCTGTATAAATATAAGAGGATCATTTTTAATTTAAAAAAATTTTTAGATTATTTTCCGTAGCATTGGATACCGTGGAATTGGAGTTGTGGAGAGTTATGAGTGCTATATGGGTGCTGGGAACTTTGAAGGACCACCTAAACTGCTGGGCTACACACCCAGCTCAGAAATAATGTTAGGACCAAACTTGGACTTTAAAATTCAGATAAGCAGAGGTTGGAGGAGGGATTTTTACCTGGCCTGAAAATTGCAAAGTGTTGGTATAGTTTTCTTCATGTGTGGGATCCTTTGATACTTCTGGGAAAAGGAACTGGGGTTAGTTATGAAGCTATTAAGCAATGAAGCTTAATACCCACCACTTGGTGACTTAAAATACATTCCTAGGCATTGTAAAGGACTCCTTACCAACTCTGTAACGTACCTACAGATTTTGTTTGTAGATCATAAACTGAGATGCTAAAGTTATTGAGTCCTAGTGGAGTAGGTGGAATCTAAATAGAGATAAATCTTGTTCCAGACACTCCTTTCTAGGTTAATTATGTATCAGAGTTGTGACGTTCACAATGTAGTGGGGTTTCCAACTAAGGAAGTGGGATCATGTCAGTTGTCATTCTCTTGAATTGCCTTTTCACTTATGCAGAGTGGTTCAATGAGAAGGAAGAAAAACCTGCTTTGAAGAAAGCAGTGCTTAGCTAAACATAACACCTGAAAGGTAGCTTCAGAGAAAGTAGGGAAAGCCAATCAATGAGAAGCAGTATTGGAGGCCAGCTGGTAGGAGTGGAATGGAAAGAGAATTTGCCATGGAAGATAAGGAGTTCTAAAAGAAAAGATGGACAGAATTTAAACAGAAATATGTTTGGATACCAGGGGAATGATAGTTTTGTGTACAATAAAAATGAAGGGAAAAATTTAGAGGAAAAGCATCAAATTGAAAATTGGACTTTTTGGCTGGGTGTGGATGTTTAGCTCAGCCGTTTATGTGGTCTTGGTTTTTTGTTTTTGTTTTAGACAGGGTTTCATGTAGCTCAGCTTGGCCTTAAACTCACTGAGAATAACCTTGAAGCTATGTTCGATCATCCTGTCTCCAATTCCCACATGTTGTGGTTGCTGGGGTGTGCATTACCACACCTGGCTTATACAGTGCTTGGGAGTGAACCCAGAGATTTCTCTACGCTCATCTGGGCAAGCTCTTTACATACACCATCAGTCTCTTTGAAGTCCGGTCACACTGTGAGGCCCAGGAGTACTTCTGTGTCTCAAGTGCCACGATTCTTGACATGCACAACCATCTCTATGAGTGAGCAGGCACTGGACTCAATCCTCAAAACAAGGGAAGAAAAAAGAATACGTTTAGTAAGTGTTTAGCAGTAGGATTTGTAGTTGGAAAGATTTTACATCAGCTAGTAAGTACTATTTCTGAGTAGGAGACAGGTCTGAATTGTTACTGACATTAACTGATGGTGCTTTCGTACATTTTATAATTCTACTACATATGAAAAATAGATCTGGGAGAAATAGATCTTTTCTTATCAAATGAAAGAACTGGTAGATGAACCCAGTCAAGGTCACATAGTAGGGTAGGGCTTGAATACAAGTTTTCTGAGTCATCTGCTGTTCTTTCTGTCTCCCTAAACATAAAAATTAAAGGAATAAATATGAGTGACCATTAGGGGAGATAAGGTGGAACAGAGCAACATATGGGCCACATAGTGAATTTCAATACAGCTAGGGCTACATAGAGACCCTGTCTCAACAAGCAAGCAAACAACCCCCACTCTCCTCAAAACAACAGGTCTAGTGGCATACACTTAATGCCATCCTTAGGAGATAGAGTCAGGGGGGTCAGAATTGAATTTGAGACTACACTGAGACTGTCTAAAGACTGACAAACAGTTCTTTGTGCATTTTTAGTACACAATGCAGGTTAAGTCTCTTTAAGAGTTACACTAATTTATGTTCCTGTCAGTAGAGCTAGGTGGCACAGACACCTAGGGATTTAAAGTTCTTCATAGAAGCAACTCAGGATAAGGATTTTTACATAAATTAAGGGCAAATGTATAAAATGAATAATGAGCAATCCCAAAGTTATAAGTTAATATGAGCATTAACTCTTAATTTTGTTTGTTGAGGTCAGAGGATAGTTAGTGTCCCCCCTCTCTCTCACCATGTGTATCAGCTACTATAGGTGGCTGGTGCGTTTACCTTCTGAGTTATCTTGCCAGCCTAGAGTTTTATGAGTTACTTGTGTAAGGTTAAGTTTTTGTAATGTGCTCAGTCAGGATAAACTTAGTTTCTAATTGGAGTTGGTTTTATATATGCAGAATTCTGGATTTGGTTAATAGACAAGGCCATTGTGGACTTACAGTTTGAGAGGGTGAGACCATAACAGAGCATGAGAGCAGGCAGCCAAGCATGGCACCAGAACTTTACATTCTAGTTTACAAACCCGAGGTAGAAAATTGCCATTTTAAAAAATCAAACCTTTGTATGGATTCTTGTCTTTTCCTTCTTGGGGTAGCATTTGCATACATCCTTCATATTTAGTCATTTTATATGATGTTTTAAAAAATACTTAATATTGAAGTTTGTCACTACAAACATTCTTTTAATTTTAATTTTAATTTGAACATAAGAACTTGGTTTTATGCATAATCTGACTACCATTGTCTAGAACATTGGATGAGTGATCTCATGTACTGCTTGACTTTTGCAAAAAGACAAATTTGGAAAAACTGTGTAGCTTTCTAATAAGTAAAAAAGCCAAGACTGTAGTTACACATGTGCTTAGCTCAGTTTTATTTTTTTATTATGTCGGAGTGTTTTGCCTGCATGTATGTGCACCAGCCACATGGGTACCTGGCCCCATTTGGAGGCTGGGAGAGGGTATTGAATCCCCTGAACTGGGGCTACAGATGGACGGCTACAAGTCTCAGTGCGGATGCTGAAAATCAAACACAGGTCGTCTATAAGAACAGCCACTGCTCTAAGCTGCTGAATCATCTCTATACTGATTGATATTTTACGTTTTAAAAAGTTTATTTTTTATTTTGAAATTAACTGGCTAGCTTAGAACAGACTGTGTGGTTGTAGACGACCTGAAACAAATTTCTAGCTACACCTGCTTCTTGTGTACTTGGATTAGTTACATGCTACCACGTCTACTTTAAACAGACTCACAAGGAAAAGAAAACTCAACTTTGGATCACCTTTTTTTGTTCATTTGTTTGTTTGTTTGTGGTTTTTTTTTTTTTTTTTTTCCAAGACAGGGTTTCTCTGTAGCCCTGGCTGTAACTAGGCAGAAATAGTGAAAGATGGGTGAGCTAGAAAGACTTCCTGTTGGGTATGGAATCAGGTAGATTCTCTTTTAGTGTACATGTCTGGAAATATGTTGGCAAATAAAGAAGTTACTCAAAACAAGCTACTTGGGTGCGATCTGTAATTTTTTGCAGTGCTAGACACTGAACCTAGCTAGAATCTTTGTGCCTGTTAAGTGAGCACTCTGTCACTGAACCACAGCACTAACGTCTCATGTTCTTTTATATATAATGGTAGAGCTAAGGATTGAAGCAAGCAAGGGCCTGTGCATGCTAGGCAAACATTCCACTAATAAGCTTCATTTCCAGCCTATTAAATGTCAGTTAAAAATGACAAATTTCTATCTTGTTTTCATAGAACTTTATATTTCCCATAATGTATTTAGTCTAAACTGTGGAGGGGAAATTAAAATAAAACCTTTCCTTTATCAGGCACAACTGGGGTGCTCTGAACTGGTGTCATGGGTTAAGATCCAGGGTTGAAGTAGCAAGTTAGAAACAACTTGTATGTTTGGTTCTGGTAAGTTAGTTCAGAGCCTGGAACGTGTTAGGTAAAGTACCTACCACTGCACTACACTACAAAGAGTTGATAGGGTGAGCACCAAGGAAGAGAAGAGGTCTGTGAGAATGGCAGCTTCAGGAAAAGTTTCTATAATGGAAGAGAATGGCTGTGACAGAAGCTGGGTAATCTTGGTCTGTGGCAGAATGGGTATATTTCCAGTCCCCATTCCTCCAGTGTGACAGCCATAGAGCTTGCCTCTCCCACATTATTGTTTTAAAACCAAAGATGATATACCCCTTCAATCAGGCAGTTCTAGCTTTGTCTGTTTCCCTTTAGCTAGCTCGAGGACACCTATACTTTGTTGACTCTTGAGTAGGGTATGCACTAACCAGTCAAAATAATTCTTTCATTTTCTTTGTGTCTGATTTTTAATTTTAAAACTAGAAAGAATTACCTAAGAATTACCTAAAGTATTACCTAAGTGAAAAATCTTAAATACCTCTTATGTTGGTTAGGTATTGATGCACAGTGGAAATTTGATTTGTATATGATGCTCTTAGAGGGCGCTGAGATGATGATGATAATTTAAAGATTTATTTATTTTATGTGAGTACACTTGCTTTCTTTAGACACACCAGAAGAGGGCATCAGATCCCATTACAGATGGTTGTGATCTACCATGTGGTTGCTGGGATTTGAACTCATGACCTACGGAAGAGCAGTCAGTGCTCTTAACCACTGAGCCATCTCTCCAGACCTTCTTTTATTTTTTAACAGAAATGAGAAACAAAAACCTGGCCATAGAAGACTTCCTAGTATACCATACTGCATCTTATTAACTTCCTTCAGTTCCCATCCTGCTTTTATTTGGCACTGAAAGAAATTTGTTACCTGCTTTTGAGAAGAAGTCAGAATACTTTTCTCATTGTCCAGCCTAGAAATAGTGGTAGATTTGAGCCAGATCTATTCAGCTTTGCAGTTAGCAGTCAGTTTTTATGCTGACTGGGGACATTATAACCATGGAGGTAACAGTCATAGAGGCACATGTCTAATTCCAGCATTCCTCAGGCTGGGGCAGGGAATGATCACAAGTTCAAGGTCAGACTGTATCTCAAAACAACAAAAATATAAATAGAACTAGAAAATAATGTTTCCATAGAAGCTTACTGTTTTGAAAGACTACTTAACAGTATCATTTTCTCTCTAAACACTGCCCTGGACATTCTCTATACTTCTGTGATTATGTTATTATTGGGGTAGCAGAATACCTGGGTTGGCCTGGAATTTCCAGCAGCCGTCCTCTCTCACACTGGTGCTGAGCTTATTGAGTCATCACACCTAGCAATTATCCCATGTTTTCCCACAATATTTACCTAAAGAATGAGTAACCCCTCATTTATTAATGATAATGTAAAGTATTTTTTGTATATTTTAAACACATTTAGGAAATGGTTTCCTTTTTGCTGGGAGGAATTAAGACAGGGTTTTTGTGCTGTCCTGGAACTCACTATGTAGGCCAGGTTAGCCTTGAACTTGTAGAGAATTTGCTGAGATTAAAGGAAAGCACCCCATGCCTGGCTGTGATTTCCTTAAGAAGGGTCTTTACTGTACTGCATGGGTATCTGTGCTCAGTAGTTCCCTCCTGCTAGTATGTTTCAAGGACGGTGCCATAGAAATTTTTGGTTGTTTTTTTGGTTGTTTGTTTGATTTTTGATTTGTTGATTTTTCTTTGCATATTAAACTTCATATTTCTACTGATGCAGGTTTTTTAAAAAAAAGGAGGGTTTCCTACCTACTAAGGAAAGTCTGAATTTGTAAAGTTTCTGTTTACCTTAACAAATACCAGTGGTTTTCTAGAAAGGTTATAATTATTCATGATACTTAGATACTTTTATTACGATTTACTACTATTTATAATGTTTTATTGAGGAAATTTAAAAATGAACAAAGTATCATTTGTTGGGTACTATTCAACATTCAGTTTATCTTTCAACACAATTCAGTTCTGCTAACCTTTTTTACTTGTTTTCTTTTTTCGCCATCTGTTTTCATTAGACTAATAGTGTAAGTCAGGTATCACTTTACACATTCATTTTTCAGCTTATTTTATCTTAAGCATAGTACCATGATCAACCAAACAGGCATGCTTACAAATGGTGGGTCTGTCTAAAGCTTGAGTTAGGGCCACCACCAAATGTGGTGCTGTGAACTAAGCTGAGGTCCCCTGGAGCAGTAGGAACTCTAAATCCAGAGCAACCACTCCAGCCTCCAGTCAAATAAAAATTTTAGAAAACTTTTGGATGATGGGGACTTGTGCTGGGAATCAAACTAAAAGAAAAACTTGCTTGAAATTTTTTAACAATATCTAGTACCTAACATAGGCTTAGACTCCTAGATTCATCTAAAAATCGGCTTTCATTAGTTGCTTTGCTTTTAAAGCAAAACAAAACAAATACCCACCAAACAGGTCCATACATGCAATTATTAGTTTTAAATTGATTTTTTAAGTTATTAAAATTGAGTTATTTAAATTGAGTTTTAAGTTATTAAAAGCTTTTATTTTGGAAACAATTTGTGGAAGAAACTATGATGTCCTAGGGAATGATCATCATCCTATGTTTACTTGAGTGCGTTTATACACTGATTAGTTTTTATCCTGCATTTACTGTATTGCTGATAAGTATGGAATCTTAATTTTATGAAATATATATATTTCATAGTATTTTATTCACCATTGTGGGTGTTCTTCATTGTAAGTAGTCTGGGTGTTATCAACTAGTGGGTTATTTTGAAGCACATTTCATTTAAGAAAGGTAAGAACTTAATATTTCTTTCTCCAGTTTTATAATGGGTTCTAAAACTTGTTCACCAAAGTGTCTTATTTTAATTTTTAAATTTATTTGTTTTATGTGTATGGTCAGAAGACACATAGCTTCTGTCTGTGGGAGTCCGGGGACAACTAGAGGGAGTTAATTCTCTCCACAATTTGAATCCTGGGGATTGAGGTTATCAGGTGCTTTTACCTGCTTAGCTACCTCACTAGCCTCAGGGGTTTTTGTTTTTAAGTTTGGTTATACACACATGAGTTTTTACAGATTTAATGTTTAGTTATTTGTAAAACTTTTGGATGGATTAAACTATGCCAGTAAACGCCATTATAGTGTTGGTTCCTTTGTCCTTTGTCATGGCCTCAGTTTTGCTTTCCCTATGGCACATTAAGATGTTAAGCATATGTGATTGGGGCTTTAGACTTACTTCTAATAGCCCCTTAGAAACCACAATGTTGAGTGTTTACCTAATTCTAGACAGAAAAGGCTTTGAAGACTACTCTGGAGACAGACTGCAAGCATGGTAATTCCCAGGCCCTCACCACCAACACCTGAAGCACACACCCTGCTCCTTATGGGAACAGCTCACAAACTTTGGACAGCACTACTACAACTTTTGCTATAATAAAGGATACAAATTAAAGTCAGGCTGTTGCTTATAGAGCAGAAGCCCTGCAGCTTCAGAAGCCTGCCTGCTCACTTTCTCAATTACTCAACACCATACCTTTCCCTTCTCTGTCATGTTTTAAGCATGCCCTCCCTAGCACTTTGGAGCTCACTTTTCTAAAGCTTCCTACTCGTGACTACTTGTCTGCCTTGTTGCTGACCTCCATGCTTGATCAGCTTAAATGGCATGGCCTTTTTCTTTCCTTCCTCGTCCAAGCAGCTACTGACGTTTACTTGCTGCTGGGAGATTTTTTTTCCCCCCTTCTAAAAAAGGGGGAAGGGGTAAGTAGAAATTAGAATTTGGAAAGGATCCAGACTGAGAATCTCCCTTGCTGTCATCTTCAGTCTGTAATACTTTCTGGTGTCAGGAGATCAGTTACTTTAGAGTCATTGGTTATTTGAAGCCCATTAGATGTGAAATCCCAGGGGCCTAGAGATTACTTGATAGGTGAGGACAGAAATCAGACCTTCTCAGATGAGTGAGGATGGTTCTTCACAACAAAGGTACATACAGCTGGTTTGCTGCCGGGCTTTTATTGATGCTGTGAAAAATACATATGCTGGAAAGGGTTATCTTCACTGTTGATATTAACATTTCCAGAGTAATCTCCCTTGTACCCCTGTGGTTGAACGAGGACATTGGCAAGCATTCTACTGAGCTGCATTTCCAGCCCAGCTCTTATTCTTCTATTTTTTCCTCTGAAAATGTTATTTTGTTTTGTTTTAATAACTAGATATTGAATATAAGACTTTGCAGTGCTGTAATTGCAAGTGTGTAAGTGCCAACTTTCCTAGTCCTGGCTTCTATTTAGTTGACATTATGTAGCAAACTGACTTGGGTTCACCCCTGGAATTTTTATTTGTTGTATTTCTAACTCTAAGCAGGCTAAGTACCTTCTGAATCTTCATTTGCAAATAGAAAAACCAGTAATATTATCTTACATGTTGTGGTAATGAAGCAATGTATATAAAGCTATTTAGTATAGTGATTGCTAACTTTCTGTACCATGCGTGTTCTTGGGTGTGTGGATAAATAAAAGCATTTGTGGCCAAAATCCATCCACTGACATTTTTTAGACAACAAATACAGGTGGAGCCTTATTAATGTGCCTTGGTTTCTCTGTTGTTTTTGGGCAGGACTTTGTTAGCTGCAGTTATTTGGTGTGAGGAGAATGAGGGTGCAAATTCAAGAGGGGGCTTCTGAGTAAAGCTACCAATCATGGAATTCACAGTAGTCATCCTAAATGACTGCTCACAGCTGCCAACGAATGGATGAAAGTACAGGCTTCCATATCTAAGTAGCTTAGGGGTTGAGAGAGAGAGAGAGAGAAGCCTTGCCTACTCTTTATTTATTTCCTAGTGATTGAAGTTTACAGTAGTTTAGAGGCTATCTTTATCCTGGTCATTGCATTCTTATACTCTAATATAGTACCTGATGTGTTTAGTGGGTATCTTAGTAAGGTGTTTATTGCTGTGAAGAGAGACCATGATGGAGGCAACTTTAATAAAGGAAAACATTTAATTGGGGCTGACTTATAAGTTTCAGAGGATTAGTCCATTATCATCATGACAGGAAGCTTGGAAGCTTGCAGGCAGACATGGTGCTGGGGAGCCCAGATTTCTACGTCTCAATCTGTAGGCAGCAGAAGACTGCCATACTGGGCATAGCTTGAGAATAGGAGACTTTGGAGCTCTCCCCACCACAGTGACACTCTTCTTCAACTAGACCACAACTACTCCAACAAGGCCACACCTCCCAATAGTGCCAGTCCCTATGGGCCAAGCATTCAAACACAAGAAACTATAGCCAAACCACTACAGCAGGGAATCTGTATGAGTAACAAGCTTATTGGCAGTCAAAGATGGCACGGAGTATAAAGAAGTGAATTATTACAGGGAAGGATATGGTAACAGTGTATGTAAATGGGATATATGGCCTGAGGAACATGGGTTAGTAAAAGCAGCAAGTTTGTAATATACTAGTAACTGAAAAACTTGACTGTTTAAAGTAAGGAATAGTGATATGTCCTTGTAATCCCAGCACTTGGAGCATGAGGCAAGTTTAAGGCCAGTTTGGACTGAATAATGAAACTATTTCTCAACATCAAACAAACTAACAAAACTTGAGTGTTTTGATGTAGCAGTTTTACTTCTTAAAAAGTTAGTCTTTCAGAAATAATTCTGAATACAAGAAATGAATGTATTCTGTGACTGTAAACTCTGGAGGCTAATCAGTAAATATCATGTACTCTTGAAGAGGAATACTTTGTTCGACATTAGTACTGCAGGCTATGAAGCATCCGTGATAATTTGGCTTCTGTCTTTAGTGGAGCATTATAGGTCTGCATCAAAGTTGTGGATTCAGTAAATATGCAGGCAGGAAAACAGAACCAGGTAGAGAACTATTATTATAGATGGCAGTTTTAAAGGAAAAGAAGGATTGTTGTTTTGACATTGAATTATTTCTCTATAATGACTTTGACATTTCTCTTTTCCAGTTCTCTGAATTTCACCAGTAATGCCACTCAGTTGCCAATATCAAGCAAGCACATATAAGACACTTGTAATCTTTAAAGAAAAGTAGTAGCTCTCTTCACAGTATCTGGCGGTAAGTCATACTTAAATCTTAACTGTCTTTTTGATTCATTGACATCATAGTTTTAAAGCCTTTATTTACCTTTTCTTACATGAAAATTTTATGACTCAGAAGGGAAGAACATAAACCATGCTAATCTGAGAGGGTAATTTCATCAGTTTCATTTGTCTATAGGATTTCTACCTTCTGCTTGTTAAAAACAAATAAAATAATGAAGGGGGAAAATAGCAAAGGTCTTAAAGTCTGGTTGTAGTACTTTATTGATTATGAGTGTTCACAAATGACTTGTTAATGGCAGAGTAGCTTTAAATTCATTTCAAGATCCATCCAGTTTATAGTGAGTGGTAGAGGTGATCTTTTGTTTTTTAAGGATATGTTTATTTTTATTTCTGTGGATAAGCGTTTGCCTGCATGTATGTCTGCCTTGTGCATTCAAGGGCTGGAAGAGAACATTGGATCTTCTGGAACTTAAATTCCTGACAGCTGAGAGTCACCATGTGAGTGCTGGGAGTTAAACCTGGGTCCTGTAAGAGCTGCAGTGTTCTTACCCACCGGGCCATGGCCAGCCCCTAGCTGCTAACTTTTGGGGGTAGGAAAAGTGTTAAGGTTTTGTGTGGAGTAGTCCAGCTCATTACCGAGACAGAATACAGAATGCAGCAACCAAGTGAGAGGAAGGTAGAGGTGTGTGTGTGTATCTTCAACTTGAAATTAATAGCTGTTCTGTCTCTGAGGAGGGGATGTGCACACAGTTCGTGATGTATGTATGTATGTATGTATGTCTGTCCTCATTCCTGTATCCTGGAATGGCGGCAAGAGTTGTATGTCACCTGTCTTGCTCTCTCTCTCTCCTACATTCTTTTCTTGAGACACAATCCTCCTCTAAACCTGGAGCTAGGTTCGGGACCTGCAAGTCCCAGTGAGCTTTCAGTGTTTGGATTATCAGCTTGCCTGTGACATGCCCTGCTGTTTACATGGGTCCTTGGGATTTGAACTCTTATCCTCTTGATTCAGCAAGTACACTCACCTGCTGAATCATCTTCTCAACCTAATAATGGCCAATTGTATTTTTTTTGCTCCCTGAAACAAGGAGGAGGAGCATTGCCTTTGGAGTTTTTGTTTTGAGATTAAAATCATTGCTTCTTAGACTGGCCTGGGACTTAATATGTAGCCCAGACTGGCTTTGAACTCCAAGCCATCTTCCTGCCTCAGCCTCTTGAGGATTACAAGTATGTAACTGACCCCTCCCCCAATACACACATGCGCATTGTTTTACGTTGTTTAATCCTCTGTTAAGGATTATTCTGTTGAATTACCCCAGCCCCCTACCTCACCCCTGCAACTTATTATTCAGAGTGTAGAAAACAAAAATTATGCTCTTTATTTTTCTAATGGTAGGCCCCATTTCTTCCTGCACAAATGCTATGTGTACAGTGTAGAACTGTTAGGCTTTTCACTGGTCTCATTCAAAATAAAGCAAAACAAAGCATGAGTTTTTTGCATGGTCCAATTTAGTTATGTTAAAATCACATTTTATTTGGTTGACTATAGTAAGACTGCTCTATCATAGGATGAAGGTATTCACCCTTATTCTCGAATGATTCCCTTTGCTTTTTCACTTAGGAACCACACTGGAGGGTGAGGCTCAGAACCCAGAAAGGACATCATGAAGTTATATGTGTTTCTGGTTAACACTGGAACCACTCTGACATTTGACACTGAGTTAACTGTGCAAACGTGAGTTATATTTCCCTTACCCTTTGGTTTTCCAATTTGGCTTAATGAAAAAATTTACCTTATTTTAAGAATATATTCTACCATGATGGGGATGGTTAAAATACCTACCTTACAATCACAGTCTGAGTTTAATGCCCAAAGTCCACGTAGGAATGACAGTTGTTATGATGTGCTCTTGTAATAGAAGTTTGGGAAGATCCCTCTGTATAGACAGTCTAGTGTAATTTGGTGAAATTCAAGACAATGACAGACAGTATTTTCAAGGAGGTAAATCTTCCCAAGGATAACACTTCCTGAAGCTTTCATGTAACCTCATGTGCACATGCATCCACACACATACAAACATACATTTGCATACACAGACAAACATGTTAGCCTTAGCTGTCCTGGAACTCACTCTGTAGACCAGGCTGGCCTCGAACACAGAAATCCGCCTGCCTCTGCCTCCCAAGTGCTGGGATTAAAGGTGTGCGCCACCATTGCCTGGCAACACATACAAATATTTTAAAAACCCTACTTCTAAAACAACTTGGGGCTAGGGAGTTGGCTTAGCAACTAAAGAGCACTTGCTGTTGAAGAGAACACAATTTGAGTCCCAGCACCCATATGGCAGCTCACAGCCATCTATATCTTCAATTTCAGGGAATCCATGCTCTTGAAGTGACCCTAATTAAACCTTAAAGAGAAAGGTCAGCGTGAAAGTAGAAGATGGGAAGAAGCTGAAAAGAGGAAGGATACTAGAGACAGTGGGAGAGATGAGAAGGAAGGAGTGGATCTGACAACTGTGAAAATGTTTAATATGTGCTAGCAATATGTATAATTAATACGTGCTAATAACAAGGGTTTTTTCATGGCACTAGAAGAGCTGGAGAGTTAGCTTTGGAAGTTTTTGCTATGCATGCATGAGGACTTGAGTTTGGATTCCCATGCCCGTGCATAAACCTGACCTTTCAATGTGTGCCTGTAACCTCCAACAGGGTAGGCAGGGGAGCAGCAACACACAGAGACAGATGAATCCATAGGGCTTGCTGTTCACTCAATGTAGCCAAAGAGTAATCATTAGGTTCAGTGGAAACCCCATCTGGAAACATGGTAGCAAGCAATGGAGGAGGACACCCAGCATTAACCGTTCATGTCCACATGCAGGCACAGGTGAACACACCACTATACACCAAATCCACATACACATACAAATGCCACTAATGGGCTATTTTGTGATTTTTGTTTTATTTAGTTTTATTCATGGTGTAGGCTGATGTCTTGCTCTATCACCCTCATCTTTTTTTTCCCCATTGAGATAGAAGCTTTCACTGAACCTAGAGCTTTCTGATTTGGCTAGCCTGCCTAGCCAATTCATCTCAGGGGTCTGGGGCATCTGCATGTCTCTTTGCTACCCTGGTGCTGGGGTTACAGACCTGGACCAGCACACTGCCTTTCTATGAGTCCTGGGGATTTAAACTCAAGTCCTTTTGCTTGTACCACAGTAGGTACTTTATCTACCCAGCTAGCTCATTTTTGTTTTAATTATATCCCTTTTTTTTTTTTTTTTTTTTTTTTTGGTTTTTCGAGACAGGGTTTCTCTCTGTAGCCCTGGCTGTCCTGGAACTCACTCTGTAGACCAGTCTGGCCTCGAACTCAGAAATCCACCTGCCTCTGCCTCCCAAGTGCTGGGATTAAAGGCGTGCGCCACCACTGCCCAGCTAAAAGTCTATGATGAAGTACTCTTTTTTAAAGACTTTATTTATTTTATGTATATGGATACACTGTAGCTGTCTTCAGACGCACCAGAAGAGGGCATCTGATCCCATTACAGATGGCTGTGAGCCACCATGTGTTTGCTGGGAATTGAACTCAGGACCTCTGGAAGAGCAGCCAGTGCTCTTAATCACTGAGCCATCTCTCCAGCCCAATTACATTCATTTTTATTGATACAATTTTAACTAAGCCCAAACTGGCCTTGAACTTACCTTCTAGGATTACAGATTTTAACATGTGGCCATATAGGAAGTTTTTTGAAGCAGTTTTCACATGGTTTAGATTTAATGTACTTTCTATAATGTATTGTAAAGATCTTAAACAGAAATCCTGTGTTCTGAGTTCTACTAAACTAGATGTCAGCTTAAACATGTGTGTTTGTTTTACCTTTCACCATTATGCAAAACCCAAAAAAGTAATTGTGTATGCTGCCTATATTGTATGGGTTCACTTTTAGATATGAAAAACATAGACATTTCACAGCCAATCAGTTGATTGTGGTACCTAATTTAAAAAAATAGGAAACTTTTACTACTGTTTTTTCAGGAAAACCTTAGGATGAAATTCAGTAGTCTTATGGTGTGTGTGTTTTGTGAAGTGCTTTTATAAAGGTACTACAACTATGTAAATAACTGGATTTTGTTTTTCTGATGTTAAGTGTGGCTGATCTTAAGCATGCCATTCAAAGCAAATACAAGATTGCTATTCAGCACCAGGTGCTAGTGGTCAATGGAGGAGAATGCATGGCTGCAGATCGAAGAGTGTGTACTTACAGCGCTGGGACGGTAGGTGTCAAAGATCCTTACTGCATAGTCTGCCTTCTGAGCAGATGGGAGCAGGGACTCTGTTTTTGTATTAAGGGCAGTACACAAATTTGTCATTTATTTATAACCCTTATATTTCTATCATTTCTGCATTTTTAAATATAGGACACAAATCCAATTTTTCTTTTTAATAAAGAAATGATCTTATGTGACCGTGCACCTGCTATTCCTAAAACAACCTTTTCAACAGAAAATGACATGGAAATAAAAGTCGAAGAGTCTCTTATGATGCCTGCAGTTTTTCACACTGTTGCTTCAAGGACACAGCTTGCAGTGGTATGATATAAACAATTCTTTTAACTAATTGCTTCTAAAAGCATTCAAGTCTAGATAGCAGAGAAGTCAAAATTATGCGTAGGTAACATGAAAAATACCCAGCTCTTCTCGCCTTACAGGCTTTTTTTAAAAAATTTTGTGTGCACCTATCAAAGAACATCTAGTGACAGTAGGTTCTCAGTATGGTTTCAGGGATTTACTCGTCTACGTGGTAGTGAGTGTCTTCTTTACCTGGTTCCTGTCTCAGGCCTCTTTGTAAATACAGTCTTCTTTATTTTATTTTTGTTTGTTTGTTTGTGTGGGGATAAGGGTGGGGGCTAAAGTGAGGTAGAGCATAGTTTAAGAGCATGCATTACTCCTCCAGAGGACCTGCGTTTGGATCCCAGGATCCATTCTGATTGATTCACAACTGTCTCACACCAGCTCTAGGGTATGTGATGTCTCTAACTTCCACAGAACCTGTACTTATTTGGTGTACACACATACACAATTGAAATTAATAAAAAATCTTTATTTTATAGTTAATACACCAAGTTTTAAATTTTTGGTCCTCTGCATTACTAGATAGTGTGAGAAGATTGTCTTAAATATGACTTGCTAAGCATCTCCCCTACATGGTGATAGTCACATAATTTCTTTTGAGCATTCTTTAATTGATTAGCTAACCACTACTTTACAGTAAAGTGTCACTGACTCAAAGCTGTCAAGACATTGCTGTGTTTTACTTTTAGATAAGGAAGAAAAATGTTTCTTAGAACCTGTGAAGTAACAGTTTATATTCTAGTTTAAAAGGGTAACTTTTAGAAAAGTTTCAGTGTTGGTTAGTAAAACTTAGGAATTTTGATATTATGTAATACTGGACGAAAGATTCTTGTGGCAGGAAAGCAGAGGTGAGAACAATTTGCACACTACAGTCAAATTGGTTTACTGTGGGCAGAGGGGGATGTGTGCTGAGGAAGCTGAAAACGAGCGAGCCACAGATTCGTGGTTTTCTTGGAGTGGGTTACCCTTTTTTGATAGAGTCATCTGTATACTTATTAGTCAAGGACTTAAAGAAGCTTGTTTTCTTGTCCACAAGCATTCTGGCATTCTAATTGTTAGTAGGAAATGACTTAACCCAGGATTGCTGAGTCCATTCTGTTGCTGTTGTCTTCATCATGATAAAAGACTTGGTAGTTGCTGGGCAGTGGTGGCACACACCTTTATTCCCAGCACTTGGGAGGCAGACAGGCGGATTTCTGAGTTTGAGGCCAGCCTGGTCTACAGAGTGAGTTTCAGGACAGACAGGGCTACACAGAGAAAGACTTGGTAGTGCTTGAGTCAGGCAGAGACCCTCTTCTTGGTGGTGGCATCATCTTCTTGCATAAACCTCTTGGTCTCTTAGGAATATTTAATATATTTTTACTGATTAGAGGAAGTGGTGATAAAATGTAAAATCAACAAAAGCATAATAAACAAAAGGAAAAAATTCAGTGGGATTATACTCACATACATACTGGTAGTGGTAGCAGTGCACACTTTTAATCCCAGTACTCAGAAGGCAAAGAAAGATGGATTTCTGTGAGTTCAAGGCCAACCTGGATTACAAAGCAAGTTCCAGGTTCCAAAACAGCCATACACAGAGAGGCCCTGTCTTGAAGAAGAAGAAGAAAAAAAAAGGGTTTGGGGGGTGTAGAGTAATGTGTGAGCTGAGATGATTCCTTTAGTGTAGATATTTAGTATACATATTAAAAATTAAATAGTTGGGGCTGGAGAGATGGCTCAGTGGTTAAGAGCACTAACAGCTCTTCCAGAGGACCCAAGTTCAATTCCCAGCACCCACATGGTAGCTTACAACTCTCTGTAACTGTTAAGATCTGACACCCTCACACATACATACACGCAGGCAAAACACCAGAGCACATAAAATAATAAATAGTTGAAATGAGAGTAAGGAACATTGCTATTGAGATTCAAAATGCCAGTTATTACTATTTTTGTTTTATAGGCAGTTTAGAAACTGCTTCGTTCTTTGGGGCCTTGTGCACTTTTTGGTTTTTCAAGACAGGGTTCCTCTTTATAGCCCTGGCTGTCCTGGAACTCAACTCTGTAGACCAGGCTGGCCTCATACTCAGAATTCCACCTGCCTCTGCCTCCCAAGTGCTGGGATTAAAGGCGTGCACCACCACTGCCCAACTTTTATGCACTTTATGTAGGGGAAATTTTTTGTTTAAAGATAATTTTAGATACCTTTTCAGCTTAGGTAACATTGTTAGGTAACCTTTGTTAAAGGAAATTGGTCATCTGTTTTCTTACCTGTAGAACTGAAATAAATTTCTCTACTCCTGTGACTATAGTTATTTCCTGAATTTTTTTTGGTGGTGTTTTTTGTGGTGTGTGTGTGTGTGTGTGTGTGTGTGTGTGTGTGTGTGTGTTTCATGATACAGGGTTTCTCTGTTTAGCCCTATTTGTCCTAGAACTCCATCTGTAAATCAGGATGGCCCCAAACTCAGATCAGCCTGTTTCTGTCTACCAAGTGGGATTAAAAAAAATGCACCACCACACAACTATCATCTGAATGTTTTTATTTTGTGCTTTTATTCCCTTATTTCTAATTTTTATTATATGTATTGATTCAGCTAAGGGTAAGCAAATGCCATGTGTGATCCCTGAGTCTGTTCATCCACTTTCTTCATTTTTACACAATAATAGTAGGTTCATCTAGGTCTTGTGAGCTTCAAACACCATTCACCAGCATGGTGTTTCACAGGCATGTTTCACATTGTTCTTCTGTAGAACAATCCCTAAATCAGAAAGTGATTACCCTAGTATCATTTTGCACCTACATTAGTATTGATCTTACAAGATCGATATTCTTACCCAGTAATCATAGCATTTCACAGAGTTTCCAGCTGGGTAAGCATGTTGATGTCCCCTAACCCCTCTGCACCAGTTGTTTGAATAGCAACTTCTAGTATGTTGAGAGCCAGTCAACAGAAGAAGCTTCCTGGTCAGGACTACCCTTTCTTCATTTTTGATGAGTGTGTGAGATGTCTTCAGCTGTAGGGTCCTAGGACCCTGCCACAAGTTCTCATGGACAAGCAAGAGCAGTGATAACCTTTGTGGGAGCTGATCTGCTGGCATCTTACTATATCTATCCTATATGCAGTGCTGTGTTCTATAATAGTAACTTTCTTTCTGTCACCTCCCCGGCACACGTGTGTGTCTAATATCTGTGTTCCTCATACTGTTGCCACTCTCTCTAATGCTAGTATTAGTATTACATGTGTGCACCACCATGGTGGGCCACAGTAAAATCTGATTGATTTTTTTTTTTTTAATAGTATTTTGTGAGATTTGTAGCCCTCTCTTCTCTTTTTTTCTCTATATTATTTATTATTAAGTAGTTATATTTTACATTTGCAAGTTTGTTCTGCTTAATTATCTTCCAGCCTTTGGAAATTTTCATTCTTAATTTATATCCATATTATCTTTGTGCCTTCATAAGTGGTCTGAACTTCTGAAAGTGTTCACTTTAATGGAGTGTTATTTCTTTTCTACAGGAGCAGAATCTTATTGTGACAGGGAACATTTCTTATTCAGAAATATCACACATTGCTCTTTATTAGTTTGCACTTGATACTTCATTCTTTATAATTGAATTCCAGTCATCTGTTTTAAAAAATCATTTGACTGTTAGGGCTGCAGAGTGGTTCAGTTGGTAAGAACCTTGCTGGTGAAGCATGAAGAATTGCATCCCCAACACTTGTACAAAAAGCTGGGAATGATGGCATGTGCTAATCCCAGGGATGGGGAGCCAGTAGACAGGAAGTGTCACTGAGGCTTGCTGGCCACAAACCTAGCTCCTGCGCAGACTTGGATTCAAAGGATTAAAGTGGGAAAGGGCAGGGCACCCAGCATCTTCCTAAAGCTTCTGTGTTCATACATGTATACTTACATATAGCACAACACATACATAGATACACACAGACAGACATTTTGCTTTTTTATATTTGAGGATTCCTACCTTACAATTTGAAGATGATAATGCATTTTCAATCTTACATGTTTGACAAAAAATGTTTGTGAAAATGTGTGTGTGTATATATATATATATATATATATATGTGCAAACATACACATAGACCATTGCTTTCTTTGTTCTTTTCCATTTTCAAATAGGAAATGTATGAAGTTGCCAAGAAGCTTTGCTCTTTCTGTGAAGGTCTTGTCCATGATGAACATCTTCAGCACCAAGGCTGGGCTGCAATCATGGCCAATCTGGAGGACTGTTCAAATTCATACCAAAAACTTCTTTTCAAGTTTGAAAGTATTTATTCTGATTATCTGCAATCCATAGAAGACATCAAGTTAAAACTTACTCAGTATGTTTATCATTAAATGGATGTTTAAAATGACTTTATTTACCATTAGTTTTTTAGTCTCTAGATGTTGGTTGTTTATTTAAATGATTATTTTTAGAGTCTCTTAAAGCATTTTTATTATAATTATCATTATTGTGTGTGTAAGTACAGGAATGTGCATTTCATAGTTCTTATAAAGTCGGAGGACAACTTTTTTGGTCTTTTCCAGACAGTGTTTCTCTGTGTAGCCCTGGCTGTCCTGAAATTTACGCGTTGAAATCAGAAATCCACCTGCCTCTGCCTCCTGAGTGCTGAGATTAAAAGTGTGCGCCACCACTGCCAGGCCAGAGGACAACCTTTTGTTGTTGGTTCTCTCCTTCGCTGTGGGATTTCAGTCCGTTCTTGTTACCACTCAGCCATCTCACTGACCCATTTTTACAGTTACACTTTAGTTGTGTTTTGGTTTTGTTCTTGGTTTCTTTTGTTCCATCTAAGAATCTCTTCCTAGCTTTTGCCCAGTTGAGAAAATGTAAATGGGGAACTGGGAAGACAGACATGGAAAACTTAGTATAGATCCTTTATATATAAATTATCAAGTACCGTTTGGTTTTGGGGAGAAAGTACTAAAATAATCTATAATTAATATGCTAGCGAGTAATATTTCAACCTTAGAGTAATAATTGTGAATGCATACTAGTATATGCACTCTCCAGATTTTGTAATTAGGTTTTTAGTTTTGTTTTTCTTCTTTACTTTGAATTTACCTTAGAGGTGATAGATAGCATGTGTATTCTCATTTTCTTTTCCTTCCTTAATTTTTCACTTCACTTTTTTAAAAAAGTGATGCTGGGAACTCAGCCCTCATCCTTTCCTGTTTCAGACAAGTGATTTTGCACCCCAACCTTTGACTCCTTTTCCTCTGTTTTTTTCTTCTTTTTTTTTTTTAAATAATATTGTAGACTGACTAGTTTTGGGCCTTAGATGACTAAATATTGGTAGGAAAGAGAATGAATAATTAGCAATAGTAAAAGGATCATTTTAAATGTTTCTTACAATAGCCTTCCCAAGTACCTATATTGGAGGGAGTCCTCCTGACCACACCAGGTTACTTTAAGGACCTGGGTCTTTTAATGGAGTTTTGTGACCTCTTAAGATTACATATTTTCCTCCGTAGCCTTTAGCAGCTTAGCTCTTTCAGCCCCATTTTTCTGATGTGGTTACTGTAAGAGTTATCCTTAGACTAAAATTCTTTATTTAATTCTGTATTTTCAATATATTAAATATATTTGATTGTGTTAAAAAGGCAGTTACAGTGAGCCGGGCAGTGGTGGCACACGCCCTTAATCCCAGCACTTGGGAGGCAGAGGCAGGAGGATTCCTGAGTTGGAGGCCAGCCTGGTCTACAGAGTGAATTCCAGGACAGCCAGGGCTACACAGAGAAACTGTCTCAAACAAAACAAAACAAAACAAAACAAAAAAGGGCAGTTACAGTGTAAAGGACTGCTGTGGTCAATCTTCATAAATTTTAATGTTTTATTAAACTAGGTTGATGTGAAACGAGTTTGGAAGTCAGTGTCTACTTTTTTAGTGTAATCCAGCTAGCTTTGCTGTAAATTGGTATTTTAATGCTAACAGTCATCTCTCTACTATGCTGTAGTTTTAATTGGTTAACACAGGAGCTTATGTGTGAATAAGGGATGAATCAGTACGGCTGTTCTGAAGTACAGTGTGATTTCATTGGATGATTCTAGAACACTCGTTTTACTGACTCGTGTTTTGTACATTAAGTTTAGGAGCTGCGGTTTCGGTCATGGCCAAGATCCCACTGTTGGAGTGCCTCACCAGACACAGTTACAGGGGATGTTTGGAGAGAATGGATTCCTTAAATGAACCTGAAGGCTCAGAGAGGGCCGAGGTGGACAGGTCTGCTGAGGTGGTGCTCTCTCCTGATATGCCTAGAACAACTACCACATCCTTGCTAACCTCATTTCACAAGTCAATGGAGCATGTAGCTCTACATCCCACCGATGCTGAGCGTGGCAGAGAACTTAGGGAATCTTGTCAAAGTACTGTCCAGCAGGAAGAAGCTGCAGTAGATGCTAAAGACAGTGATCTGCCCTTTTTTAATGTTTCTTTGTTAGACTGGATAAATGTTCAAGATAGGCCTAATGATGTGGAATCTCTGGTCAGGAAGTGCTTTGATTCTATGAGCAGGGTAAGTAGTTGTGTGTGTGTGTGTGTGTTGGGGCGGGGGGTAGGCGGAGGATGGTTAACAGCAGAATTTGCATTGGAACTTGGGGATTGGATCCAATTACTTGTAATCCTGCTCTTGATTATAATTTGGGAAGGTTATTTGAGTGTAAATTTTTAGTGCAGGTTGAAGGGTTTACAGGATACATAGATTTTGAGGGGTTCAAGGGTAAATCACTACCAATTAAAATATTGAACATTTCCATTATTTGGAAAGTAGTCTTTTCCCAGTGAGCATCTTCCTACATGAGAACTATTCCATCTCCTTAAGAGTTAATCAGTAAGACATTGAACTTTCAGTTACAATTCTAGAAGTAAACCTGGGATAAGTGTCTCTTCATATTTGCTCTGTAAGTTGATGCAGAACATTTGCACCATAAAGGAAATTGCTTTAGTGACACAAAATACTAATGTTTTGAATATTTCAGTTGTCAGAATACAAAAGACTTTGCTTAAAGGGGTACTTAGTTTGAAAACTGAGTTAGTCTTTGATTCATTCAGTCTTTTTTTTAAGATTTATTCTCATGTATATGAGTATACTGTCACTGTCTTCAGGCACACCAGAAGAGGGCATCAGATTCCCATTACAGATGGTTGTGAGCCACCATGTGGTTGCTGGGAAGAACTCAACCACTGAGCCATCTCTCCAACCCCTCATTCAGTCTTTAAAAAAAACAAAACAAAACACCTGAATATTTGGTCTAGGATACCTGGAACAACATGTCCCTACTTTGTTTAAGTTATAAGTAAAATGAGAACCTTAAGATCTTGGCTTCCGGGGCTGGAGAGATGGCTTGGTGGTTAAGAGGACTGACTGCTCTTCTAGAGGTCCTGAGTTCGATTCCCAGGAACCACATGGTGGCTCACAACCATATGTAATAGGATCTGATGCACTCTTCTGGTGTGTGTCTGAAGACAGCTATAGCAATAAATAAATAAATAAATACAAAGATCTTGGCTTCCTAATATATTCAGTGTCTTTGTCCTTGATAACATCTGATAGGTAATCATTTGAGTTTAAGGCACTTGCCCTAGCAAAAATTGTCTAATGTAAGCGAGACTAGTATTTCTACTTAAATACTAATATCTTAGTAGCTGAAACTTCCATTTATGACTGAATGATCAACCGTATAACAGTGATCCCAATAACCAGTGTCATTTTTATAATTAAAATTGTGCTGGAATTCAGAATAATTTTGCATAAAACTTGATGCTTGCTAGGGAAGTACTCCACTACTATTGTATCTCCTGTAAAATTAAATATGGGGGGGGGGGAATGGGGGGGGGTGCAGAGTTAACTTTCTCAGGCTGACTTTTATTTACCTTACCTGAACTGTAGTTCAGTTAAGTCTTTTTGCTATTCTTCTGCCTCAGCCTTTTGAGTTCCTGGGACTTTATAGGATTTGCTATCAGATCCACCATGAGACATTTTGTTTTTTAATCTCTCAATTAGTGAGTGCTGTTTATCTAATAGCAGTAGTTTTGATTGCCAGCAATATAATAAACAAAAGGTGTTTAGATTTGATGGTTCTTTTTGTTGTTTGTTTTTGGATTCTATTTAAAGCCCTTAGTTCTATTTAAAGCCCTTAGTTTCATAAATTAGTCCAATTTCTGTTTCAGAATGTATATTTCCAACTGTGAACTCCAGAAACTGCCTCAGGAAATGAGTTGGGACATAAAGGGTTTTTTTTTGGAATTTAATGTTTATAATTTCTGAGTTCCAGTCCTGACACTTGTAGATTATTCTTGCGTTTATAAATTTATTAGTGTGAATCCCTAGTTTTTTATTTGTATGGACTGCTAGATAATTTCTCAGTTGTTTGTAACAGTTTTAATTTATACATAAAATATTCTATAATTGATTTTTTTTGTAGATGTCTATTTCACAAATGAAGAGGATTTATGCTTGTGATTAATACATGGGTTACATGTTTATACTTAGCTCATTTTAAACTTTTCAGACTTTATTGACCTTCTGTATTTCTAGTGTTTCTTTCAAGCCACTTATTTTTTCTGTCTGTCTATTTAAGTCAGGGTTTCATTATGTAGTCCTTGCTGGCCTTGAAATTCTGCTTCTCAAGTGCTGGGGTACACTGGTACACTCAGCTATGTATTGAATAATTTGCTTATTGTACAGAGGGCAGATTGTTTGAAGTTTGTATAGTTAGGAATAGAGTGTTGGTTTTATAACTTTGCTCATGAGTAAAGATTAATGTAGCAATAAATGCTGATGATGGAAACTTAGACAAATAATTATTACTATGATTAATATTAATAAAAATTATCTGGAAATTGTAGTTTTTATATTCTTTTCTTTGGGAAGATAGCATAAAATTGTCTACAAAATATTAAATTTTTATTACAGTAAGTTTTTTTTAGAAATTATGTTAAACTAATTCAGGATAATCCATTGTTTTTCTCTTTCTGACCATTGTTCACATCACTTGAATTATCTTCCTGTTTTACCATCTCCCTAACCTCAATTAAAGGGCCTAATCGAATTCCTCCTTTCCACATTAGAAGGACAGTCAAAAAGACCTCATCAATGAGATGACCCAGTGGATTGTCCTTTGACCTGCATGTGTATGTCATGGCTTTTGAGAGCTCACATTCATGCCCACACATGTGTATGCATTTACATGTGTTTGCACATACACAAAATAAACATAGTTGAAATAACTTGGTTGATACCCTCATGTTGATACTGGCAGGTATTCAGAATGCCTTCCAAGGCTTAAAAAGCTGTGCTAGTTTTTTAATAAAGTTGAGCTTAAGCCAGGCAGTGGTGGCACACGCCTTTAATCCCAGCACTTGGGAGGCAGAAGCAGGTGGATTTCTGAGTTTGAGGCCAGCCTAGTCTACAGAGTGAGTTCCAGGGCAACCAGGGCTATACAGAGAAACCCTGTCTTGGAAAAAGAAAAAAAAATGTTGAGCTTAGGGTCTAGCAAGGTAACTCAGCCTGAAACCTCATTTAATCCCCAGGACACATTGTGAAAAGAGAGAAGGCATTTCTTTTTATCATGTCTTTTCACCCACCAAGGGTGGGTGTTTAATTACTTTAATTAGTGTTTAATTAGTTTAATTACTAGTACTACAATATTAATGATAAAGTAATAAAATGTTCTGTCAAGTTATTGGTGATAGTTCCCAAACATAATCAATCCCAACACTGAAAATTTGAGAGTAGCCTGGGCAATGTAGTATGAGTTCCTTGAATGAGACCCTGCCTCAAAATAAATAAACAAATTGTTATGTTTAATGAATGCTAAAAGCATACAGAGTAATCAGACTCTGAGGAGGAATCTGAAGGAAGCAGCAGAAGCAGCAGAGGATGAGGAGATAGGCAGAGGTAGCATACTATGCCACAGTTCCAGGAGCCTTTAGTGAAACAAGGTCATTTGATATTTGTAACCAGTTTTATTAGAAAACAATCACCATTGAGTGCATCGTGTAATTAAATTTTACACTACAAACACAACAGAACTAAAGTCAGAACAGGAAACAGTAAAGAAACCTTTTTGATCAAGCCATTTCCTTGCAGTAGGATTAAGTTTAAATCAAGCTTTCTGTCCCAGTTGGGAAGAAAAACCTAGCTTTTTTAAAAGAATGGGGTCTTGTTAAGTTGCTTATGCTGGCCTGAACGTTTAGTCTTTCTACCTTGTTTGCTGGGTTCTGAACTACAAATGCCAACAAACCTGGCTATGGAAGATGCTTTGAGAGAAGATGAACCGATGAGTTACTACCAAAGGATGGGTTCGTCATTAGCTCTACTT
Organism: Rhynchomys soricoides; assembly: GCA_019843965.1. NCBI lineage: Eukaryota > Metazoa > Chordata > Mammalia > Rodentia > Muridae > Rhynchomys > Rhynchomys soricoides. The sequence goes on from JADRCH010000122.1 coordinate 6,957,680, forward strand.
TATATGACCTGGATGACTTTGAAAAGAACATTCCTAAGAATTGTTTAAATTAGAGCATTGATTCAGATTTGTGATTCCTAAAATTATGCCTTTGAGTTTTGTATGGTAGTTTGTTTAGCCCCAGTTGTTTAGGATGAGGTTTGTTCTATTAACCTTCCTTTGGAATTATAATGATTCCCACCAGTTTTTATCTTTTTTTGTATCTGACTTTATATCTAGTTACTATGAGATATAGTTAAAACTATTTTCATATGTTTCCTTCTTATTTAGCTTGACCCAAAGATTATTCAACCGTTTATGTTAGAATGCCATCAAACTATTGCCAAACTTGATAATCAGAATATGAAAGCCATTAAAGGGCTTGAAGATCGGCTGTATGCCTTGGACCAGATGATTGCTAGCTGTAGCCGGCTGGTAAATGAACAGAAAGAGCTTGCTCAGGTATTGTGTTTATTTTTGACCACTTGTTTTTCATTTTCATTTCATCATAGCTGAATTTCATTTTGTGCTTCCTTCCTCTGCTCATTCCCTTCACCGTCTTCTTTCCTTTCTTATTTTATGGACTGGAGTTTTCCTGTGTAGCCCAGGTTGTCTTCCTGCTTAAGTGCTGTGGCTTCTGGTGGTTGGTAGATTTTTTATTCCTTGTGATGTTGATCTTTCATGTGCTTATTTTTAATAAGAAAAATCAAATATTATAAAAGTCTAAGATAGCTTAAATATTATGTTTCCCTGACATTTTAAAGAATTTCTTTGCTTTTGGCTTGTGTTTCAGTTAATTATTTTAATAAAGTTTCAAGGTTCAGATTATTGTAAGTTGGCTTTTTGTCCTTTCTCTTTTTCCCCATAATTGTGAGATAGAAATTGTAGTAATCCAAATGAAAAGTATTCATTGTTTTTCTCTTACTTGAGAACTTCTGTCATTTATGTAACAAAATTAAATATTATTAAAACTTTTCCTTCCCAAAGGGATTTTTAGCTAATCAGATGAGAGCTGAAAACTTGAAGGATGCATCTGTGTTACCTGATCTGTGCCTGAGTCATGCAAATCAACTAATGATTATGTTGCAAAACCACAGAAAATTGTTGGATATTAAACAGAAGTGTACCACTGCCAAACAAGAGCTAGCAAACAATCTACATGTCAGACTGAAGTAAGAGATTCTGTCATTTAATTTAGGTTCTTTAGAGTTTATGTTTTTTTAATCTTCCCAGTAGTAACAGTAATTTCCCCTTATGATTACATTGAAATGCATTTTGACTAACCCTGGGGTTAAACTTTATAGAGCCTTGATCTTCATAGCTTACCTACCAGATGACTTTTAACAAATATTGGAGCTGTTGAAAACCATGAATCTTTATCTATAGGTGGTGTTGTTTTGTGATGCTTCATGCTGATCAAGATGGAGAAAAACTGCAAGCACTGCTCCGCCTTGTAATAGAGCTGTTAGAAAGAGTCAGGATTGTTGAGGCTCTTAGTACAGTTCCTCAGATGTATTGCCTAGCTGTTGTTGAGGTTGTAAGGAGAAAAATGTTCATTAAACACTACAGAGAGGTAAGCAATTCTAATTATTTAATTATAGGTTAACATTCATAATTGGGATATGTTATTAACATAAACCTTCCTCTTCTAAGTGGGCTGGTGCTTTAGTCAAAGATGGAAAACAATTATATGAAGCTGAAAAGTCAAAAAGGGAATCCTTTGGGAAATTATTTAGTAAGTATTCATTTATTTACCCTATTCCTTTTATTTTTTGGCCCTTAAGTAATTTCTAAAATGACCATGTTCATGATTTCTTTGTACAGGGAAGTCCTTTTTAAGAAACCGTCTGTTTAAAGGACTGGACTCCTGGCCTTCCTCATTTTGTGTACGTACTTATTTTCTAACCAGGACTAAATCTCTATATTACAAAAAGCCTCATTTTTCAGGGTTAGAAGTATTTATCAGAAACAGAATAAGTTGTGAGTGGTAGGATTAAATTAGCATAAAATGTTTTGCCTTTAGGGGTTACCTGGTAGAAGCTATAATATGTCTAAATTTTTTGTTGATTTTTGAGCTTTTTTTGTTTTTGGTTTTTTTTTTTTCTTTGTTTTTTTTTTGTTTTTTGTTTTGTTTTGTTTTGTTTTGATTTTTTGAGACAGGGTTTCCTTGTGTATCCCTGGCTGTCCTAGAACTCACTCTGTAGACCAGACTGGCTTCGAACTCAGAAATCTGCCTGTTTCTGCCTCCCAGGTGCTGGGATTAAAGGTGTCCGCCACCACTGCCCGGCTTGAGATTATATTTTAATTACAGTGTTTCTCCCTTTTTTTCCTCTAAAATTTCCCATATACACCTCCTGATCTTCATATTCATGGACATAAAAAAAAAATCCATTAATATTATATGCATATATCTGTACATAAATAATTCTATATATAATCTGAGTCCACATAATACTACATGTATGTATATTTTCAGAGTTGACCATTTGGCACTGGACAATTGATTAGTGTGCTCAACCCTGGGAAAAGTCACTTCTGCTCCCAGCTTTTCTCAGTTGTCTGTAGTTCTTTGTGTAGGCATTGTGGGCTTTTTCCCATGCAACTCAGTGTGTTCGTTAATGGCCTCCTTGTTTAGCTTACCTTCAGGTGGTCATGTTGGTGAGACTTTATGGTTTCTGATGTTACTAGAACACTCAAAGTCTCTTACAATGTTTCTGTCCCCTCTTTCCAGTGTTCCGTGAGTCTTTAGTGCTGGAGTGTATCCTTTGGTACTGGCTTCCTCAACTCTTCATATTGAATGGTTTTAGTTTTCTGTAGTCTCTATTGCAAACGAGAAGTTTCCTTGATGAGGGGTAAAAATGTATACTTCTATGTGGGTATAAGGACAGATATTCAAAGATTGTTGTTAGGGATAATGCTGATTTAGTAAATTAGTGGTTGTAGATTCTCCTATATTCCTGATTTCACTAGTGCTGAGAAGTTAATTAGGTTTCCATTCCAGTACCAGACATAGTCCCTTTCTGTTGAGCAGGTCTTAAGTTCAGTTTGAGAGCTATTGTTGCTTGTTGCCAAGGTGGGAGTGCTTTACCACTACTTTATCCTCCAAGAGCTCAGAGTAGGCTGGCATTAATGTCAGTGCAGGGTTTTTTCTGTTTTTCATTTACCTTTTTAAGTCTTTCTGCTCTTGTTGTTTCATCCCATTTTCTCCATGTCACTTCGTTATTTGAGTCAGAGTAGCTTGAGTCCTCAGTAATCTTCCTTAAAATTAAACATGAAAATATTATTTGATATATTTTAAGGGCAGTAAGCTGGTTTATTTTTTAAGTGAAAAGAAACATGTTTCATGATCAAAGAAATTTAGGAAATGCTGTGTCCCTCCACCGTATTAATTTCAAACATGTTTCTGCATGGCAGTATATAAGAATGCCCAATTCCATTCTCATTTATCAGTGAACCTGTTTTATGTAGATTATCCCGACATATTTAAATCTTCTTGAATGATCAAGAAGATAGTCGGAGTTACTTTTAAACAGTACCAATTCTTGGCAGTATTACAAACAATTAGTAGGTTTGTACAATCCATTTTTCATCTAGAATTAATGTTTGATTCTTCAAAATTAGAAGAGCAAAGAAAAAAACCTTCCTAAGGTTCACCAGAGTTTACTAGAGAGAGACCTTTGTGACCATTCTGCAAGACAGAGGAAAATTGGAGAGTACACACAGTGTCACCTAGGGACCCGTGTGGTGTCCATGGGTACTAAAAGGTCTATAAAACAGTGTTAAGACAACAGGGAGAGAACAAGCATCACAGTTGCCACCAAGAAGCTCAGTTTCCAGACTATTTGCATGGTCTTTGTTTAATTCTAGTATTTATTCTCTCTTCCTTGTGAGAAGATCATTTATTTTGATTTGGTCAGTCTCTTATAGTGGATTTACTTGTCACAAGAAATCATAAATAAATTCATCCTTCGTATTGGTTTTTTTCCATTTTTAGACTCAGAAGCCTCGAAAATTTGACTGTGAACTTCCAGATATATCATTAAAAGATTTACAGTTTCTTCAATCATTTTGTCCTTCAGAAGTGCAGCCATTCCTCAGGTAACAGCCATGAATACTTTTGACTTGAATTGACCTCAAAATGATGAAAGTTATGATCTGTTTTCTTGTGGCTTTCCCTAAGTTGTTACACTGGTTTTGGTTTTTGTTTGTTTTTTATTTTTTTATGACTGTACATGCTTTCAGTTTGCCTGTCCTTGCTTCAGAAGGACTGGCCATGCTGTTCATTGTTTTTAACAGAGTGAAATACTTGGTTTGCAGTTTTTGTTAGAAACTAAAAATCTGTTGTTCTTTTTCAGGGTTCCCTTACTTTGTGACTTTGAACCTCTACACCAGCATGTACTTGCCCTACATAATTTGGTAAAAGCAGCACAAAGTTTAGATGAAATGTCACAGACCATTACAGATCTGCTGAATGAACAAAAGGCAAATGAGTTGTTTTAAATATTTTTATTAATATAAGATGTTTGCACTGTTGAAGATTTTTAAGACTTTCACTCTGTATTTCAGGTATCCACAAGTCAGGCATCCCCACAGTCAGCTGCTTCTCCAAGAATAGAAAGTACAACAGGCATTACAACTACTACCTCACCAAAAACTCCTCCCCCACTAACTGTTCAGGACACCTTGTGTCCGGCAGTGTGTCCCTTAGAAGAATTATCTCCAGATAGCATCGATGCTCATACGTTTGATTTTGAAACTATCTCCCATCCGAACACAGAAGAAACTGTTCACCAAGCTTCTGTGGACTTGGATTCATTAGCAGAAAGCCCCGAGTCTGATTTTATGTCTGCTGTGAATGAGTTTGTGATAGAAAATTTATCATCTCCGAACCCTATAAGTGATCCACAAAGTCCAGAGATGATGGTGGAGTCACTTTACTCTTCAGTCATCAATGCAATAGATAGTAGGCGCATGCAGGACACGAGTACACGTGGGAACGAGGGCTTTGGGGACGGTGCTGTTCTACATGTCCAGCTGGAGAAATGCAGAGTTGCTGCCCAGGACTCTCACATCAGTATACAAACCATCAAGGACGATCTGCGCCAGTTCAGAACATTTGTACAAAAAGAACAGTGTGACTTATCAAATTATTTAAAATGTACAGCCGTCGAAATAAGAAATATTATTGAAAAAGTAAAATGTTCCCTAGAAATAACACTAAAGGAAAAGCATCAGCAAGAACTCCAATCTTTAAAACTTGAGTATGAGTGTAAACTTGCTGCTTTAGCAAAAGACAGTGAAGGAAATATAAAGAAAATTTTAAAATTGAAAGAAGATTTAGTATCCCTTGAGGACGCTTTACAAAATAAAGACAATGAATTTGCTTTGATCAAACAGGAAAAGGATGCTATTGTCTGCACACAGCATGAAAAAGATGAGAAGTTGTTAGAGATGGAAAACCTAATGCATACCCAAAATTGTGAAATCGAAGAACTGAAGCGGTCACGAGAGATGGCCTTAGAAGACCTGAGAAAGCTGCATGATGAAAAAGTAGCCTCGCTGAGAGCTGAGTTTCAGTGCTCAGAACAAAGTCACCTGAAGGAGTTAGAGGACACACTGCACGTCAGGCACACACAGGAGTTTGAGAAAGTTATGACAGACCACAAAGTGTCTTTGGAGAAATTAAAACAGGAAAATCAGCAAAGAATTGATGAGCTGCTAGAATCTCATGCCTCAACTATTCAGGAAAAAGAGCAACAGTTGCAGGAATTGAAACTCAAGGTTTCTGACTTGTCAGATATGAGGTGTAAGTTAGAGGTTGAACTTGCACTAAAGGAAGCAGAAGCAGATGAGATAAAGATCTTGTTGGAAGAGAGCAGAACACAGCAGAAGGAATCGCTGAAGTCTCTACTTGAACAAGAGACTGAAAATTTAAGAACAGAAATAAGTAAACTAAATCAAAAAATTCATGATAATAATGAGAGTTATCAGGTGGGTTTATCAGAGTTAAGAGCTTTAATGACAATTGAAAAAGATCAGTGCATTTCAGAGTTAATCAGTAGACATGAAGAAGAATCTAATATACTTAAGGCTGAATTAGACAGTGTTACATCTTTGCATCACCAAGCTTTTGAAATAGAAAAAAAACTGAAAGAACAAATAGTTGAATTGCAGACTAAATTGAACTCAGAACTGAATGCTCTTGAAAAGCAAAAAGATGACAAAATAACCCAGCAGGAAGAGAAGTATGAAGCACTTATCCATAACCTTGAGGAAGACAAGGAGAGATTGGTCATGAACCATGAACAAGACAAAGAACAGTTAATTCAGAAGCTTAATTTTGAAAAAGACCAAGCTGTTCAAACTGCACTAGTTGAATTTAAGTTGGAGAGAGAAATTATTGAGAAAGAATTATTAGAAAAAGTTAAACATCTTGAGAATCAAATAGCCAAAAGGTAAGTATTAAGCTTAGAATGTAATTTACTATTTCAGATGTATTTATCATAATTAATACCCTGATTTGTTGATTTTCTATAATAGTTGAACTGGGATATTTTCAAAATGAAGAGATTTTACCTAGAATATATATTCTAATACAATTCTTAAACATGAAAATAATATTACATAAATTTACTATTGCTGGAGCTAGGTGTGATAGCCTATGACTGTAATCCAAGTGCTTGGGAGGCTGAGGCAGGAGAATTGCTGTAGCCAAACCTGGGCTACAGAGTGAACTAGTTTTAGGCTGGCCTTTGTCTTAAAAAGGAAACAACAAATGGTTTTCAGAAAAATGTTTTTGAAACACATGATTTGTACCTTTTACTATACTAAATTTTTCAGTTGAAATCGCTTTTTTTTAAAAGAGTTTATGTTGATGAGAAGATGCAGATTGGTCCTCACTATTGCTTTCTTGATACTATAATTTCATATTTGTTTTCTCTGTTGGAAAGCTAATGCTTTTAAATTCCAGACTTCTTGCTTGTGTGTTTCTTTTTATTTAATTTTTTTAAATATCTGGTTTTTTGCCTGTTTTGTTCCGACAGATGGATTTGCTATTTCCATTTTGTAGGATTTTACACAGTATGGTAAATCTGTCATTTAGTGTTATCATTAGTTTTCAACCTGAATATTGTACAGTGTGTGCATGTGTGTGTGTGTGTGCTTCTGCCTGTATTGTAATGTTGATTTTTAAATAGGTCTTTTTGTATTTAATGGGAGGTGGGAGGGTTTAATAGAGAAGCCTTGTGGAAATAGAACTTTGAAGACAAAAAGTCAAAACCGTGTAATGACTGAAAAAGCTCATTAAAGAACTGGATGGTAAACTGGTAATAGCAGAGTATATTAATGAATTATTGCAGTAGCTGTGCTATAAAAGTGAGTTTAGTTCTTACTTAGTACAGCATGGACTAGTTCACATTTATTCTAGGTAAATGTATTCAGGATCAGTAGTTGGAGCCTTATAAAGACAAAGCAATCAAATGAAAGGAAATGTTAGCCTTTCCAACTGACCTTCCAACTGATAGCAAGCTAGAGTGATAAGAAACCAAGAGTAGATGAAGAATTTGATCGAATATTGAGAGAAATCAGATTGCAGGAGTGAGAAATTTTCTCCAAACTGACATAAACTTCATATTACAACTGGTCAGTGCCGGCTTGACAACATTTGTCAAGGTTCGAGTCTAAGGGGCCTAAAGGAGACTGTTTAGTGAGACTTTGTTTTAGTGAGCCCTAAGTGAAATATCAAGACATCATCTGAAGTACCCACCACCGTTGATTCTCCGTTGCTCACTGGGAAGATACCACAGTACTCAAGAACCTCTCCAAAGCAGCAGATGTTGGCTTACTCTGCAACATAGAATGAGTAGTTCTCAGGAAGTTTCTAAGAGACAGCTGGCTACAACCACTTCTGGAGACTAGGACTGGGTCTCTCTGCTGTCTCCCAAACCCTGCAGATGTTCTTTTATTGCCATATTTGAAGTTCTTCAAGGGATTTTGGGAAATGTAGGATTTCTGCCTTGAAGTCTATATGAGATTACAAAAGAGTTGATAGCAGTGTTATGGGGGAGAGCAGTCTGGCATTGTACCCTGCTTTAAATGTAGTAGTCAGATGTCAATATTTCTTTATTCATATTGAACATCGAAATAAAAACACTTCAATTAATATATTTGTTTCACATGATGCGACCTTTGTCCCACATATGCCTAAGATTTCCTTATCTTTTGTTTTCAAAGGTAAGACTAAAATGATGTTATTCTATCTTTCCTTGATTGAACGTTTGTTTCTTTTCCTGTTTGTTTTGTTACAATCACTGCCATCCAGTAGGTTAAAAGCTGAAAAAAGGTAGAGTGTAACTATCATTATTGTACCTTACTTTATAAACTGTAGGAGCAGAAGGGATTATAAAACCTTAAGAAACTTTAAAGAAAAATAAAACCCATTAAAAATGAAATGCCTTAATGAGGGTAGATTGAATTACTATCCTCTATTTCTGTAATTACCCTTGTGACTGATAAATATATGCAACTTCCTTCTCTTATCTACTCATTCATTATCTTAGTTCTTTATCTGGTGCTCATTCTTTACCTGACAGGCATGACCCAAATCTCTTTGTTAGGAGACTACCGTTTACTTCTATAATACAGTTGCCATAAGCGTGTGTACGTGCGTGCGTGCGTCTAAACCCAGAGCTTTGTACTTGCAAGACAAGTACACCACTGAGCTACATCCCCATTTTTAGGTGGTAGTCTTTTTCATTAGTTTTCTTTTATTTTTGTCCCCTCTATTACTAGACATGGTAATGCCTAGAGACATCCCAGGAAAACTGATAATGACAGTATAAAATTAAACCAGCCATATAACAGATAACAGTTTTACCTGTTGGTTCAGTTTAATGAGGAGGAGGGCTCAATGGCCAAGTAATAACATAATTTAAGAAATACTCAGGGAAAGGGTCATATGTGGATTATGTCATGTGTGGAGATGGAAGTACAACCTTGATTTCCACTTTGTTTGACATAGGACTTCTTTTCCTATTCACTACTGAATACTCAGTATAGTTATCTGATAATCCTCTAAGGATTCTTCTGTTTCTACCTTCCATGTTACCAGTAGTGTGGTTGGATCATAGAAGTATGCTACCACACTTCTGGGGGATTCCAACTTAAATCAACACGCTTGTGTGGCAAGTACTTAACCCACTGAGTCATCTCACTAACTCCCAAGAATTCCTTCCTGTACAAGCACATCACTTCTAATAAACATAGGCCAAAATTTTGTTGCTCCTCTTTGGAATATTTGTACCAATTTCAAGTTCCGCTATTGTGACGTAACTGGAAGAATTGTCACAAAATGGTCTTAGCTGAGAGTACTACTACATTTGGACTTTACCTCATCCATGCAATATGGCATCTAAAGTAAAGTCTTCCTTGCTCATAATCATGTCACGTCGTATGACAGCAACAGAAAAGTAATAATATAGACAGAAAACAGCCATGGTCTCACGTAGTAATTTAAGAGATTATTGTAGTAAGCTACAAGTCTTACAGGGACCAAGTAGAGCATTTGATAACTCTGCAAAAGAAAATACCGACTCCTTATCTCTAGGGTTCTAATGGTTATTATCCTACAGTACTCCACGAATTTCTATGCATCATTCATTTCTGCTAGCCATACTTAAAATATCTACTCAGGTGTGTGGTCCAAGGGTTAAAGAAGCTTATATGCTAATCTAGACCTTATAAAAGGGTGGCTTTTGCTTTGTTCCTTGAACAAGTAGACAGCCTTATACGTTTTTTGGTAAATTGCCCAAAACAACCTACTCAGGCAGGGATGTGTTACTTCCAAGATAGAGGCTTGCCCAGCAATACTTGTCCCTTTTCGAGGGGACACACTGCTGACTGACTAACCCCAAATAGTCATAGCCTTTGTACAAGCCCCACTTGTTGTGCCCAGTCAAGAGAGCTTATAATTCTGTATTCAACCCTACAAGTCAGGTTTAGCCAGCCATTGCCTTTAAATGTGTTAGATCAGTATGATGTCCAGAATAGGAGGAAGACCAGCATCTCTGCCAACTAGACTTGGGGTTGGGGGTGGGGGGTGGGGGGATATTACTTAATTCTTAAGACAATGAAGTACAAAACCTTTTGTCCTTGATAGTAAACTGCTGTGACCTCTTTGCAGCAAGGTCAGCTTCGAATCAAGATCTGAAGCCAGACGTTTAAGGCTTACTAACTAGATTCTAACAAAATTAGCAGATGCTTTATAGCATGGATTGACAGGCTGGAATCTAGGAATCTGCCCACCACCTTCATAACAAGAGTACTCACCCTTCCCCCCCATCCCAGCTTCCCCATCTTTTCCTTAGTGTCAGGAGCATTTTGGCCCGCCCCTCTTCTAATGGAGGTAAAGTGCCCTTGCTTTCTAACAGAGGCTACATCTCACCAGGCAGATATTCCTCTCTCTCCTGACTTGTAGAGTGAGTATAGTATGATATCTTGAGAGGTCACATTTATATTTTATGACAAGATTGTTAGTTATTTTCTTTTCCTTAGATATTTGTGTATAGAAACAGTATATAAAGAGTTCATAGTATCTATGCTGCCAGTCGTCCATTGTATGACTTGAGAGATTGATCCTGCAAGTGTGGGGGCTTCTGATAATAGCTTTATTGCAGTGCGCCATGCAGATTCGTGTATTTGTTTTCAGTGGCTGCTTTTGCCAAAGTTGAATTGTTAGAACAGAGATTATTAGGTTAACACTTATTCTGTACTATAAGATTTGGGTTTTTGTTTCTAGCTTGTGTCTTAGGTGCATTCTCCACCCTATCTTTCCATGATTTGCCAAAATAAATTTGAGTAATTAATGAATGCAAACCTCCTTTGGTTACGTTTTTAATTTACTTGGATACCTGGTTTGAAAGTAACCGTAGGTTTGGGAGCAACTGAATTCTATGACAGGATCCTGTAAAGGATCTGAGTTTTGAGAATCCCTCTGAAAAAGAAGACTCCTGTGCTGTGTGGTATGGAAGCTCTTTAGTATTTAAAAAGGCAGCGAGACATGTCCCAAGCCCTTCATTGGTCCCTTCATAGAATTTTCTGCGGAATTCCCTAGTCTACTGGTATTTTACTTTACCATGGGGTTATAACTAGTTAGGTCATAACTAAACTCAGTCTGGTTGCGCTTAAACAGAACCACTTAAAAGTCCTAGCCAGTACGCATTTAAGTGTGAATTTCAGTGTGGCCCCTTATCACCACTACCACTCCTTTGTCAGTTCACAACTCTGCTTTCCCAAAGCCAGAAGCTGGTAGCCTAGAAAAAGAAAAGTGAACAAATGTTATGTCAACTGTTACTGTTTCATGACTGTTAGTTAATTCTTCCATCTCAGGCCTTAGGCTTTTTCTCCCTGTTTATAGCCTCTGCGTCATTGCAATATACATCTGTGCTAATCACTTAGGGTACTCTTTTTGGTTCAGGGGATCATACTCTCTTTTCAGAGAGTATGATCGCTGTGTATGCTCGTTTGACTAGAACTATCTCATCTACTTGTGTCATCGCAGCCCAGCATTTATCCTGAAAAACTGCACAGTGATACGAACATTAAAAAAATAAATTTAGAAAAGATGGGTATTTGCCTTTGTGCATACATGCCACAGTCACACAATTTGAATGATACTGTTTCACTTTTAGTAATATAAAACATCTACTTACTTGCTACATGTTCTCCTTCATCATGGTGTGATTCAGAAAGTATTTTGTTTACAGTAAAATTTGAATTTGTGACTGTTGCCAGTTGTAGCCCCACTTCAGTACATTCCATACAATGCTTCACTTGATTATCTAATCTGGCTATGAACTGCATTCTAAATTATTGCTATGTACCCTCCAGCCAGAGGGGTAGTTCTTCAGTAACTCCTAGTTGATGAGGATTACCTCAACCCCGCCTATGCATAGCTTTAATCCTGAGATCTTTATGTGTCTTGAACACTTCCTGTATGCAGCTCTACATACTGAGTCCTTTATGTGTCTCAGGAACACTTCCTGCATGCAGCTCTGCATACTGAGTATGTTTCTCAGGAACACTTCCTGTATGGAGCTCTGCATACTGAGTATGTTTCTCAGGAACACTTCCTGTATGCAGCTCTACCTACTGAGTCCTTTATGTGTCTCAGGAACACTTCCTGTATGCAGCTCTGCGTACTGAGTCCTTTATGTTTCTCAGGAACACTTCCTGCATGCAGCTCTGCTACTAGCTTTGATAAAGCTTTAAGTTGCCCTGCAGCATTTCTTTCAGTCCCAAGGTGAAACAAAGTAAGTCCTTCACCTTTGAATGCTGTGGTATATGAAAGAGAAGATTACAACCTGTCTGCACTAAGTCATAAATCAGACTGTTGCTTAAGTGCTTGAAGATTTTTGAGTGCTCAAGTTGGTGTTAACTTTATCTGTACATTTGGATGTGTGGGTACAAGATTCCCAGTGATCTGCAGAATTTCAGTTGCTATAGTATTAATTGTACATTGCCACCATAATTATAATAGAAAAGTAGGCATGAGCGTAAAAGGCACAAACTTTTAAACTAAAAAGCCTGTTTATTATTATAAACCTCTATTCCAAAAACATTCCAGTGTCTTTTAAAATCAACCAAGTGCACCTGCACTGCATGGTTGCACTTGGTTGGCTGCATGCAGGAAGTGTTCCTGAGACACATAAAGGACTCAGTATGCAGAGTTGCATACAGGAAGTGCTCGAGACACATAAAGATCTCAGGATTAAAGCTATGCATAGGCAGGGCTGAGGAAGTGAGAGTTTATTTTCTAATAATGACACAACAGCCTCTATTTTGTTTTACTCTGTTTTAACACTTAATATGTTGAGACAGGAGCCTTGCCCTGCAGCCCAGGCTCACCTGATACTATGTGAAACCCATGTTGGAGTGGGTAAGAAAGCTGCAGAAACACGAGTGCGGGGATGAACTGCCATGCCTGGTTTGTTTCAATACTTCAAAGGCAGTATTTTAAGAATCTTTTAAAGGTTGAAAGCAAATTAAGATTACAGCCGGGCAGTGGTGGTGCACACCTTTAATCCCAGCACTTGGAAGGCAGAGGCAGGTGGATTTCTGAGTTCGAGGCCAGCCTGGTCTACAGAGTGAATTCCAGGACAGCCAGGGCTACACAGAGAAACCCTGTCAAAAATTTAAGTTTACATTTCAACCGCTACTTGAACCAGCACCATTTGTTGAAAATGCTGTTTTTATTCTACTGGATGGTTTTAGCTTTTTTCTCAAAGATCAAGTGACCATAGGTATGTGGGTTCATTTCTGGGTCTTCAGTTCTATTCCATTGATCTACCTGTCTGTCTCTGTACCAATACTGTGCAGTTTTTTATCATTATTACTCTGTAGTACAGCTTGAAGTCAGGGATAGTGATTCCCTCAGAAGTTCTTTTATTGTTGAGAATTTTTTTTTTGCTGTCCTGGGTTTTTTGTTGTTCCAAATAAATTTGAGAATTGCTCTTCCTAAGTCTATGAAGAAATGAGTTGGAGTTTTGATGGGAATTACATTGTCGATTGCTTTCAGCAGGATGGCCATTTTAACTATATTAATCCTGCCAATTCATGAGCATGGGAGATCTTTCCATTTTTTGAGGTCTTCGATTTTTCTTTCTTCAGGGATTTGAAGTTCTTGTCATACAGATCTTTCACTTGTTTGGTTAGAGTCACATCAAGATATTTTATATTTGTGACTGGAGTTATTTATCAGCTGTAGGAGTTCTGTGGTAGAATTTTGGGGTCACTTATGTATACTATCATCATCTGCAAATAGTGATGTCTTGACTTCTTCCTTTCCCATTTGTATCCCTTTGACCTCCTTTTGTTGTCTAATTGCTCTGGCTAGAACTTCGAGTACTATATTGAATAGATAGGGAGAGAGGGAGCAGCCTTGTCTAATCCCTGATTTTAGTGGGATTGCTTCAAGTTTCTTCCCATTTAATTTGATGTTGGCTGATGGTTTACTGTATATTGCTTTTATTATGTTTAGGTATGCTCCTTGAATTCCTGATCTCTCCAAGACTTTTAACATGAAAGGGTGTTGTATTTTGTCAAATGCTTTTTCAGCATCTAATGAGATGATCATGTGTTTTCCCTCTCTTTGAGTTTGTTTATATAGTGGATTATGTTGATGGTTTCCATATATTGAGCATCCTGTATCCCTGGGATGAAGCATACTTGGTCATGGTGAATGATTGTTTTGATATTCTTGGATTTGGTTTGCGAGCATTTTATTGAGTATTTTTGCATCGATAATCATGAGGGAAATTGGTCTGAAGTTCTTTGTGTGGTTTAGGTATCATTGTAACTAGCTTCATAGAACAAATTAGGGAGTGTTCCTTCTGTTTCTATTTTGTTGAATAGGAGGCCCTTGGTCTTGTGGAGGCTTGATGCCCCAGAGTAGGGGAATGCTAGAGCAGTGAGACAGGAATGGGTTGGTGAGAGTGAGAGCACCCTCCTAGAGGCAAAGGGGAGGGGGAAACCAATGGGGGGGTTGCAGTTGGGAGACCCAAAAGGGGGACAGCATTTGGAATGTAAATAAATAAAATAACCAATAAGAAAATAAAAACAATTTAAGATTACTAACCAGTGTGTAATCATTCACTTGGGCTTGCTTGTGCTTGCTTCACTTGGCCATTCTCATCTCTGCTACCTTGCAAGTTTTGACTAAAGTGAATCACTTTAAGCATACATAGAATTCTTTGTATGGAGAATTCTGTTTTAGCTTCATGTTATTTACCATTAAGCATCAAATTGAGCCAAAATCTGTTTTATGGAAAGTAAAACTTTCTCTAAGAAGTCAACTGGATATGTGTTTCCTCTTCAGTTTATAGGGGTAGAAAAGCTGAATTTTGAAGTGCCCAACAAGCACATTGGTTTCATAGGTGCTGATGGAAGCCCTGATTATTAAGCCATATTCATTGCTGTCATCAGTCATGTTACTTCAGATATTACATACTTCGTAGTTTATTTTCAGTGAGAAAGACAGACTTCATACAGAAATACATTTATCATTATCTTGGGTTTCTGGGAGGTAAAAAACCTAAGTATGATATTTGATACATTTTGATTATCTTTGTTAAATTGGTTGTTTGAAAATCTCTTTTCAATTTTTAAGTCCCCCCTTTGAGTCAGCTGGAGAAAATTCTTCAAGCCTAGTTGCTGAACTTCAAGAGAAACTTCAGGAAGAAAAAGCTAAGTTTCTGGAACAACTTGAAGAACAAGAGAAAAGAATGAATGAAGAAATGCAGAGTGTCCGAACGTCTTTGATTGCTGAGCAACAGGTGTGTTTGGGATCTGAGGAAGCTTGATAGAAGCCAGCCAAGCTGGGTCTCTGCAGTTGGGCTTTGTGGGTTGTACTTCCATTATCATACCTCCTTAATGTTTGTTTGACCTTTTTCATGAGAAAAACATTGATCTCAAAAGAAAATGTGTAACGATGTCACATAAATGTAGTTAGCACTTTATGTAAGACTTCTCAACTCACGTAGACATGAAATCTGCTTTTGAGAATTGCAGCATCCTTGGCCCAGCTTATTTCACATGTATGGGCTCTTTCTCTGCAATGCTCACTGTGGTCTTTTATAAAAACATACTCAATTTTAGTCTCCCGTAATGAATTAGGGGCTGAATTAACTGAATTCAAGACTGGGAAGCTAACAACTATCTTGAGTTATCCTAAGGTTTCAGTTTGCTTATTATAAATTGTGATTGTCATCTTAATACTTTTTATATTACAGAAATATCATAGTTCATGAAAATAAACAATGGTTAATGTGCTTTTATATGTGCTAATTTTCTATTTGTAAACAGAAATTACATAGTAAGCTGCATTTGGTAACGTTCCCTTTTTTTTTTTCCCCCTTAAAGAAAGGTTTTTCGAATTCTAGGGCTCTTCGAATGTTCTTGTTAGCCTGAATCTTTTAGTTTATTCTTTCCTGTTAAGATTTTTGTCTGAAACTCTCAAATGAGTTTCCTGTTAATTCTCTCTTTTGCCGTATGGGTTTCTAAAAAGTTTTGGATAAATGCTAAGAAGATTGAAGAATCAGGTTAGAACATTTTCTCACATGTGTTTGTTATGTTTTAACGAATGAATATGTTTAATGACTATAAATGAAATGTTTAAAAAATTTAATCTTTATTAATTAAAATGCAATTAAAATTGCCAGCTGTCTGTCAGATCCCTCTAGGCAATTGCATATGTGAACTTCATGCAACGAGAGTGAGTGAAACCTGAGGAGTAATAAGTGTAGTCAGTACAGAGGCCCAGAGGGCATTGCACATATCCAAGTAAGAGAGAGAAGACAGTCACATACTCCTACGGTAACATAGAGCCAGCCGAGATCAAAGGTTTCAGAGTGAAGAAAGTTTCCCAAAGAAAAAGTCATGCATACAACAGCACTCCATTTAAATTGTTAATCATTTAACTTCCTTCCCTAAAATCTCAAGCATTTGCTGATGTCTTTCTTCTGACAATACAGACAAGGAGAAAATAAAATTTGCTTTAGGAGTTGAAACAAAGAAAATAATAACCTTTACTGGAATACATACCATTTTTGTTTAGTCATGTGACTCCATAAATGTACCTCAGAAAGAATACTTTGCAATCTTATTTCCAAGCATTGGCTATTGTATATGCAGTTAATTGACTATTACTATTGTTTCAGACCAACTTTAACACAGTCTTAACAAGAGAGAAAATGAGGAAAGAAAACATAATAAACGATCTTAGCGATAAGCTAAAAAGTACAATGCAACAGCAAGAGCGAGATAAAGGTTAGTGTTGTCTTATAATATAATTTTTAATAATACTCTGAGATGTTTTCAGTAAGTAATGTATTTTTGAATTTGGGGTCTTAGATTTAATAGAGTCACTTTCTGAAGACCGAGCTCGTTTGCTTGAAGAGAAGAAGAAGCTTGAAGAGGAAGTGAGTAAACTGCGCACTAGCAGTTTCCTTCCCTCAGTGCCTGTGGTTGCAACCCCAGAGCTTTATGGCGCTTGTGCACCTGAGCTCCCAGGTGAGCCAGAGAGATCAGCCATGGAGACAGCAGATGAAGGAAGAGTGGATTCTGCAGTGGAGACAAGCATGATGTCTGTCCAGTAAGTAAGCTTATTATTTTTTTTTTTTTAAAAAGAAAAGTCTACTGCTATTCCATTAAATTAGAAAATTCTAAAGAAAGGAAGTATTTTTAACTTTACTAATTGTTCTCAGCCCATATAAAAGTAATTTTAAAAGACAGTGTAGAGATATGATAAGAGAATATGATAATTAAAATTCATAAATGACAGAAATTAATCCAGAGTAGAAAAGTGACTTCCAGGGGAGAAATAAACTTGCTATCTTCTATGTACAGGAGAGGCAGAAACAATATAGAAAGTTCAGTATAAGGTATAAAGTATAACATGCATCTAATATCTTCAACCTGATATGGTGGGGTGGGGGACAGAGGCAGCCAGATCCTCAGAGCTCATTGGCCAGTTATTCTAGTAGAATGAATGAGCTCTAGGGTCAGTGAGAAAACTCAAAAAGGCAGCAAGCAGTCTCAGCGATGTTGATCAGACTCCTGATGTTGACCTGGTTTTCACACACATGCACACACCCATACTAACACATGCATTGACCACACACCACACCAACAAAAAAAAAAAGACAATCAATTTTCCCTACTTTAGTTAATAACAAAAAGGTGAGTTTGTCCAATTGGAAATTTTAACACATCTTTGTTTAGATGTATAGCTATTTTATGCCTTTAAGAAGATATTTATGTATAAATACTGGTAAATAAGTAGAAATTGGACTATTCTAGAGTAACAAAGGATCTAAAACCAAGTATAAATCAATGTGATATTCTGAGAGAGTTATATAATTTCACATACATTTCTTACAAAATTAATTCAGGTAGGGAAAAGAGTGTTTAATATCTGAGAAAGTATGAATTTTGTAGAAATTATCTCTAGATAAAAACATTCAAAGTTTTGTTTATAGTCTCAGGAAGTATCTAAATCTGAACATAGAGTATCAGCTGTTCTAATAAATATGGGCTACCTTTGAAAATTTAGTACAAGCTCTTACTCTATTAAAGTTATCAAGGCTTGCCTTGAACTCAGAGATCTGCCTGCCTCTGCCTCCCAAGTGCTGGGATTAGAGGTGTGCAGCACCATGCCCAGCTAAGCTTCTAAAATCTTGTTGATGAATGTACAGTTCAGAGTGTACATTCTGTGAAAGTGCTTAAACCTTAAAAACAACCATTCTCTCACTTTTAGAGAAAATATGCTATCTGAAGAGAAGCAGAGGATCATGCTCCTAGAACGGGTGAGCAGACTCTGTGAAGTACTTGTTTAATATGATGACTCTGGGGAAAACATTTAAATGCTTTTTATTTTAAAAACATTGCATTTTGACTTGCATTTATGAATTAAGTCTTTTTATGATTAGTTTGAGAAGGCCTGTCATTTGTGTTCCTAGTACCTGAATAGTTGTAAGATCAGGTCTCACTATGTAACTTCTTCAGTGACTGAAATCTCTAGAAGGCAAAAAGGATTTATTTTATAAAATTTTTCACACTAACAGCTCAGAAAACAGCAATATCATCAATAAGAATTTCAACACGTTTATTTTAAAAACAAAAAGTTTTTTTTAAAGATGAGCAAGAATATAAAAAAGCTAAGATTGAAATAATGAGGTTTTTAATAATATTAATTGAAATGAAGAAAGGTCTTCCTTCCAGTTGCATACAAAATTGTATACATACACCCACAGAAACACACATGGATCACATAAACACACCAAAAATAAAAATATAAATATTTGGCAATTTTTATGAATTAAAAGTACTTTGAAAACAGAATGAACCCTCAATAGCTAGTTTTATTCTTTAGGTCATGATGATTTTTACCAGTGTCTTTTACCAGCTTAGAAAATTATCCTGAGCCAAACTGTCTAACTTAACTCAAATGTATTGGCCATTCTCTTGTTTTGTGATTAACACCTTAGGATCACACAAAATGTAACAATATGTTACAAATGCAGGTTCCATCTCTGAGCTACCAAATTTGGGTGGGATAAATGCAGCATTTATTGTGTGTTTATAAATTACACAGCTAATGACAAGATTTGAAAATTTAAGGAATCAAGTTTCAGGACAGACAGTATATTCAGTATTCTCATTCTCACTAAGTGGTTAGTGATCAGAACAGTTAAAACAGACTCTGAAGATGTAAACCTTGCTAGTCATTCAAGGATAATCACAGGTCTTTTTCTTCTTGTAGACATTGCAGTTGAAAGAAGAAGAAAACAAGCGGTTAAATCAAAGATTGGTAAGAGTTTTCTGGTTGTATCGCTTTTAAACAGTTACTTTTGTATTTTGGTATAGATATCATGCACTTGAAGGATATATCCTTCTCTAGTTTTGTTTTTACACTTACTAATCAGAGAGTGGAGCATGTGTGTTACTATGGTGTCAATATGAAATCATAGGACAAAATAAGGTTTTTGCCACCATATGTGCCTGGAGATTGAACTCAGGTCATGAGGCTTGGTGGCATCTGCTTTTAATCTGATATGTCATTGTTCCAGCCCAGAATGTGTGTGATTTACTCAAATTCGTGTTTGTTAAGCCATTTTATGCATTGCCCATCACTGTCTCTCAAATGATTAAATCTGGTCAGAGTTGCTACTTTGATTTGATTGTAGAATCCTCTTCTCCCCCCTTTTTTTGTATATTATTTTGTGTATATGAATGTTTTGCCTGCATATATTTATGTGCAATTTGTGAGTGCATGGGGATAGTTGTGACCTATCACATGGATGCTGGAACTGAACTCCAGTCCTCTGTAAGAGCAGCAATTGCTCTTAACCACTGTGCCATCTCTCTAGCCCTATCTTGTTTTTCTTGACTTGAAAATAGTGTATTGTACTAAGAATTTAACAAAGTAGACTAACTACCTTACTTTGATACTTAGAAAAAAAAGAAAATGAATATAGTCTTTATTATTAAGGACCGACTATTTCTTGGGACTCCACATTTCTGTGTAATCTTTGTATGTTTAGTTCAGTGAGTTAGGACTGTTGTAATCTGTTGAAAACTGACGTTTATTCTGATGACTCTTGAAGGTGGAAGAGCTGACTCTGTCCTGACATGTGTCTTTTTTATTAATTCCTCCAGCAGCCCACTTTAGAGGCAAGCATGGTTTAATAGTCACTTAATTTCTCCTAAATCCGATTGACTTCCTAGCACCTAAAAATATTTTAAAGGAGACATAGTTTCAAACTTATGTTCAGTGGTTTAAAAAAAAAAAAAAAAGCAAGGGGCTGGGGAAACAGCTCAGTGGTTAAGAGAACTGACTACTCTTCCAGAGGTCCTGAGTTCAATTCCCAGCAACCACATGGTGGCTCACAACCATCTGCAATGGAATCTGATACTCTCATCTGGTGTGTCTGAAGACAGCTACAGTGTACTCATATAAATGATCTTAAAAAAAAAAAGGAGAAACACCTTTTATGCAGACACCCATAATATCACAGTCAACATGTGGAGGTATCAAGTTTTGATAGGTTCTCTCCTTTCACGATGTTCCTAAGACTGAACTTAGATCATCAGCGTTTATGCAACAAGCACTTTTACTATGTATTTTATATTTTTCTTTTCTAAGCTTGCTACGCTTGCTCAAAACACTCTTTATGAGACTTCACCAGAGAATAAAGTCTCTGCTGGGCTTTTTTGAGATTTCTTTTGTCACTGTAATTAATATAAATCTCTTTACCTTAGCCTCAGCTAGACTCTTCACACAAGGACCAAAAGCAGCCACATTCTTCATCAAAATCCCAAAAAAACAGTCTGTTGGACACATACTGAAATTCTCCACTGAAACCTCTTGGGCCAGGTCTGCACAATTCATACCACTCTCTGTAACAAAGTCTTCCATATTCCTACTAGGATAGCCCATTATGCTCCACTTAAAGAATTCCACTGCTCTCCAAATACAAAGTCCCCAAAGCTGCATTCTTCCAAACAAAAACATGGTCAGCCTATCACAGCAATACCTCACTCCTGGTACCAACTTCTGTTTTAGTTAGGGTTTTATTGCTGTGAACAGACACCATGACCAAGGCAACTCTTATAAGGATAACATTATATTGGAGCTGGCTTACGGGTTCAGAGGTTCAGTCCATTATTATAAAGATGGAAGCATGGTAGCATCCAGGCAGGCATGGTACAGGATGAGCTGAGAGTTCTACATCTTCATCTGAAGGCTGCTGGCAGAAGACTGACTTCCAGGCAGCTAGGGTGTGGGTCTTATAGCCCATGCCCACAGTGACACAGCTATTCCAACAAGGCCATACCTACAAATAGTGCCATTCCTTAGGCCAAGCATATTCAAACCATGACACCAACTGAGCCATTTCACTGACTCCTGCAATTTTTTTTTTTTTAAATAAGTAACAGTGAGCTGAATGTAGTGACATACACCATTAATCCCAGCACTCAAGAGGCAGAGAGAGGCAGGCAGATGTCTATGAGTTCGGGGCCAGCCTGGTGTTTACAGGGAGTTCCAGGACAGCCAGAGCTTTATAGAGAGGCCCTGTCTCAAAACAGATGCACAAACAGTTAGTGGAACTGAAGCATCCCCCTCTATTTTCTTTTTTCGTTTGTTTTGAGGCAGGATCTCTCTAGTTGGCACAGAATGCATAATCCTACCTCCAGGGTGTGGTGATTCCAGCTAGGCATGTGCCACCATT
>JADRCH010000122.1:6979453-7098776 GCA_019843965.1 Rhynchomys soricoides
GGTGTGGTGATTCCAGCTAGGCATGTGCCACCATTTATTCCTACCTCTAGGGTGTGGTGATTCCAGCTAGGCATGTGCCACCATTTATTGCCACTCTCTGCTTTTTTCCTTTACTTTCACACAAACAACAAATTTAGACGTTCTGTACTGAAAGTATTACTAATAAGAAGGCTTTAAGGAAGAGTGGCCTATTCCAGATGACATCACCCAATACTTTCTTTATGGAGAGTCCCCAAGGGACTATAAGCCCTATTTGGCTGAGATTTTTACTAATCTTTTGTTTTTTTGCTTTCTTTCATATAGGGCAGTTAGGCTCAAGAAACGTCTTAAAACTGCTTTTTTCTAGCACCTAAAATAGTTAGTAACCAGGGAAGTAGAGATGTTCCCCTGTGACCGAGAGAACTAGCATATGCAGCTGGACCTGGTGTCTAGAGAAGGGTACATTCCCACACTTTACTGTCCTTACAAAGAAGCATTGACATATTTTTCTCCAAGCTTAGATGCTTTTTATAGAGTGAGCTTTTAGAACATCTGAATAAAATTGAGCATGTATTAAAAATGATTTAACTTTACTGTTAAGGTGTATGTCACTTTCCTAGGTAATTTTATCAAGCTTTTTAGTCAGATAATTCTGTTACCAATTCCTTGCCTTTGTAGTGTTTGCAATGGAGTGGATGAAATTTAATGCATAAATTTATATTTCATTATTGAATTAATGAATAAGTAAGTGTGAATGTACTTACATGTGGCCTCTTCAGCTTGAACACAGATTAAAACATGTATAGCGCAGACCTTTCTGGTGAGTGTGGTACTGTATATGCAGCTAATGCATGATTATACTTTTGTCTCAGATGTCTCAGAGCTTATCCTCAGTATCTTCAAGACATTCTGAAAAAATAGCCATCAGAGAGTAAGTATCTCATTTTTATTTTGTGGGTTTTGTGTCAAATTGCTAAATGAATGAAAATGTTGTAATCACAATGATTATTAGATCCATGCTCATTGAACCAAGTGCCTTGTGCATCATGGTAAGATGAAAGCTCATTGGAAAGCAAGGTTTTTCACTGTTGTGGAGCTTTGGGGACTGTATTCTGAGTCATCCCATTAGACTTTTATCATTCACACAAACACCCAGGAACTTTTCCTGATAGCAGCTAACATTTCAGCTGAATGTCCATGCTGAAAACACTCTTAGCGTCTTCATCCTCTCTTCAAATTGGAAGATCTTGATTTTAGCTTGCTATGCTTCCTTTCTCCATTTTATGCTTTTTATGTGCTATAAATTCAGAGTATAATTTGAAATTTTCATCGAACAGTTTAACATTACAGCTTTCCCGGACCAAATTAACTTGTAAAGTACTTGTCTCCCCTGGGGTTGTTTGGCAGGAGCTTTGCAATAATAAAAGAAAAGCATCATAGCAGCTCAAGGAGTCCTGTTGTGCAAGAGTTATTGAACTTTACACACTTACTTTGTTTTCTTAAGACAAAAGTCTTACCATATAGCCCACTCTGGCCTGCCTGCCACTCACTGTTTTCTTGCCTTGCTGCCTCAGATGTTAGGATTAAAGAGGTGAATCACAGTACCTGGCTTCTGGATTAAGTATTTGTGAAGACCCTTATTTTATTTATAGTAAATTTTTGTTAATTGGTTTGAAGGGTTTTTGTTTGTTTGTTTTGTTTGTCTAGGGTTTTTTACGAATCTCAGATCTCCTTGTTCTGGCCCTAGCATCTCAGTTTTATCTTCTCTAACTGATGGAATGACAAGATAGCTGTGTATCAGATCATTAGCCTTTGGAAGGTTAGAGACAAGCTTATTAACATTACTGCCTCAAAAGATCCTTTACCTTTTAATATAGTAGGTTTTGGTGTTTAGTCAAAGCAGTGCTTACCCCATCATTGGAGCGGCATTTAAGTGTTCCTAGGCTGCGCTTGTGGTGTACGCCTGTAATCCCAGTGCTGAGAAAGTAGAAGGCAAGAGATGATTTCAAGTCAAACGCAGCCTATTCCACATAGCAAGACCCTGTCTCCAAAAGGGCCTCATAGTTGACTTTGTCAGCTGGAGGACCTAGCATATAAAATTACTCTAGTAACAAGATCTGAGGCTGATCTTTAGAACCTGTAAATATTTTGAGCACAGCTTGAGAGGTAGACACTAAGTGTACATGTAGGTCTTCATTCTGCTATTTAAGATCTGTAATTGAGCCTTTCTAAGACCCGATTCAGCACACGGACTTGGTTCAGTTTCTTTTTCTTTTGAAATGAAGAGTATCACATCTAAGAATTGAAATTCCAGAAATGTTTCTTGGTATAAAATAAAAGAGTAGGGGGAAAAAATTATGCTATGACTAGGTATTTTTTTCTACCGCACGCAGAGACACACAAACACTGAGCCAACTGGATAGTGTCAAGTTTGTATCATGTGATTAGCGGCGCTCTCTGGGACAATAACCTACCTCTCCTTAGTTTTCAGGTGGGAGACTTGGTTCTCATCATCCTAGATGAGCGGCATGACAATTATGTGTTGTTCACTGTTAGTCCTACTTTGTATTTTCTGCATTCAGAGTCTCTTCCTGCCCTGGATCTCAAACCAGGTGAGGGAGGTAAGTGCACGTACACTTCTAAAATAGTAAATATTGAGTGGGGGACATGTTCCCTCCTGTTGTGTTTATATACAGATTAAGTCATAAGGCAAGTGAAATCTATATTAGCTACATATGGACTTAACTGATAATTCTAAATCTGACTATAATATTCTATAGTAGATCAACTGCTCAGACTGCATATATATTCAAACATGATATAACCTAGTAATTGCAATATTCCTGTCAGAATTTTGATGTTCATTTTGTTGACAGTTAGTATATGCTTATTTGCTCAAAGCTATTACCAGTGTTTGTCAGATAAGTAGTTTAAGTAGTGGCTTTCCCATACTACTTGTGTTTTGTTTTCCTACCTTGTTCATTTGTTCATTGATTCATAATTGTAATTGTTTCGTGGAGTTTTGTTTTGTAGAAACTGAGCTTTGTTCAACATGCTGAGTAACAATAGCCATTATTTGTTGGCTCATTGAGGAGTTCAAAGAGAAGAGAATAGCTATTCTAGAATTCTTAGACAAAATAGAACTGCTTAGAAAATTAGTTTACCAAGGTAGAATGTGCCTTTAATCCCAGCACTCTGTCTCAACAGATACAGTCAGACCTCTGAGTTCTAGGCCCAGAGTGTGTTCCAGGCAGCTGGGATTACACAGAGAAACCCTGTTCAGATAACAAAGAAAAGAAAAGGGAAATCAGTTTCTCCACGTGATCTGATGTTCTTATGTGGAGTGACCTGTAGACAGATCCCCATCCTGATGGATGACCTATTTAGAATGTGTGTGGGACAGCAGTTACATAACCATGAAAAGTGAAAAGATAAATCTGTTTCACCTTGAAATTTAGGAAATAGGTAGCATTTTTCTTATTGTATATTTTTGGACTTTTGACACAGTCTCATACATCTCACATTGGTTGCAAACTGTCGTGCATCTGAGGTTGATCTTGGACTCCTGATTCATCTCCCTGTATCTACCCACTGCTGTGTTTCCAGGCATGGACCACTATGCCTGGATTCGTATTTCTGCCCTCTGGCCTTGTTCTTGTTTCACTTATTTCCTTGTATCTATTTAAGGGGTTTTTGTTTCTCACAGTTTGGGGATCAAACCTAGTGTCTTGTGTCTCTGTGTTGTTTCCCAGCTCTTATATTTGTAGATGAAAATGATTCTTCAAAAACTATAAAGGTTTATAAGACAAAGAGAACCCACATATTTACCCAGATTCACCTGTTAATAGTTTAATTTGTATTATTTCTAATGTGTATTTCCAACATGTACACTTGAAAATGTGTACTGAATTTTAAAACAAAGTGCGTGTCTTCTCATTAGTGTTCTGGTTTCAGCTATTCTGTTTCTGCACAGGAAGTCCACTTCTAGACATCATTTGGTTTTTATTATTAATTGCTCACTGTGTCCCAGTTGTGTTGTTGTTGCTATGCTAGGCACTAGTTACAGGTTCCAACACACACTGCCACTCAGAAGTCTGGAAGTCATTATCATAGTCCCTTCAGTAGGTGGCAGTGTTGAGTTAGTTGTTGGTTCATGACTCCTGCTTAGATTACTAGTGTCCCTTGAATAATGAGTATTTTAAAAAGTACACATATTTATATATTAGAACACACCTTAGATTTTTTTCTTCAATAAATAAAAATTTGGGTTCAGTGATTTTACTGGTTTTTAAAGTGTTTGAACATTCCTTTGAAAATGTCTTATTGTTTTGATTCTGAAGTTCTTTTTTTCATGAACTTTGAGAATAATGTATTTATTATTTATTATTTATTTATTAGCTTCAGGTGCATCTAGAAGACCCTGGGTCCTTGGGAAAGTAATGGAAAAGGAATACTGTCAAGCCAAAAAGGTAAGAGCTATACCCTGTCATAGTACACCTGGGAATTTTATTATATGGAAATGGTTAGTAGCGTTTTCTGATTTTTCTTCACATAGAGCTTGAATCTTATTAAATTGAGTTTAAGCCATAAACCTAGTAAATATTGCTATTATCTTTAGATAGAAGAGATAGATTGCCAACAGTCTATTCACCTATAAAGGAGAACAGCCAGTGTAAGTCATGTTGAAAGCACACTGTATAACTCGAAGCAACAATGAACTGTATTTGTACAGTTGGTCTGTACTCATTTTTATATGCTACACCATTGGTGAAAGATGCTCTCAGGTCTTTATTTGGAGACTAAAATGAAACTGACAAGCCAGGATTGGTAGTATACCTCCAACCAAAGCACTTGGAAGCAAGGCAGAGACAAAAGGATCAATACAGTTCCAAGCTATCCTGGCTATGAATATATGCACGTTATCCCAGCCTTTGTAAGACAGGGGAAGGGGGGATGCTACGAATTGGAAGCCACTCTTGTTTGCATAGTGAGTACCAGGCCATCCGGGGTATATAGCTAGACTATAATAGAGAGGGAAGGGGACAGCTGCACCATCCTCCCCACCCCCATACCTGTTAGTATTAGTTACCTAATATAGTCCTACTTGGTCAAGAGCCTATCTTTTATAGTTTGTTACAGAGTAGAGACACTACTTCCCCTGCTCCAGTACTCTAGCAGTAGTCAGTATGGTAGAAGGGTGCTTGTATAATTTGGGTTCAATCGTTCACTGACTTCTTTTTTTTCTTTTTTTCTTAGGCACAAAACAGATTTAAAGTTCCTTTGGGGACAAAGTTTTACAGAGTGAAAGCTGTGTCATGGAATAAGAAAGTATAGCCACAGAAGAAATCTCCACATCTGATACCACTTTCTGATTTGTCCTCCAGTGCTGATAAAAACCACTCCCCAAACAAGTGGCCATCCTTTTATTTACAAAAGTCAACATGACAATATACTTCAGTGGTGGACTGCAGTGGCTACATCTTAGGGACACTAACATGACAATATACTTCAGTGGTGGACTGCAGTGGCTACATCTTAGGAACAATAAATTAATTAAAATTCTTGGCTGAATCGAACTGGTTTTGTTTTGTTTCCACCCAAATAACTAGAAATGCGGACCAAAGTAGATGTTTTCCAAGGGCAGAGCCTGCACAGTGGCTTATGACTAGCCTCATTAATTGCCTGTTAATACATTAGCTGAATAGTTACCAGTGTTGTTACCAGCATTTGTCCTCTTGTGAATTCAAGAGTCCTTGCACTCTTTAACATGTTCTTTATAAAATGTATAAATCCTTCCAAACTATTTAAAGAGGAGTGTTACTGCATGCAGATAATCGTAATTTTGAGTTTGCTTCAGAAGACTGCTAAAGCAAATTTGTTCATTTTTAAAAAATACCCTTAAATGTTTCAAAAAAAAAAAAATAACTGTAATTTGACTGACTTTAAGATCAGCCATAAATAATGAGCAATCTTTAAAAGCACTTTTCACACAGATCATCTGGGTTCCAGGGAGGAAGAATCTGTACCACTGATGTTTTCAAGTGCAGGACTCAGACCTCTCAGCATCTTAGGACTGTTTCAAATAATCATATTGATGAACTGGTAATTCATGGTTGAGTTTCAGAAGAAGATATTCATTGTATATTAACATTTAGAGGTCATTTAAATAACTGAAGTCTGTATTGTAAAGGACCTGTACAATTTTAAGACAATAAAGAATTGAAAGTGTAAATGTGTGTGCCTTTTGAAGGTTACATTTTTAATATATTGCGTGATTGCTGGGAAAGGTGAAAAATGTTCTGTATCAAAGAGAAACATGTTTATTATAAAAATGTTGTTTGTATCCTATGTAAGAGGCTGAAGTGGTGTTCTGTAGAACAGAACCATGTAAACTCAAGGTTTAGAGGCCCGCACTGAGCAAAGATGTTGAAGTAGCTAGTTGATTGGGAAGAGTTTCTTCAGGGTGGTTGTTAGAGAGCAGTAATAAAATTATTCTTTTTCAGAAATATTTAATTTCTTCATAAAAATAAGTTGGATATTTTTATAAATATGTAATCTAATAGAGCGAAAATGGAATAAACATCATAGTGTATAGAATATCTAATTCAACAACATATTAATGAATAAACGAACAAATGATTTCATACGTTTCTATTCAATCCTTCAATGACATCTTTATATGTAGACTACAAGTGTAACAGATGACTTTATGTGTTTTTTAACAGTTGTATTTGTGTTTGAGTCTGCTAGTACAGTCATTTAACTTAATTGGTGCTCTTCAGATCTAATATATGGTTTTATGCTGTGGAATTATTGTGTGCTCTGACACACTAAATCTCTTTAATACTGAGCTTTAATGTTGTGGTTGTTAATTGTTTTTGTTACATAGTGTTTTCATATTCATCTTACCAGTATTCACGCATACGTTCCAAGCAAGTGAAAACTAAAATCAAAACATTTCCAGAAACATAAATTCATTGAGTTCTTGGTTTTACATAATTAAAAGCAATATGAACTTTGCAGCTAGAATGCCTGGCTTTC
Organism: Rhynchomys soricoides; assembly: GCA_019843965.1. NCBI lineage: Eukaryota > Metazoa > Chordata > Mammalia > Rodentia > Muridae > Rhynchomys > Rhynchomys soricoides. Next base: position 6,986,474 of record JADRCH010000122.1, read on the forward strand.
AGTCTCAGGTAAGACTTAGATAGAGTTCCATAAATGGATGGACTCATTTGTCTGATACTTAAAACAGGGTAATGGAACCTATAGTTTGCACTTTCAATGCAAATAATTTTAGGAATGTGTTTAGTACTCAACAAATAATCAACTATTGGAAGGTTCCTTTATACAGTATAGTCTTGAGGGAGACGAAAATGTAGATTTATTGGGGCCACACGTGGTTCTAGCATCAGAGGAGGCTGAGGCAGGGAAAGACAACATCTGAAGAGCAGGTGGGAGTAAAAAGGCTTTTACCGTGAACTTCTTAAGAATGCGTATGTTACATATGTCTATTGTTACAGTGGTAACTTGATATAATAAAAACATTGTATATGCCTGGCTCATGCCTGTAAATCCAGCACTCAAGCATTTGAAGCAAGAGAAGACCCCGTGTCTTAGAGAAAAATAAGTAAAAGCCGTGTACAGAACTAAAGTTAATATTGTATTATTTTGTAAACGTGAATAGAGTATAAAAGTAGTTTTTTAAAAATATATTGTAGCCCCTACCGTTTCTTAGTTTTGTCATGTCATACTAAATTATACATAGTTTTTAAAGATAGGGTCTCTATGTATCTCTGACTTTCCTGTAATTCACTGTAGACCAGGCAGGCCTCAAACTCAAGAAATCCACCTACCCCTGCCAAGTGCTGGCAATAAAGGCATGCCCCACTGTGCCCAACTAATGTGAATTTCTATGTCCCCTTCATTCTGTTTCCATGTCTCTAACGTATTCGTATTGCAAGTGTTCGAGAGTCTAAGGTTTACTTGTTTCTTTAAATTTAAGAATAAGATATTAAAATCTGATAGTGAATTATAGTTATCTTTCTGTTGGCCATTATAAAACCAAGGCAGCCTGTAGAAGAAAGGGTGGTGTTTGGCTTACAGTTTCAGATGTCTGATGATGGAACAGAGGTGGCACATAGCTAGCTGGAGCAACAGCTGAGAGTTCACATTTAAACTGTCTTGTACATTACCAAGTTCAACTACGTTATATTATTAAGCCCTTTGGATCACAGCTTCTGTGTAGTGACCCCGAGGAAACACTTTCCAGAAGGTATTTGCCCCCATGATGCTGGCCTCTTTCACTTCTGATTCTTCATCCCCTGCTCACCAGTATCAATTGTTGCAGCAAAGCAAGATTTCATGTTAGTACAGCTAGTCACTTAAGTCATACAGCTGATTGATTCTTAGCCCCAGCTGCCCAGACACCTCAGATTCAAATTTCCCTGAAACTTAACAAGCCAAGATGACATCATCTGTACTGCTCACACCAAACTTTCACAACAGTCCATTAAGCTCAGAACACTACTTTCCTTAGGGTTTTACTGCTGTGAACAGATACCATGACTAAAGCAACTCTTATAAGGACAACATTTAATTGGGGACGGCTCAGTAGGTTAGTCCATTATCAAGGTGGGAGCATGGCAGATTCTAGGCAGGCATGGTGTAAGAGGAGCTGAGAATTCTACTAAGCCCAGACCCACAGTGGCATACCTCCTCCAACAAGGCCACATCTAATAGTGCCACTCCATGGGCCAAGCATATTCAAACTACCACACTATTCAATGGCTTTTCTAGCCCAGAATTCCAAGATCCTTTCACAGTTCTACCAAAACCATGATCATGTCTGTTACAGCAATATTGTACAATCCTGGTAATTTTGGGGGGGAGGGGGCGGGGGGGAGAATTGCAATAAAACACCATGACCAGTAACACAGGGAAGAAAGGGTTTACAACCTTACAACTCTCAGGTCACACTTCATAACTGAAGACTGTCAAGGCAGGAACTGAAGCAGAGGCCACAGCATAATGCTACATACTAGCTTGCTCCCCATGGCTTGCTCATCCTGTTTTCTGATACAACTCAGAAAACCTACCAGAGGTGTTACCATCCCTAGTGGTCTGGGCCCTTCCATTCAATCATTACTCAAGGAAATGCCCTACAGGCTTTCCTAAAGACAAACCAATGGAAACTTTTTAAATTGCAGATCCTCTTCCCAGATAATTCTATATTGTGTCAAGCTGACAAAAGTTTTTAACATTTTTATTACGTGTATTTAGTGATGAGGCATCATTAGGGGCACCATTAGGATTTTAATAGTGATCATATTAAGAATGTCATCAATGGGGAGCAATAGTATTGTGTTGGTTCGGCCATAGAGGAGGTTTTCCATCTTGTCAGTCTCAAGAGTGTTTTACAGTTTTAGTATGTTAGTCCTTTCTCGGACACTCCTAGATGTTTCAATGTTGTCTAATGCCACTGTTTTGTCACACTTCACTAATTTTCCTGTGTTGCTCTTATATTCTGAAACTTAATTGTTTGCTTGACTGGGGTAGGAGGGTGGAGGTTAAATCGTTCATGTCACCTGCCAGTCTCCACTTCTTCCTTGGTTGCCCTCTAGAACATCAGTACTTTGTCAAGTAGATGTGAAAGCGGGCATCCATGTCTTGTTTATGGTAAAAAGTTTTGCCTTTCATCATTATCATATTAGCTAAATCATAACATGGACCTCTCGGAGTGATAGTGTAGTACGAGGAAACAATTGTGGGTGTCACTTTTTCTAGCTCAGAGTAGTGACATCTTAAAAGAGGAACTCACAAAGACTTATGTTGATCATGAACACAACATCCATACTCAAAATCTTCAGTTTGCTGAGCCCAACTCATTTGTTCCTGAGTAGTCCTTTATTTTAGCTAAATTACTCTCGCAGATTGAACATTTTAGTATTTGTTTCTCTGCCTTTCCTTTCTTCACTAAAACAGTTAAAATAAGCCAACAAACATACCTTGCATATAATATACCTTGCATATAATATACCTGCATAATACTTGCATATAATATACCTGCATAAGTCTTGGCAGCCTTAGCAAGGTTGGCAGTTTTGCTGGTATGGCCAATTGTTCTTGCTGTTTTTAACCATAAGGCTCCACATTTGCAGTCTCCAACAGCATTTTCTCAACCTTTTTGAACTGTGTTTATAGTCTGTTCCCTATTAGAGCAATATATTGTGGGGTTTTGTTTCATCCAGATCTTTCTATTGGAACTCCAGTATTAGATGTGTGTTGTGTAACAGATCATTTTAACACTTTGGGACCTAAGGTAACACCATTTATTTGCTCATTTTGCTGTAGATGTGTGTCAATGGCTGGGACTGAATAGTCCATATGGCCACGTCCTCACAAATTTGATTTAGGAATGCCTTGTATAGCCCCTTTGAAAACTGATGCTCACAAAGAAACAGCAACATCCTAGTAAGAGTGACAACATAGGTCAGAAACTTCTACCAAATTCTTTGGGTCAAAATCAGAGTCAACACAGAGTTAATATGCAGGGATACCTAGAGTAAAAAGTTGTAAAATTACAGTCCTTTTAAAAAGTAGGTTTAAAATAGCTGTTGTTCTTTAAGATTTAGGTTTACACGAGCTTTTAAAAATATGCAGCTTCATTGGACTACTTGCTTATAGTGAGAACTTGGGTTTGGTCCTCAGCACCACAAAATCAAGCAGAAATCATGTGGGTGCATATGGACTAAAGCCAAACAAAGTTGGTAGTGCTTAATTTTCATAAATTTAACTACTTAGATAATTATTTTAAAACTAGGAAGCAAGACTTATTTCTCCTAACTGGTAGCTCTTATGTTCTTCATACCCTTGGTACATTGTCTTTAGCCAAAATTTTTAAGTAGTACAGTTTATAATCTTTATGGGTGAGATGGAAATTCTTTCAAGCAGTTCTTAACATAGTGGTAAAGAGACCAAACAGTCAGCTGTAAGCTATTTGGTTTACATACTTCCTGGGTGTCTCAGACTTGGCAGCCATTTAGAGTAAGCAATACCAGTTTCTTTCATTCCTATCTTAAAGCTTACTAGCAATGCCATTTTCAATGTTAAGAAAAAGAGTAGCAACCCTTAAGTTTAACTCAGGTTTTTCCCTTCACTTATCTTCAAATCTAAGCAGTTACATGCATGTGACCTGTTAGAATGCAGCCACGGATGCCTTGGTATGCAGACGTTGCACCCCATGGTAACACTTCTGAACCTTTTTACACACCACCACCATTTTATGTCAGTGTGATGTTAATCCTTGGAGTTGCACTCAACTTTCATTTTTACCATTTTAGGAATTCCTGGCAGATTCCACAGCTCTTGACAGTTTTTCTTTTGTTTTGTTTTTGTTCCATGAATGTTGCGGTTTATTTCAGAACTCTGGGTTTGTGGCACCTTAATAAAAAGGCTTCTGGGAATCTGATTCCAAAATGATGTTGTAATTCTCCTTCTCAACTGCTTTAGAAATGTCATCATCCAATTCCAGTAGAGCTGGAGAGTTCATGTTCTTGGTGTCACTTGTAATCTCTCTGGAATTCTGCTCTGCCAGTGGATATGACCTTAACTAGCCCAGGAGATGAGCATGAATGCTTATGTTCTTAACCACAACTCTTCTGAAAATGTATAGCCTGTCTCACAAGCATAAACTGTCTACATTCCAAGCATTTTCTTTCATCAGAGATTACATGTTTATCTCCCTATGCAACCTAGTTCACTCTAGCTTCTGGAAGTTTTATACTGCCTTTAAAACCGGTTGAGTTTTTAAATAGGAAGCTATACTTTTCCTTTCTGCCTTCGTTTACTTAACAGCTATTTCACAGAAGTGCCACATTCTCGTGAATGTTCCAATTTAGCCTCAGCCAAAGGGGTGAAAGCAGCTTTCTGTAAAGCTTGACATTGGTCATTTCATTTTCTGAAAACCTCCACCAGAGGGCTTGCCTTACAGTCAGGAAAGCAATGCACGTATTTGTAAATGCAGTGAGATGTTTTAGAAGTAACAGGGCCCTTCTAGATAAGAACATTCAGAAATGCACTTTGCATCTGATGCATTTGATCATGCATTTGATCATTGCTCCAGTCCTGATAAGCCCACATGGACTGGGAGTAGCAGATCATCTTCCAGTTCTAGATCCTGGTTTGCCAATAGACCTCTACACTAACCAGTGGTAACTAGAAGCATACATACCCCTCACTGCTACAAAAGTCAGCTTACAACAGTCTACTGAGACTGTTAAAATCTCACATCATAAACGAGCTACAGTTCTTAGGCCAGAACATCAAGAGCTAGGTAGGGTTTTCTAACCTTTTGCAATACCGTTATAGAATGCCTGACAGAATTCTTTTGGCTCCTGTCTTCATGGTAGGAGAAACTCAGATCATGAAAGCAAGAGTATGTTAGTGAGGTTGTTCACATTAGGCTGACCAAGAACCTCAGTGAAGTGTGAAAGAGGCAGCATATCCCTGAGAACTTTCCTCCAGGGACTCACCAACTTCAGCTCGTTTCTACTTCACAAGGTCTACAGAACTCTCCCAAAATATCTGGGACCAAAACATGATCCTACAGAGGATGTTTCAGGTTCAGCGTGTAACATTACATTGTGTGTAGTAAGTAGAAAGGACTTGGCTATATTTCAAGGAACAGTCATCACTTTTATAGAAAGAGCTATTGCAACCTACAAGTATGTTTAGTTTTCTGAATACTTTCATGAGACAGTAGTGTTAATTTTGGCATTTTTAATAAATGTACATCAAGTCAAAACTATACTCACTTGTAAGTAATAGGTTGCCAAATGAAAAATACTAATGAATTCTGTATCCCTGTTGGGAAATAGATATTGGATGAAGTTTAAAAGTGGCAGTTTTTCTAACCTGGCTAACTCCCAAATAATTGAGTCAGAGACCTATCGAAACATTTATTCACCAAGCTTTAAGCACAATGACTGATTTTCTAACCCCCTGTGCTTATCTAGTTACTTTCCAGCCACATACCCCGACTTACTTGTATTTAGTCTCTCCTCGGCTTGCTTTGCTGTAGCTATCTGTCCTCTTGCAGAACTCCCTTGGCAATTCCTACTCATGCCCAGCCTCATGGAGACCTTCATCTTCCTCTACCTGCCTCATGGCCCTTCTTCTGGACCCTCACTTGCCCTGTGGCCAACTCCTTCTTCTGGCTCTTCTCCCTTGGACCTCTGGCTGGGATGGGAAGTCCAGCCTTCCTATTTCCTCTGCCCAATCACTGGCTGTTCAACCTTTTATTAACAAACCAGAGATAATTGGGGAACATTGATACAGGAGATTCTTCAATATTCATGACAATGCCTGTTGAACTATAACTAGATTTCAGGGCACAGAAATCAGAATCTGAATACACAGTGCACAAGACCTTCCCACAATAAGCAGAATTATCAAAAAGTTGTCAGATCATTCTTGGTTACTCTCTAGAACTTGATGGAAAGACCTTTGTGCTGAAGACACCAAGTGTTTAAGTCATAGAACATGGAGAAATCAAGATGTTCCTGACATGAAACTTCATCCTTACTGGCTAGCTTTCATGGTACTGGAAGGTATTATAAACACTACCAGAGGAGAAAAAGTATTTCTTAATCCCACCCAGTTTTGAGCTATGAGCTACAAAAAAATGAGTGTCCTCTTAAAATATACCAACTGATAGCATGGATATATAAGAGTAACTAGACACTTTTTAATTGGATTTAAATCCTACTCCACAAAGCAGAGCCAACACCTAGTATTGGTATTAACCCTAAGAGCCTGTGGTTACAGGCCTAGGGAGAATCTACTAAGATTATTCTACTAAATGGACATAGGATTATAACAATTTCTGATGGCATCACTATACCCATAAATTAGTATACCCTCAGCCTTCATCAGAGAAGCTTCATCTACAGTAAATGGCACTTAATGCAGAGACAACTACTTATTTTGAGAAAAAGAGAGAGAGAGAGAGAGAGAGAGAGAGAGAGAGAGAGAGAGAGAGACTTCAGAGTGGGCAGCCATAAATGAGGCATCTATATCACACTCTTCCCAACAAGGCCAAGGTATCATTGGAGAAGAACAAGTTGAAAGATTACAAGGGTCAAGGGAGGTGGATGACTATGAGCAAATAGCATTTCATGGACACAGCAGGGCCACTGACACATGTAAATTCACAGCTATTGTGACAGTATACACAAGACTTATGAATCAAGCCAGACAAAAATCCCAGCATGGATGGGAAAAGTGGGCATGAAATCCCCCCAGCTGAAAGCTATTGGCAGTTGGTAGCAGCTTAGAGAGGAGATTGGTTTTCTTTAGGGGGTGACCACTTGGAGTCTGACCACCTTTCAGGGCAGCCCCCACACTCAAAGTTATTTGGGCAGCACAATTGGACTCTAAAAGTTGTTTGTTTGTTCGTTTGTTTGTTTGAGACTTGGTCTTTTTACATAGCTCTGCCCATCCCAGAACTCACTATGGAGATCTGCCTGCCTCTGCCTTCTCAGTGCCGAGCTTAAAGATGTACACCACCATGCTCAGATGACTCTATACATTTTTTAAAAATGAAAAGTCAGGAAGTTGAGTTGACCGAAAAGTGGGAATAGATCTTGGGGAAAGGAGTATGATCAAACTACATTTTCATAAACTTTTTAAAGATTTAATAGAAATATTTTGAAGGAGAAGGGCGTGCCTGGAAAGCAAGAAATAAAGGCAAAGGTTGTATGGCTGTGACAACCATGGAGAAACATCTGGCCTTGGGTACACCTTCTCAGGACTGCTCAGGCAGGTTCACTGTAGCCTTCTCTCTGTGCTCTTTCCTAGGGCCTTTCTTTGACCCCTTTCTCATTTGCTGCCCATTTCAGTTGTCCAGTTGAGATGATAAGGAGCCCTACTGTCTCTGATAAGCCTTGGTATTGGCTAGGCTGCTCATTCTTCTAGAAGCCACACCCCCTCAGACTGTTTGTTTCTCCAGTTTACAAGTTACTTTCCCAAACTTTTTTTCATTTTTTTTCCAGCTGGATGGGGTGTCTGACTTTCTGTGTATGTTCTTCATGCATATTTTTAAATATAATAAACCCACATGGAATTGGGAGTGGCCCAAGTTATTCACACATATCTTGAGTTTTGAGCACTTTTAGCAGGCCTACTTGAGAGCTCATATCATTTCTCTTTAATAAATATAGACACTGACAGTAAAAGCATATAATGATGTTCAGAAAATTCCCATTAAACAATGCCTGACATTAAAGTGACTTTAGTGCCCACATGCAGGGAAATGTAAAACATTTATTCCAACTGAGTCCCAAATACAACTGCAAGATGGAAGATCACATATTCAAGATTACCAGGAGTGTTAGCATCTACCTGTGATCCCAGAACCCTGGAGGCTGAAGCAGGTAGATAATCACATTCAAATTCAATCTAGGGTACGTAGACCCCATTGTTAAAACTAGCAAAACAGACAAGCCCACAAAGAAAGGGGTTGGGAAGATGGTTCAGTTTGCCACATGTGAGGAACTGAGTTCAGATCTCAAACACCCATGTTAAAAAGAAAAGACTCCCCCCAAAAAACCAACCAACCAACCACCACCACCAACAAAACCAGGCATAGCAGCAGATACCTGTAATCCCAGAGACTATAGCATCCGTGAAGTTTATTGCCAGTCTGAGTAGCTAAATCAGTGAGCCCCAGCTTCAGTAAGAGACTGGTTTAAAAATAAAGTGGCAATCAACGGAAGAAGACATAGGATGGATCTTCAGCCTCCATATGCACGTTCACATCAATGCATAACACTTACGCACGCAAGTGCATATGAACACCTACAAAACCCTACAAAGTTCACTGCAGTAGCAAATCAAAGTGGGTGCTACTGGAATTGAAAGTGATTTTCATGATTAAGAAAACAGCCAAACCTTGGAAAAGACATGGCTCATGAGACATAGAGAGTGGCAATGTCTTCTCCACGGGCTTCTCATGATAATCTGACCTGCTCAGATAAAGCCTACATTTTCAAAGCCAATAGATAGCCAAGACACTTGATTTTTCTGACCAGACTTTGTACTTAAAAGGAATATATATTTTGCTTTAAGGAACATTCTGGGCAAGGGCAAACAAGGTAAACCATTTACACATTACCAGCAGAACACAAAGATGCTGATGTCTAAAGCTTGGGACACACACTGAAGGCCACACAGAAGCTGAGTGTCACCAGAACTTACAGTCATCTACTTCCGGTTCACATTAGGATCCCATATTCTCTCTACCTTCCCCGGACTATCAGTGATCTCACAGCATCGGTGCCTATTATCAAACTTCATCATCAACATGCCCCAGACTTCCTTGAACAATCTCAAGACTTGTTTCCTACAGAAAATTCCAGTGTCTTTTGCAAAACCTGCTATAAGGAACAGGGTATCTACTTAACAGAATTGCTTTGAAAATGGACTCCAGAGGAAACGATTGCTTAATATATACAGTTTGGTTTTTAAAATCTCATTTCTCTCAGCCTTGAGTGTACTGGAGACCCCAAATTTATCTGAAACACATAAAAAATGTATATGGAATGTATTGTTGAAGTAAATGTGAAAAGAAAAACAAAACGTTTAGAAGAAACTGGAAAATACCATCCTATGTGTGGATAAAAACCAAATTTCTTTCTTTCTTTTTCATTCTTTCTTTCTTTCTTTCTTTCTTTCTTCTTGGTTTTTTTTTTTCTTTTTTTTTTTTGGTTTTTTGAGACAAGGTTTCTCTGTATAGCCCTGGCTGTCCTGGAACTCCCTTTGTAGACCAGGCTGGCCTCGAACTCCGAAATCCACCTGCCTCTACCTCCCAAGTGCTGGGACCACTGCCCGGCAAAAACAAATCTCTTACTCAGAGCAAAAAAGATACATGTATAAAAAGGATCAATACGCTGAATTTCATTTACATACATGACTCACAGTTCTGACAAATGTATTTGGGACTTTATTGTCAGGTGGATTTGTCTTTTTTCACATATTTACCATTTAGTTTTGTTTTATGTGATGCTCTTACCTTCACTTTTGATCTGGGGCTGGGATGTAGCTCAGTTGGTAGAGTGCTTAGCTAACATGCACGAAGACCTGAGTTTCTGTTGGCCTGTGTACTGGAGGCTTTCCACAGAGATCCCTGGCCAGGCCAGGTTGAAGGGTGCAAGTGAAAGGGAAAGAACAGGAGCAGACAGGGGGAATTGCCTCTGAGGTCTCCACTGCTACTCCTCTGCTCCACCTCCACCTCTGCCTCTGATGCTGCTGTAGCTCCAAGACAACCGGTTTTTGTAATATTTTTACATTTTTATTGCAGTTACTGATTTGTGGTGTGAATTTGTGTGGATGTGTACAGGTATGGGTGTTCAGCTGCATGACACCATGGTGAGTGAGTGGAGGTTTGAGGACTTGTGACTTGTGAGAGTTGGTTCTCTCTTTCCACCATGTAGATCCCCAAGGATCCACCTTAGGACTCAGGTCATCTGGCTTCAAGTGGTTTTCCCTTGAGCCATCTCAATGATCCATGTTGTTGTTGTTTTGTTCTGTTTTTGTTTTCTGTTTTTTGTTGTTTTGTTTTTAGAAAAGAGTGAATATCAATGAAGTCCAAGCCAGCAAGGCTGTCTCCATTGATGATATCCCAAAAGATCTGCATATGATAACCAAGGGACTTCAGGCATTTGAGCTCACAAGAAATGCAACAACAACAGCAACAATAACAACAACAGCACGTCTCATTTTTTAACGTTTACAGTCAGTTTTAGCAAATACAAGTTCAGTGTGGGAAGACATCTGGTGCTATGTTTTATTATCTTTGGCCATGTGAAAAGAGCCAAGAATACTCTTTGTCTTTGTGGTTCCTACAGAGGTAATATGCACATGCCAGGGCACCCCCTTCATGTCCTTGACGTGAAGCACATTCACTTACTGTAGTTCATGCATTTCTTTCTAGAAGACCACCTTGCATAGAAGACCACATTCTATACTCTGAACTATATTCATAGTTCAGAGTAAGTTCACAGCTTTCTTACACAAACTCCCACAATGAAGCAAATCATTTTTTTTAAATCAATGGCTTAAGTCACCTGCCTCTTTAGGGGTTTTGAATTATCTTCTGGGGTGAACTTCAGCTTTTAGTGTATGGAAGTTGTTACAGCGACATGCTTGATCTACTTTCTGCTTGTGGCTTTGGAACCTTTGGTAACGGGTATTTACCAAAACCTCAGTAACTAGTATTTAGCCTGCCCCTCAGCTGTTTTTCTCATTTCCCATCTCATCTGTGAGGTTCTCCCCTGCACTGACAGTAGGTCTGAGCTACTGGGTAAACAGACACAGAGTTATGTCATGACCTTTGCTTGAAGAGCAAAAGGACAGGTATTGTAATAAATTTGATGGTATTTGCCATCTCCTCCACCCTGAGTTAGCACAAGTTGTTCAGTCATAGTCACTGAAGAGTTTTGGGAACTGTCTCTTCAAGGGTTCCAAGTACCTGTACTTACAGGCTTTAGACCAGCTCAAGGGCTTTTCATTCCTGCACCAGGCAGGGCTCTCTGAAGCCTGAGTGAGAATCTCCAGGCTGCCTCTTCTGTTTTCTATCTTTGGAAATTTTGTCCTGCCCGTCTCCTTTCAGCTTGTCTTATTGAATTCACATTCAAAACTCATTGCCACCATCAAGGAGGAAAAATCTGAAAACCAAAAGTGCTCTATTATCTATCACTCCGAGACCAGCTTACAGCAGTCAGGAAACACCCAGAAAAGCATCTCAGGAAGCTGAAGTCAGTCCTCAGAGATAACTCCAGGAAAGGGCTCTCTATAAAACCAATAATGAAAACACCAAAGGAATGTATATCTTACACCTGTACTATGTAAATTACAAACAATTCTAAATCAGACATATGAATATTTAAAATTATCAATTGTCTTAAACCTAATAAATCACTCCATAAAGGAAAAGCATGCTAACCTTGTGAGCATCTTGGCACAAGAAACACAAACTACTAAGTGAGCTCCTGTCTAGTTGGGTTATAATTGCCAGCTAGACACTAACTCGTCTATGATTTGTAGCAAAGGGCACTTGTGTCCCATGGAGGTTCAGAGGCTACAGCACCATGGCAACGGAGTACAGGAATGCTGTAGGAGTGTATCTCTAGTATTGTGTCTCAGATATTCACTGGCCAGAAAATGGTGGCACTTTTGTGGCTGCTCACTCTGCTTGCTGGAACGTGGGAGTACTTTATTATCTTAGTTGCTGTATGCAAATGACTGCAGCCACACTGAAGAACTAATTGCTCATTTTGTAGTGATGGGAATGCACTATCTGTAGACAAGGAAAGTCAAGAGAATCAGTATCTCTTAAGTACCCTTCCACAGCATCGGTGGGGGCCAGGGGGCACCTAAAATGCAAAACTGGTGAAACAGGATTTCTTTAGATAATGAGGCTCAGCAAACAAGTGAATGCTGGGTAAGGAAACTATCAGGCTATGGACAGTATGTTCAAGGCATGAAGTATAAAGAAGCCTGCCAAGAACTAATTCTACCTCTGCTGTTCACCAGTTCTGACCTTGAGCCAGAGACTTGATCCATGATTCAGTTTCTTTACCTGTTGAATGGAAATGGAAACATTAAACCAGCAGCTTGAAGAGCAGTTTTGAGGGTAAGGGCTTACCATATGTGGTATTCACAGTGTCTCTGGAATAGCTTGTTAACTGGCAAGCTCTGTCATAGCAGAACCCGGCATGAGACTCCTTTGTGCAGGCAAAGGGTACACATTCAGCATGTTTTTATCTAACTTATAATTCATGTGTTACCCTTAGATTCTTATATATTAGTAGCAGAGGGAAGATGATATATTTCTGTGTAACTTGCATGTTCACATAGCATTGGAGACAATTCATTTGAAAGCACTATTATTTGTAAAGTGTCTGAAAAGAAGTAAAAACTACTCTCAGTTTTCATCAATTAAGCTTAACATCTTCAAAAAACTGCATTTTAAATGATCTAAACCATTGGTATTGACTCAAGGAAATTATTTACCTGATGATTCTAAGATATTCGAGAACATAAGTTATAGATTGGTGGTTTTCAATCATGCTTATGTTCATAGACACATTCTTATGGATTTATTCTTTCTTTTCATTTAAAATGAGCTTGTCACTAATAAAATTATACAAATTATTTTTGCATTGCATTGCTTTGACTAAAATGCTAGACAAAACTTACAAAAGGAATTATTTGTTTTGCTGACAGACTGAGGGTCATATGCACCAGGTACTTGGGAGGAATATTATATCAGCTCAACCATGAAGCAAAGGAGAATCTTCATCTTATCGTAGGACAGGAAGGGTCCAGGAAAAGATACCCCCAAGGACCTTCCCTCAGCAGCTTGCTTCCTCCAAGAGATCCCTAGCTACTAAATTTTTCAAAATAGTATTGCTATAAGCTAAGAACCAAAGGCTCCCTTGGTGGAAACAGAAACTGGTTAACAATAAAAGAATATTCTTTTACAGAGATAAATCACAATTGAAAGATATTTTCACATAATAGGATAACATTCAGCTCTTCTAAGGTATTTTCATTTTAATTTCCTCAGAAATTCTGAAAGATCAATTTACAAAAAGTTCTTAAATATGCATTTAGAATATGATAGAAGAGGTGTGTAAAAAGGCATCAATATCAATTATTAACTATCAGGAAATGTAACTGAGATTTTAGCATCTGCAACAATGCCTTGTGGATGAGATATATTTCAAATGAAAGTCCTTAAAGGAAATTGGATCTCGGCCATCTGAACTCCTCTGACGTGATGATGAGGAACTATACAAGTGAAAGAGAATGGAGATTCTGGGTGACACATTTAGGAAGCATGCATTATTACTGCCCATCTGCTACTCTCAAATATGCCTGGACCTGTTTCCTAGTGGCAGAAGGTGAGTCTAGGCAAAATATCACAGTTGTCAGAGTATGGTCCCACTGAAGACAACAATTCTCGTTCTAAAGTAAGTGTTGTAAAGTAGTTCAGCCCCCTCTCCCTTACAAGTGTGGGGGTTTCAGTAATTGATAATTAACTTTATGATATTCTATTTTCTCTCTTTAATCTGAAACCTATGAGCACTGGCTACAAAAGAGACCATTGCTTTAATAATTAGGCTACAAGAAGAGCATATGAAGTCAACTTGTCTCCTTGAAACTGGATATTTTCAATGATACAGAATGACTCAAAGCCCCACCAACCAAAAGGAGTTCATTGATGTTGATAGGACATTCTACCTGATAGTAGAACATGTGTGTGTTTTAAACGTGAATGAAACATGCCCAGATGGACAATACTGTGTTCCAGAGAATAAATCTTTCTTCTTTTTTATGTATCCTGACTTCATCCTCTCCCCCTTCCACTCCTCTCAGTCCTACCCACTCCCCTTTCCCCTAGATCCACTGCTTCTCCATTACCTTTCAAAAAAGAGTAGGCCTCCCAAGGATATCAACCACGCGTCATAACAAATGACAAAAAACATAACAAGCCCTCATATCAATTCTGGGCAAGGCAACTCAGTAGGAAGAAAGAGTCCCAAGAGCAGGCAAAAGAGTCAGAGACAACCATCCCACCCCACTCCCATTGTTAGGAATCCAACAAAACCTGCAGGCTAAACAGTCACAGCATATATACAGAGGGTCCAGCACAGAACCATGCAGGCTCCATGGTTGCCCCTTCAATCTCTGTGATCCCCTATGAGCCCTGCTTAGTTGATTCTGTGGGCCATTTTCTCCTGGTCTCCTCAACCTCCATGGCTCCTGCAATCCTTCCTTCCTATCTTCTACAGGGATATCCTGAGCTCAGCCTCATGTTTGGCTATAGATCTATTCATCTGTTCCCAACATCTACCAGAGTAAGCATCACTGAAAATGATTGGGCTAGGCACTGATCTATGAGTATATCAGAATATCATTATGAATCCTTTTATATATATAATTAATATGTATACTATATACTATATAATATATAGTATATAATATATAATAAATGCATAATGTATAATATATAATAAATAAACATTATATAAAATTATATTTATATATAAATATCTAGAAGGATCCTAATGATATTCACACATACACACACACACACACACACACACACACACACACACATATATGCCAGTCATGTTTGGTTCTACCTTAGGTCTCTTGGTCATCTAATTTCCTGTTCCTGGCAATCTAGGCAATGTCATAGCATAGGCCTCATTTAAGTTTTTTAAAAAACTTAAATGAACATACTGTGTCTCTGAACATAATGGAGTTAAGCTAAGATACAATACAGAAGCAGAGCAGGGAAACCAAATACTTAAGTAATTAAATTATCTAAACACTACCAAATATACGAGGCTGTACTATAAATTTCGACTTCCTTTTCTTTAATACCTCAATGTGAGTAGAAGGGATACATACCCTGACCAGATCACCTGTATAATCAAGATGGCTTCTGCCTCAAATTTTCTTACATTTTCCCAAAGCCTAATGACATTGAGAATCACTGGTAAAATCCCAACATGCACCATGCTTCCATACCCTGCTCTGATCTAGGATAAAGACACCTGCCCCCGGTTCCTCACTGTTTCCTCACTTACTTTGTGAAGTCTTCTGCCTCAGAGCCTTCCCCATAGGGCTCCTGCATAGCTGTCTCTTCCTAGGACCCACAGTGTAAAATACATTTTCTAACTTCATCTGTATCTCTGAGTGTAAATAATTTCCTTGCCCATGTTGTAATAATTCTTAAAGACCACATAAAAAGGGACTAATGTCACCATTTACAGTATAATCTTTATAGGAAGTCTTAAGGAAAAATTTAAAACACATTGAACTGAATGAAAATACATATTGAGCTCTGGTGCAGCTAAATCATTGCTAAGGAAGAAATTCACTCTGGTAAATGTTTACCTTGGGAAAGGAGAAAAGTCTAACATAAATAATAGAAACTCAGAGCTATCACCACAGACACTGAAGACATTGAAGGGACAATAATGGAATGCTGTGGTCAACTCTAGACAATGAACTTGTCAATTTAAGTGAAATGGAGCAATTTGTTTAAAAACCTAAACTACTACAATACTCCCAGCACAAAATGGACATTTAAATGTTCCATGAGCATTGAAAAATATGCATCCATATAAGGCTCACATAAGAATGAAATGTATATGAAGAAGAGTTTCTCATAAAGAAATCTCTAGGCTCAGTTAGTGTTGCTACAAAATCCTATAAAACAATAATAAAGAGGTAAATTCAATTTCTTAAAAAATAGACAAGAACAAATCACTGCCCAATATTCTCCATATTTTCTAATAAAACCAGTATTATCTTGACTCCCTAAGAAGAAGGTTCAAGAACAGGAAGAATGATGAAGAATAACTAACCAGCCTCAAAAGAGATGTCTATCTATTTCTTCTCCCTATTGTTCTTTGTTTTTTTTTCCCCCTTTGGTATTTTATTTATTTACATTTCAAATGTTATCTCCTTTTCTGATTTCCGATCTGGAAACCCCATATCCCATCCCCCTCTCCCTGCTTCTATGAGGGTGCTCACCCCACCCACCCAACCACCCACTCCTGCCTCCCCACCCTGGCATTCCCCTACACTGGGGCATCAAGCCTTCACAGGACCAAGAGCCTTTCCTCCCACTGGTGCCTGACAAGTCTATCATCTGCTACATATGTGGCTGGGGCCATGGGTCTACATGTGTACTCTTTGGTTGATGGTTTAGTCCCTGGGAGCTCTGGGTGGTCTGGTTGGTTTGTATTGTTGTTCTTCTTATGGGGTTGTGAATTTCTTCAGCTCCTTCAGTCCTTTCTCTAACTCCTCCACTGGGGACTTCATACTCAGTCCAATGGTTGGCTTCAAGACAGCTATAACAGGCTCCTGTTAACAAGCACTTCTTGGCATCTGCAGTAGTGTCAGGGTTTGGTGTCTGTATATGGAATGAATCCTCAGGTGGGGCAGTCTCTGGATGGCCTTTTCTTCTGTCTCTGCTCCACTCTTTGTCTCTTTCTTTCCTTTAGACAGGAGCAATTCTGGATTAAAAATTTGGAGATGAGTGAGTGGCTCCATCTCCCAACCGGAGGCCTTGCCTAACCTCTGCATATGGTCTCTACAGGTTCTCCTTCCCCTTTGTTGGGTATTTTAGCTAATGTCATCCCTGTTGGGTCCTGGGAGGCTCTTGCTTTCCTGGTATCTAGGACTTGGTGGTGGCTAACCCCCAGTTCCCCTTCCCCCATTGCTACAGACCTCTGTTCAAATTCTCCTCACATACCTGATTCTGTCCCCCCTTTTCCCTCTCCTCCTCTTCTTTTCCTCCCAAGTCCCTCCCAACCTCTGAGTATTTTCTTCCCCCTTCTAAGATGGACTGAAGCATTCACACTTTGGTCTTCCTTCTTCTTGAGCTTTATATGATCTGTGAATTGTACCTTGGGTACTAAAAAAAGTACTTGGGTACTTTTTTTGTGTTTTACAGTTTCTGGTTGTTTCTTTTTCATTTGGTTTGGTTTTGGTTTTTGAGAAGATCCCTGTCTGCATATTTTAAATTTATAATCCTTCTTATCTCTGCCTCTGCAGCTCCTTCTTGAGTGCTAAGATTATAGGCCTGAACCACAAAGCCTGGCAAGATAGCAATATTCTTAACTGTGGGGTCCTTGCAAATTTCACAGCCAGTAGTGAAATGATCCATAGGAAGTAGGAAGGAAACTCTTTTTGACAGGACTTACCCAGCACTGGTTCACACTTCTGAGGTCTGACATAAGGCCAGTTTATTTTAGACATATTAAAGTCCAGTAAATTTTTGAAAAAAGAAAGTTTCCTGATAATAATTATCCCAATATCACAGACACCATGAAGCTTTGGGCATGACTACATTGAAATTCTTCTGCAAAGCATATGTGACCTCTACCATGAAGGTGGATTTTACAGTTTAAGGGCAGGGGATGTGGTGTGCTCTCTGACCAAAAGAACATAGAGGCCATCAGGAGATAAAGTACATGTAATATCTCCCCTAAAGATAAATTTTATTGACTGAGAAACAAAGCTAAAGATAAAAGTCTAGGGAGGAAGAGTCTGAGTTAAACATTCTCGGGGATTTGGATGTGGCCTGGCCTTCCAGATAGCAAAGATTACCAGTTGTTGTTGTTGTTTGTTTGTTTTTTAACAACATACATTTCCAGCTTTCTGCATGAAAAACAGGTGTAGATTTCTATCACTGAGCAGACATTCCTGCTTGATTAACATGCTTGGTTTCTCCATTGCTAATCTGTGAGCTCTCCACACTTAACTAAGTATTAACAAAACCAATTCAGCAATGCATTCTAAAACCATGCATTGTGAGTAAAGTAACCTGATCTAGAGATGCAAGCAAGGCTGGTTGATATTTTAAAACCAATCAGAATATTAATAGTTTATCATAATAGTATTCTAAATAAATATAAATAAATAAAAAATAATAATGTAGTCATATCAATTGATTCTGATGGCATTTGACAAAACACATATGTATGATAAAAAAAACTCATAGAAAACTAGAGAATTTCTACAGCCATGCATAAGGTGAAGGACTCAACACTTACCTCCCAGAATGTAGGCCTAAGCCAGGATATCTTCCATCGGCAGTACAGTTAACATGGTGTAGATTCCTGGGAGGGGGGGAGGGGGAAGGGTAGCCAGCTCTGGTACATGCACCTAATAATCTGGTTCATGATAGACAGGATGATTGCCATATTTTTATGGTCAGCCTAATCTAAGAGACTACAGATGCCATCCCAGACTACTATACCCAGCAAAACTTTCAATCACAATAGATGGAGAAAAAAAATGTTCTGGAATAAAATCTGATTTAAGCAGTATCTATCTACAAATCCAGCTATTTACAAGGTGCTAGAAAGAAACATTAAGCTAAAGAGCTTAATCACAACAAAGAAAACACAGAGAATAAATCATCCCAGACCACCAAACCAAGGGAGGAGGGAGAGACCCAAACTATAACAACAAAATTATAGGAACCAACAAACACTGTGCACTGATTACTGTCAACTTCAGTGGTCTAAATTTTTCTATAAAAAGACACAAACTAACACATTGGGCTGGAAAACAGTACCCATCCTGCTACAGCATGCAAGAAGTATGCCTTAACATCCAGCAAAGATATCCACTCAAAGTAAAGGAATGGAAAATAATAGTCCAAGCAAATAGACTCAAGGAACAAGTCAGTGTAGGCATTTTGTTATCTGACAAAATAGACTTCAAACCAAAACTAATCAAAAAAGATATGGAACACAATACATATGCACCAAAGGAAAATCCTCCAAGAGGATCTTCTCATTCTAAACATTTATGCTCCAAACACAGGGGAACCCAAGTTCATAAAAGAAACACTGCTACAGCCAAAATCATATATTGACACACAAACCATGATAGCATGTGACTTCAATACTCACTGTGCTTACCAGTAGGCCATCCAGACAAGAACTAAACAGATCAATGCTTTAGCTAATTGCCACAAATCAAATGGACCTAGCAGATATTACAGAACTATATGCCCACATGAAAAAAGTGGAGAGATCTCATATGAGTAACATAATGTCACACCTGAAAGTTCTAGAACAAAAAGAAGAACATCAAAATGCAGTAGATGGTAAGAAATAAACTCAGGGCTGAAATCAATAAAAACAATGCAACAGAGAATTTACTCTTTGAGAAAATCCTTAAGATTGATAAACCCTTAGCTAAATTAACTAAAATATGGAGAAGATCTAAACCAATAAATTCAGAGATAAAAACACAGTCATAACAATGATAAGAAAATTCAGAGAATCATAAGAATATACTTTTAAAATCTCTATACCATAAAATTGGAAAATTTAAAAGAAAATGGGTAATTCTCTCAATACATACCACTTGCCAACATTAAATCAAAATCAGATAATCAATTTAAATAGACCTAACCCTAGTTAATTAGAAACAGTCATTAAAAGTTTCCCAACCATAAAAAGCCCAGGGCCAGATAGTTTTAGCACAGAATTCTGTCAGACTTTCAGAGAAGAATTAATACCAATACTCTTCAAATTGTTCCACACACTAGAAACAAATGGAACACTGCCTAATTCTCTTATGAAACCACATTTACCCTGATACTCAAACAAAAAAAAAAAAGAGAGAGAGAGAATTACAGATCAATTTTCCTTATGAACATAGATGTAAAAATATTTAATAAGATGCTCATGCACTGTCTTAGTCAGGGTTTCTATTTCTGTACAATACATCATGACCAAGAAGCAAGTTGGGGAGGAAAGGGTTTACTCAGCTTACAAATCCACATTGCTGTCCATCACCAAAGGAAGTCAGGACAGGAACTCACAGAGAGCAAGAACTTGGAGTCAGGAGCTGATGCAGAGGCCATGGAGGAATGCTACTTACTAGATAGCTTCCCCTGGCTTGCTTAGCTTGCTTTCTTATAGAATGCAGGACTACCAGCCCAGGGATGGCACCACCCAAAATGAGCCCTCCTCCCCTAATTACTAACTGAGAAAATGCTTTACAGCTGGATCTCATAGAGGCATTTCCTCAAGGAAGGCTCCTTTCTTTGTGATAACTTCAGCTTGTGTCAAGTTGACACATAAAACCAGTCAGTACAACTAACCCCTTGTCAACTTGATACACAAACACATCACTATTAAGTCTCAACCTTTAATCGTTTCTCCCAAGATCTAAATAACTTTAAAAGTCCCACAGTATTCTTGCAGTATTCTTTGCAAATACTTACATATTAAAATTTCAATCCCCTTTAAAATATCCAATCTCTTTTGAAATTCAGTCTTTTTACAATTCAAAGTCTCTTAACTGTGGGCTCCACTAAAGTACTTTCTTACTTCAAGAGGGAAAAATATCAGGGCACAGTCACAATTAAAAGCAAAATCAAGCTCTAACCATCCAATGTCTGGGATCCACTCACAATCTTCTGGGCTAGTCAAGGGATTGGGTCACTTCTCCAGTTCTGCCCTTTGTAGCACACACTCGTGATTTGCAATGGTATCCTGCCTACAAGATAGACAGGTGTGACAGTGGCATAAAAATTGTGGAAGTAGCCAACAACTATCTGATTGGAATTAAGACCTACACTATGAGATGGAACCCATGCCTGATCCAAGAACCTGACACTAGATAGGCCATGGATCTAAGTGTCTTTAGTTTGGATTTCTATTGCTGCCAAAAAACATGGCCAAGAGGCACATTTGTTTTCTTATAGAACCCAGGACCACCAGTCCAGGAATGACATTATCCAAATGGGCTGGTCCCTCCTCTATTGACCACAAATTGAAAAAAAAAAAAAGCCTTACAGTTAGATTTTCCGGAGGCATTTCTTCAACTGAGGCCCCTTCCACTCTGACAACTTTAGCTTGTATCAAGTTGACACAAAACCAGTACAACTGATCCTTTGTCAACTTGACACACAAACACGTCACTATTAAGCCACAACCCCTCCTTTTGTATTCATTCCTAAGATCTCACACTGAAAACATAAATAACTTTAAAAGTGCTAATCTCTACAAATTCAAGCACATTAAAATTTCAGACTCTTTAAAATATTCTATCTCCCTAAAAATCCAAAAGCTCTTGTAAAAGTCCAGTCTTTCAACTATGGGCTCCTGCAAAAATCAAAATTAGCACTCAGGAGGCAGAGGTAGGCACATCTCTGTAAGTTCTAGGCCAGTCCAGTCTCCAGAGCTAGGTCCAAGTAAGCCAGGGCAACATAGAGAAACTCTGTCTCAAAAAACCAAACTAAACCAAACCAAAACAAAATAAAATTATATTAAAGTTCTTTTTCAAGAGGGAAGAACTATGGCACAGTACAATCTAAACAAAGCAAAACCAAACACCAAAAGTATAAGTAAGTCAATGTCCAATAACCTGTATTCACTCATGATCTAGGTTTCTCCAAGGAGCTTGAGTCACTTCTCCAATTCTGCCCATGGAAGCACACAGAGCTTGTCTTTTAGGCTCCAGATGGCTCCATTCCACTGTGTTGCTGTTCTTTGTGATCATCTCATGGTTCTGGCATCTCCAAAACTGCTAGAGTCCCTTTATGAAACTGGGCTGTACTTTCCCCAATAGCTTCCCATAGGCTCTCTTCATGGTGCCAAGCCTCAACTTCATTGCATGGCCCCTTCAGTTCTAGGCCTCCAACTGCTACTGAGACTGCACCTTCACCAATGGCATTCCCTGGTCTCTCATAGTGCTAACCCTAAGCTACTCTCCATGACCCTTCATGCATTCAAAACTAGTACCACTTCGGTGACTTTTACATGTCAAGTTCAGCCGACAGCTGGTTGCCTCTGGAGCACAGCTTCTGTGTGCTGATTTTCAGAAAACACTTCCCAGAAAATTTCACCCTAATGATACTGGTCACTTTTTAATCATCGCTAAATTCTCAGCTCCAGTCGACCAGCATCTCGTATCCTAGCAAAGCAATTTAGTATTTCTGGTATCTTCTTAATCAAAGCTGATTCTTCAGCTCACGGATTCTTCATATAAGTGGCCTGTAGAATCTTTGGTGTTCCCTCTGAAGAGTCATAAGCTAGACCTCCATCTACTGCATTCCTCTCAACATTCTTATCTTCCGAGCTCTCACAAAACAACTCACTGATCTGTCAGCACTCAATGGCTCCTCTAGCCCAAAGTTCTCAAGTCCTTCCATAATCATCCTAAAAACATGGTCAGGTCTGTCACAGCAATACTCCACTATGCTGGTACCAACTTGTGTTAGTTAGGGTTTCTATTGCTGCAGCAAAACACCATGACTAAAACGCAAGTTAGGGAGGAGTTTATTTGGCTTACATTTCCCACAGCACTGTTCATCATTGAAAGAAGTCTGGACAGGAACTCAAAGAAGGGAGGATTCTGGAGGCAGGAGCTGATGCAGAGGCCATGGTGGAGTGCTTCTTACTGACTTGCTTCCCATGGATTGCTCTGCCTACCTTCTCATAGAACCCAAGACCACCAGCCCAGGGATGGCACCACCCACAATGGGCTCTCTGCTATTGATCACCAATTGAGAAAAATGCCTTACAGGTAGATCTCATAGAGGGATTCCCTCAACTGAGAATCCTTCCTTTCTGATGACTCAAGCTTGTGTCATGTTGAAATAAAACCAGCCAGTACACTAGGGAAAAAACAATACTACAAGTTTGCAAAAGCAGTGGCTCTCAATCTTCCTAAGGCTGTTACCTTTTAAAACAGTTCCTCATGATGTAGGGACCCCCAACCATAAAATTGTTTTTGTTGCTACTTCATAACTGTAATTTTGCTACTGTTGTGAATTGTAATATAAATATCTGATATACTGGATATCTGTGATACAACCTCTGTGAAAATGTCTTTCAACCTTTAAGGTTGAGAATCACTGTGCTAAAGGAACATAGTAATCTAATAACTCCTAACCACATTCTGCTAGAGTCATAGATTAGTATCTTGCTCAGCCATCATTAGAGAAACTTTCTCTTGCAGTAGATGGAAATAAACAGAGACCCACATCTGGATGAAGTGCAGAGTGTGAGAGACTTTGGGTCACTTAGACCTATATAGGATGTCTCCATCAAATTCCTTTCCTCCAGGCTCAGGGAACTATAAAAGAGGAGTCAGAAAGATTGTAAGAGCCATGGGGTTGAAAGATACCAGGAAAACAAGGTTTTCTAGACACAACAGGACTGACAGTCATATGAACTCACAGCGACTGTGGCAGCATGCACAGAGCCTGCAAGGGTCTCATCCTCAACACTAGATGGCTTACACAAAAACGATGTGATGTTTTGTTTGTTTGGTTTGGTTTTGGTTTTGTCTCATAATGCTTTCGCAGGGCATTTTTCTCCTTACAGATATTTGCCTATATATTATGATATTCAGTTTTGGTTTTATGTGTGTCTTAATATCAGTTTAAGGGTTACTATTGCTGTGATAAAACACAATGACCAAAGCAACATAGGGAGGAAAGGGTTGATTTACTAGGCTTTCCACATCACTATTCTTCATTACAGGAAATC
Organism: Rhynchomys soricoides; assembly: GCA_019843965.1. Taxonomy (NCBI): domain Eukaryota; kingdom Metazoa; phylum Chordata; class Mammalia; order Rodentia; family Muridae; genus Rhynchomys; species Rhynchomys soricoides. The sequence goes on from JADRCH010000122.1 coordinate 7,010,392, forward strand.
AGGACAGGAACTCATTTTGCTTGTTTGGTTTTTTTTTTTTTTTTTTTTGGTTTTTCCAGACAGGTTTCTCTGTGTAGCCCTGGCTGTCCCAGAACTCCCTCTGTAGACCAGGCTGTCTCGAACTCAGAAATCCGCCTGCCTCTGCCTCCCGAGTGCTGGGATTAAAGGCGTGCGCCACCACTGCCCGGCCAGGACAGGAACTCAAACAGTACAGGAACCTAGAAGCAGAAACTGATACAGAGGCCATGGAAAAATGCTGCTTACTGGCTTGCTCATCATAGCTTGCTCATCCTGCATTTTCACAGAGTCCAGAAACTTCAGCGCAGGGGTGACACCACCCACAATGAACTGAGCTCTCCCCCATCGAGCATTAATTAAGAAAATGTCCTCCAAGCTTCCTAACAGTCAATGTTTGGAAGAAGCCATTTTCTTAGTATTCGCACCTTCTTTTCTGGTGAGTTTAGCTTGTGTCAAGTTAACAGGAAACTCTCTAGTACAACATCTGAATCTGTTTCTTGTACATTTTCTTTGACTTTTGTTGATTTGTTTTGCCTTTTTCTGGGTTGTTTGTTTTTATTCATTATTGTTGTTGTTGTTGTTTTTAATCATCATTATTATTCTAGATGCCTATGTGTAGTCTAATGAGAAAGGGTACAGATTCAAGAGTCTGGAGAAGTTGGTAAGATTTGTGAGGAGTTGGGGAAAAGGAAATTATATCCAGAAAGTATTGTATGAAAGAAATATACTTCAATTAAAAAAGATTTCACATAGAATCAAGTAAAATTTGAACGTAAAAAATTAAAAAGCTTTTAAAAACAAAATGAAAATAAAGATTATAAAAGGATTTCTAAGGCTTTTTATACAATTTAGTCAGTAACTTCTTGCCTTATGAGCAAGAGAAACAAATCTTAGTCCCAGATCTTATGTAAGAGGCTAGTGTGTTCGCACATCTTAGTTCCAGGGCTCATAGTCCAGATAGCATGGAAAAGGTAACACCATGATGGCAATGTGGCTGTGTTTATTACAATGGTCCTCTAAGATCATCTCCATGCAAATTTATAACATACTGAGCATGTACCCCTGTATCCTAGTATTTGGAGTAACTGGATAGATATCCTAGACTGTAAAGCAAGAACCTGTACCTAAAGCTCAACGCTTAGACCAGCTGTCTAAACACAAATTTAAAGATAAACATACACACCTTCTGGAGAACCTAGAACATCTTTAGGAGTTTTAGGAAAACCACGGAGCTCTTCAGTTATGAACCATAAAGAAAGATAAGACCCATGGTTTGGAAAAGACTCATGATTTTGTGAAAAGCTCTATTAAAAGGGTAAAAAGAAGTTACACAGTAGGACAAAATGATGTTCAAATATATATCTAATAAAAGACCCTGCTCTAGACAATAACTCTAACGACTCACCTAACGAAGGACCTGAGAACGTAGATGTTTCATTGAAGTGGACATACAGACAACATGTGAGCACATGGGAAGGTGGGCACCAGCAAAACCCTTAAAAGCAATCATATACGTACCAGAATTAACATTAAAAATGAAGACAGAAGCCTGGCAGTGGTGGCGCACGCTTTTAATCCCAGCACTTGGGAGGCAGAGACAGGCAGATTTCTGAGTTCGAGGCCAGCCTGGTCTACAGAGGGAGTTCCAGGACAGCCAGGGCTACACAGAGAAACCCTGTCTTGAAAAACCAAAAAGAAGAGACAGACTCAAATGCTGTCAGAATCAGCAGACAACTTGGACTGCATATGTGGCCTTGTAAAATGGAGACCAGGAAAGACTGACTGTTTCTTGTCACGTAAAGCATTCTTAGCTATATGATGCAACAACTATATTCCAGGGTGTTTATCCCAGAGAGGTGAAAACTTTGGCTCAAACAAAAATGTTTACATGAATATTAGAGACACCATTGAAACCACCATAATACCTTTAACAGAACAGTTAAGGAATAGTCACATACATACATACAAGTATTCACCAATTAAAATTAAAAAAAATGAGCAAATGATTGACCAATATAACCTGGGCCAACCCTAAGGCCATTATGTGTTGGGAGTTGGTCTGGTGCGCTATGTACTCAAATGGCTTCCAAGATCTGGTTGCCCACAATGAGCAGATCCTCATGTACACCAAGTGATGCTATGTAAACCTTGCTTCTCAATTTAAAGCTACTGGTTAAATAAAAATGGTTACAGCCAATTACTGGAGAGAATAGGGAGAGACAGTTTCAGTTACTGGACTAGGGTCGCAGGTAGGGACCATGAGGAGAAAGAAAGAGGAAAAGAAGGAGAAAGGAGGGTAGAAGAAGGATGGAGAAGACAGAGGGTCTCCATTAGATGTGATGGACCGGGAGCCTGAAGTGAAATAGACCCTGAGGACATTCTGATGGAACAGAAATGACCCAGGAGGACTCAAAACTGCAACTACTGTGGGAGTACAGTTAGGGAATTAACAGTCTAGTGCTAGAAAAATAGATTAGGGGTAATTCCTCCAGTAATTGTGCCAATGCTTGATAAATAAATCCTAGTCTGAGTCTCATTCATTTGGAAGCTGATGGAATAGAAATATCCAGCAACTATCTTCCAGGATGTTTATCCTAGAAAAAGGAAAACTTCAGTTCAAACAAAAAGCTGTATATGAATATTTAGAGACAGTATTGAAAGCACCATAATATCTTTAACAGAATAGTTAATGAAATAGGCACCATTCATTCATACCATGAACTCTTATTCAGAGTTTATTTTTTTTTTTTAAAGAGGAAAATGATTGATAAATATAACCTGGGCCCACTCTAAAGCCATTATGCTGATCTAAGGGGAAAAAGAGCAAAAGTGACATACTATATGATTCTATCTATGGGGTATTTCCAAAAATAAAAAAGAAGAAGAGAAATGGATAACAAATGAGTAGCCTCTGGAGATCAGGATGGAAGGAGGAAGAGGCTGGGCAGCATTCATGCATCCAGGGGAATTGATTGGGATTTCTCTGTTTTCACCTATTATGCTCCAGTTTTTAATTTTTTTCCCCTATCTTTTAATTCTTTAACTGGCAGAGAAAACCCAAACACCACAGACAGAATCCGAAATTCAAGAAAGGCATTTATTGGGAACGAGGAAACAATACACACACACATGCACACACATACACATACACACACACACATACACACACACACACACACACACACACACACACACACAAACACCACTCTAGGTACACAGAGAAAATAGATACTCTGCAAAGCAGATGGGGCACTAGGAATGCCAAAATAACCTCCAGGGCTGGGGCTTTAAAGTCCCTGATGAGTCTTCCTCCCCTCATTTAGTGTTCATCAGTTTGAAGAAAGCTAGAATGATTGATTGGCCCAGAACTGTTGTGTAACAGTCCTGAGTAAGCCTTTAACTTGTTGAGCTGTCCATCAGCAGGAAGCCTTCTGCTGGGACACAAAAACCCGCAAAGCTTCTGTTTTAAGCAGTCAGGCAGGCTTTTGTCCTAAGGCAGGAGGTGAATTTTCAAGAAGGCTAATTTCTTTCTCACCCTCTCTGTCTATTTGCCTACTTTGGAGTCTGTCAAAGGCCTAGTCTTCTTGTGACAATAGTTCTGCATTTTGGCTCAGTGCCACACCATCAGGAAGGAAAGCCATAACAGTATGCACTCACCTGTACCTCTGCTAGTTTTCTGGTTGACAGTATTCTGTGTCCATATAAAGGTACAGTCACGTGTATAAACTACAGTTAGACACCTGAGTAAGTTGGGCCTGGTGCATGCAGACCTCTGCACAGCTGTCTTTCTTAACACGTCGCCAGGGAGACCTAAGGAGCCACTTTGAGAAAACTGCTCTAACCTGCTCTTTTAAGAAATTAACTTTTATTTTAACTTCTTAAATTAAGTCCAGAGTTAAGGTGAGTGGAAGATAAAAGTGAATGAAACTTAGGAAGCTCAGCAGAGCTGAGGAACGTATAGATCTTTATGATAAAAGTAATAGGAGTAATGGAGGTCTCAAACTACCACCAAGTCCTCATGAGGAGACCTGGTGAGGTAACAGGCAGCCTAGAAACCTCTTATAAAAGTGTGAAGTTATTCAATGATAATTTGCACTGAAGATAGAAAACAGTCTCGTAATTACTGTATGTTTTTAACCCTCAGACACTGCAGGTGGGAGGACACCAGTTTTCTCCATGAACTGTTGCTGCTATGACATTGGGATTGCATTGTCCATCAGCAAGGCTGACACTACTGGGCTGAAGGAAAGGCTTCTAGCACTGGACTGGATAGGGTCTACAGGAGACAACTGGGAGCAGTCCCAGATCAGTACTCTACAGACAGCCATAAAACAGGAAAGAGCTAATCCCTCATAACTGCCAGAAATCCCATGAATCACTCTCAGGGATTTACAAAGAGATTAGCAGATACATTAGACAGATTTTTTTCCTTAAAGGGTGTGAATTGGTTTTATATTTAGACTGTTTAAGAAGATTGAAGAGAGCAATGTAAATAAACTTCATGGTAGGCTTACAGTACCCTGCAGCAATGGAGGGCTGGAGACCTTCCTGTTACACTGGAACACCATTGATCTCACTCAGGAAAAATTCATTAATTAATGTCTGTCCATTCATAGAAACAATCATAACATGAATGGTTTACTTAAAGCAATAAATAATTATGTCTATCTATAACATGTAGCTCATACCATATTTCTCAAAGTTTATTATAAACACTATATTTCTGAGAAGATATATAAAATAAAAACAAGAAATAGCTAGTAAATCAGTAGTCCATCAACATGAGGAAGCTCTTTTTACTATTATTCATATCATATTTAACATTTTTTACAATCTCAGTATAACATAGCACTTTCTCCAGAGCCCCAATAATAAAAGTTTCAGTGCCCTTTATTTCTAAGAATGACAATCAGGTAAATTCATTTAAGGTTCCCAGTAACTGAGAATGTTTGTTATTATAGTTCAAACAACTGATACTTTTCTGTGTTCTGATCTCATCAGAACCTCTCTAATAAGATAAATCTAAAAGGAAAAAAGAAAGAAGCAGGATCCAGTATACTAATCAATTTTTACCATAAGAGAGATACTTCTGCTGCATCTCCTCCTTCTCCTCTTCTTCTTCTAAGAAGGTATTTGCTTTTCTTGTTATGTGTCTTTGCCTGCATGTACCTATGTATATTATGTATGTGCCATCCCCTCAGAGGACAGAGAGGACATCAGATCCCCTGAAACTAGTTACAGACCATAGTGAGACAGCATTATGGGTCCTGGGAATCAAATCTAAGTCCTCAGGAAGTGCAGCAATGCCCTTTAATGCTGAGGAATCTCTCCAGCCTGGAAGCTTCTAATAGTAGATGACTGTTAGTATAAAGACCCACCACTGGTCAATGAGCAGAGAATAAGAGATTCTGAGCACTCAGCCCTAAACTAGAAGTTTATATTACATCCCTCCCCTAAGGATCAGAGATCTACATGGAAGAGGAGGTAGAAAGAGTGTAAGGACCAGAGGTGGTAGATGACTTCAAGACAACAGTGTTTACCACACCCAACAGGGCAAATAAGCATATGAACTCATAGGGATTGTGACAGTATGCAAAAGACCTCATAAGCACAAGCCAGACAAAATCCCAGCATGGGAGAGGGGATCTGGGCATGAAGACACAGTTGAGATGAGGCACTCTTAATATTGATTGATGCTGGCAGTAGGAGACTCAGTTTTTGTTAATGGTGAGATTCCTGGTATATTGACAACATTCCATCGCTAGGCCTTAATGTGGGGTATCCACTAGAGAAGACTGCTTGGAGACAAGTTTAAGTCAATAAAAAAAATCTTTGTTCACTGGAGGGCAACTGCAGTAGGTGTTCATAATCTCATGAAGCCCTGAGCCTTTCCTGGGTTGAGTTTTTAAGCATGAAACCATGTACCAGGTTAACAAACTTCAAGTAACAAGAACAGTTGTCCAGAAGTAGTACTACAGTAGCCTAAAAACGAAGTTAGTACATTTAGAGACTTTCCTAAAACTATGGACTTTGATAAATTAAGTCTCCCTTTTCATTTTGGCAGGTGGTGCTGTCTACATGCTGAATTTTATGGCCTATATGGTATATGTCCATCATGGAGTCAGTTGTGCTAAGGTCTGGGAGTCTACTAGCCATCTGGGGCCATATTACAGATCCAAATGTAGTCCAATAAGTTGGACTCAATGGGAGAAAGAAGGCAAGGGGCAGACGGTGTCAAAGACAGAGTTAGAGAGAACACGAACTTGGATGAAGAGGAAGGTGAGTATCTGGTAGGAGTTGGGGAGGACAATGCATTTCTTAAAGAATTAATAAAAACGACATAGGATCTATCTTAGTCAGTGTTTGATTCCTGTGAAGAGATGCTATGACCATGACAATTCTCATGAAAGAAAACATGTAATTGGGACTTGCTTACTATTTCAGTGCTTAGTCCGTTATTTTCATAGCAGGGAGTGTGTGGCATGAAGATGCTGGGTTAAATTCGATTCTGCCTCTGCCCCAGGGCTCAAGCCACTGTGGGAGGTGAGATGGGTGAAGTTTGACTGTGCTTATCCCACACCTCCACAGCTTATCCCACATCTCCACCAGGCAGGTGTTGGGGTTGTGATAGGCTACAGGACATGGCCTAGGGTTGGGGGAGTGCAGCCTGGGGTCCCCAGGACTACAGGGAGCTGGCTTGGGGGACTTGGGCCTGCAATAAGGCCAAGACTGTCTGGTTCTCAGGCTCTTGGGCATCTAAGGCGCTGCTGGATGCCGCAGAAAAACTGAGAATGGAGTAGGGCCATGGGCTGGATCTAGCCCAGGGCTGAGGGGAAAAGGCAGGGAGAAGCCTGACTGGGTCACGCTGGGGATCAAGTCCTTGGCTTCTTAGTGGGCAGCCTAGCTTGGTGGAGACCGTGGCTGAGAGTGCTAAGAGGCCTTCTGTGGGAGACTAGATGTGGCTCTTTAGATGAAGGTCTGTTCCATTGCTCCCCACTGAGGATCCTGATGAAAAGAGACAGTACATGGTTTTAAGGTGTTTACTGTCATGGCAGAGTGGCGATGAGTAAATCCATACCCCACTTTCTCAGGGTGGGCTTGAGGTTAAATACCTATTGCAGGGAGGAGTGTCTGAAAAGGGGAGTTTATTGGCTAAGCCTCTAGGTGCCTCATTAAAATATAGATCTGGCTTGAGGCTATGTGACCACATGTCCTCTACCTGTGGAGGGGATTGGGGTATTGCCCTTACATGACTGATGGCTACAGACCTATGGAGAGCTGCTGCTTTGTGTCAGGAGCGTGGGGCCTAGGAGAATGGCAAAAAGCATAGCGTCCCTTGCATGGTTATCCCCTGCTGGGAACCCTCTGCTGGGTCATCAGGGTTTTAAACCTTAGCTTAACCAGAGACCAGGCTGCCTTTCACTGTACCACATGAAGGGAGATACAGTGGAGAGGGTGAGAGTTCTATATTTGGATCTGCAGGCAGCAAGAAAAGAGAGACACTTGGGCCTGGTTTGAGTTCTTAAGACCTCAAAGCCTACCCTGTGTGACACACTTCCTCCAATAAGGTCACACCGCCTAATCCTCTTAAATAGTGCCACAGTCCAATGCCTAAGATTTCAAACATATAAGCTTCTAGGGGGCCATTCTTATAAAATCAACACAAGATCCACTAATTTGATATGTACCTTTTACAAAAGACAGACATTACCTTAGGTTGAAAAGATGCAAAAAATGTATTATTCCAAGCAAATAATACTAGAAAACAAGAAAGAATAACCATTATAATATCTATAAAAAAGACTCGAATCAAAAGTAATCTGAAGAGATAAAGAAGGCCATTTCATTCTGATTTAGAGATCAGTTCACCAAGAGGACATTATGATTCTAAACATATATACCCTAAACTCAAGTGCAGACAATTTCATGTCACATGGCCATGCAGTGATATTGAATTATGGACATACACACTCCATACAAATCATGGAGGCAGAAGTGAGATGAGCCAGCAAATGCTACAGGCCAGCTGCCAAGAATTTCCATAATTCCAAGACAAAGCTCCCACTTCCCATACTGCCTACAGTACCACACTCACCATGATTCACCACCATGAGGTTCAAATTTTTCTTCCAGTCATGACCCTAGCCCACAAAATAAATTCACAAAAGAGAAACAAGATTTGAAACTATGTTTCACCACCAAGAGGTCCAATATATTCTTCCAGATGTGGTCCTAGCCCACCAAACAAACCCCACAAGAGAAAAATAATAAGATTCAAAACTCTGAAGCTGCTAGAAGAAGTAGAAATAACAGTCCAAGGCAGAATCTTAGGTGAGGGCTTTCTGAACAGAAATCCAATCACTTGGGATATAAGACATGAAATTAAAGTTTCTGTCCAACAAAGGATGTATAATCATGAGCTATAATTCCAATGGCCAGTAAGCATATGAAAAAGTGTTCAGAGTCCTTAGCCATTAGAGAAATGCACACTAAAGGTAGATTTAGATTCCATCTCATCCCAGTCAGAATGCTTGTCATAAAGAAAATAAATAACAAGTACTTGCAAAGTTAAAAAAAAAAAAAAGCAGGTGGTGGTAGTGGTGGTGAAGGACCATTTCACACTGCTCTTGTGAATACAATTCATTCATCCACTATTCAATCAGTATTCCTCAGTAAACTAAAAATAATACTACCATATAACTCAGCTATACCATGTCTGGGTATATTCCTGAAGGACCCTTTAGTCAATATATCACAGATATACAAGCATTACCTTGGCTTATCGTTGCACTATACACGAGTCTCAAATTACAGGAGTAGTCTAGGGGTCTGTGGTGGTGTGAATAACAATGGTCCCCAAAGACTTATATTTGAATGCTTAGTTACCAGAATAGAAGTGTTTGGGGCGGATTAGGGGGAGTGGCCTTGTTGGAAGAGGAGTAGGTTTGAAGGTTTTAAAAGCCCAAACCAGTCTTAGTCTCCCACTGCTCTGCCTGCTGCCTGTGAATCAGGATATAGGGCTCTCAGCTACTGTGAAGGACTATGGAAACTTATGAAGTTGGACTAAATGAATTTTGCATTATGATATGGCTACCTGCCCATTAGGGACAGGGAGTGGAATGTGGGGGGTTTGAACAGAATGGTCCCAGACCATAGGCTTACATATTTGAATACTTAGTCACTAGGGAGTGGAGCTTAGACAATAATTAGGAAGTGTAGCCTTGTTGGAGGAAGTGGTTGGAAGAAGTGTGTCATTGAAAGTATATTTTGAGGTTTCAAAGCCCACACCAGTCTCTCTCTCTCTCTCTCTCCACCCTCTCTCTCCTCCCTGTGGATCAGGATATAAAGCTCCTACTTACTCTTCTAGCTATGATAATCATGGACCAGGGACCAATGCTCTAAAACTGTAAGCAAGCTCCCAAACAAATACTTTCATTGATAGAGTTGATTTGGGCATGATGTCACAGCAATAGAAGAGTATCTATACACAGATGAATAGATAAAGAAAATGTGGCACATAAACACAATGCAGTTTTATTTAGTCATAATGAGCAATAAAATTATGTCATTTGATTGAAAAATGGATGCAACTGGAGAGTGTCATATTAAGCAAAACAATCTGGGTTCAGAAAAATAAATAAAATAAATGCATATTTTCTCTTATTTGGTTTCAGACAGAAACATTTAGTCATTCTCTCTCTCTCTCTCTCTCTCTCTCTCTCTCTCTCTCAGAGAGAGAGATAATATAAAAGAAAACTACAATGGAGAATGTGGAAGGCTAACCAAGCAACAACAGGAAAAGTGAGGTATAGGGTAGAATACAGTCAAGGAACATGATGCATGTGAAAAATCCTATATATGAATCCCAGTAGTCCGTATTATGATTTTAAGCCAATAGAAAAGAATGGCAAGAAAATGAAAGCAAAACCCACCAAGCAGAAGCCACAAAACTGTGTGCTATTGATGTTCTTGTTGGATTAAACTGTCAGAAGCCTTGGAAATAGGCTAAGCCTCTGAAAAAGCCAAGGTTATTAATCAAGTAGCAAATTAAAACCATCTTATTTCTAATCACAGTTGAAACTATACAAGGTACAGGATTACAAGGGATGCCAGGAACACAGTGACACTACACAAGGTACAAAATTATAGGGGGATGCTCTGAATACGGTGAAACTACACAAGGCACATGATCACAGGGGAATTCTGGGGAAACTGCACTAGTTGTAATTGAACTTTGAGTGGCTGAAAGGAGGGGTTGCAGGGGCTGGCTAGAGAAGTAGGGGACAAGATGGGGAGGAGTGAGGGTGGGGCCCGGCTACTTCCCAGGATAGTAGAGAAGAGGGACTCACAGAGGAAGTTGGAAGGGACCAAATCTGTGGGGGGTTTTAATCTTTTTTTTCTAAATTTATTTTTTAATTTTATATATTTGAGTTATTTTTTTAAGTATTTGTTATATGTTGAACATATTTCTGTCTTCCCTCCCTTTCCCTCCCCATCTTAGTACCCTTGATCCTCTAGACAGTTTTCCTTTTATTTTCATGTCTTACATACATACGAGGTTTTATGTATCTATATAAAATCTAGGACCACCAGTGAGAGAAAGCATGGTATCTGCCTTTCTGTGACAGGGCGTGGGTCAATACAATAATCGCCAGCTGTATCCAATTCCCTACAAACAACATAATTCTATCTTACCCTATAATGGTTATCTGATACCTGTTAAAATGCTTCTTACTTCTGGGCTGTCCTTTGAAATACTAGGGCACAGATGCTGGCCCATCAGTGGGCAGTGTTTCGCAGATGCAGGCTCATGTTAGCCATACTTCTATGGCTAGAATATGAATATGAAGACTTCCATGTCTTTCAGGATTGGGTTATAGGTGCTGGCCCCAAGACAGGTGGACTTGTGTGCTTTTGGAACTTATGTCTGTTTTTCTTGACTGTCTGGCATAATTTTCTTTCTAGGTTACTTTGTGATTTTCTTGCCATCAGGTCAGTATTCTGATGGCCAGGTTTCAGTGCAAAGACCTGTGATACTTGTTCTGAGTTTCCCAACACTAAAGTTGTGTCATAGTGGGTCTCATGCTGCTAGGCTTCTGTCATAGCAGAGGTCTTTTTGAAATGAGATCCCATACTTGCTGTGGTCTTGGGGAGTACCAAGCAAAGAGTTTGTACCTAGCATTCTGTTCTGTCCATGCTTCAGCTGCATATTGTATGTCTGGCTTTGCTGTCTTTTTCTACTCCTTAAAATGTCCATTACTGAAAAAGCAGTGCAAATTTTTCAGAGCCTATGTGGTTTAGGTTGTGGCTCATGCCATCTGCTGTTGATTCTGCCTCTCACTGGGAACAGAGAGCCATTCAACTCAGTCAGTCCTTCTGGGATGGAAAAGAGACTTTGCCACTTTGTAACGCCCCCTATTTATTTTGTTATTTAAACTAAAGATATTTGGATGCCATTTATTTCTGATAGCTGTTATTCAACTTTATGTATACCATGGAGATTCATCTGTACTCCTTTGATTAAAAATACAATTACAATTTATATAAGCATAAAGATACAACAACACACATATTTTTTGTCATAAAGATAGCCTATCTTTTAAGTTCAATAACACACATGTAGATATGCTTGAAATTCTCATTATTGTTTATATAATAGTAGATAAGATAATCAGATAAAAATGGCTATGCCATCTAAAATAAAATAAAATTGAAACTGCTTATATGATTCATTTTATTTACAAATCACAGTCCAAACAATTGTAATTCCATTAGCTTGACCATGACCAAGACTATAACCACCTGTGACTGCATTTATTAACTGAAAATGGGAGATGAGTCAAATTACTTCTGAAGAGAGGTCAAGTACTGTCAGATTTCTGGCTGTGACTCTAAAGGTTCCAATTCCAATTTACTTAGAGATGGGATCTACTGTGAATGAATGGTTAGAAGGAAGGCCCACCTGAGGAGGGGTATGAGGAAACCTCACAGTGAGGGTAGTTTGCATTTCATACTGAGGTTACCTAGAGAAATCTCTTGGTGAGAGGCCATCTCTAGCAGCTCCACACAAGTTTCCTAGAGGAGAGGGAGAAAAAGGAGGACCGCTTCTCATCAAAAGGGCCCTTGGATCTTTTGGAAACAGGAGACCAGGGATGGAATGGAGAGCTGAGTTGGAGGAACAAGGGCAAAAACAGATGCTTTGATTCATCAGAGAGAGAGCAAGAAAGTGAAAAAACAAGAGTGAGAGCAAAAGCAATAGTGAGAGAGTGAGAGAGTAAGAGAGAGAGAGAGAGAATTCACACATGATTACCAAGCTATCCTGGCTAGTTTTCTGTCAATGTGACATAAGCTAGAGTCATTTGAAAGGAGAGACCATCAATTGAGAAAATGCATCCCTAAGACCCAGATATAAAGCATTCTTAATTAGTGATTGATTGAGGAGGGCCCAGTCCATGGTGGGTAGTGCCATCCCTGGGCTGGTGGTCCTTGGTTCTAGAAGAAAGCAGCCTGAGCAAGCCATGGGGAGCCAACCAGTAAGCAGCACCCCTCCATGGCCTCTGCATCAGCTCTGCTTCTGGATATCTGCCCTATTTGAGTTCCTGTCCTGACTTCCTTCAATGGTGAACAGTGATGTGGCAGTACAAGCCAATTAAACCATTTCATCTCCAAGTTGCTTTGGTCATGGTTTTTTATTGCAGTAATCATAACTAAGACACCAAGGTCACCTTTGGTATCACTTCTGCTGAATTCCACTTCTGAAAACACTGGCCTGTGACTTTATTTAAAGGAGGTAAAGTAAAGTAAAGCCTCTGCCAGATTTAGAATAAAATGTGCTTTGTTTTTATAGAGTAGGGCTGGATTGGGATGTTATTGGTCTGATGAAGGACCTGTCATCTCCTGGTCTTGTTCCCATAGAGGCAGGGAGGTACAGTGTCAACAAATACTGTCTGAAGGTGAGGATGATCTTAACCATCACAGGTGGACTCTTCTTCGTTGTTAATCTGATGGTGCAGAGCATTCTCTAATATACCCTCTTTACCCCCTTGTGTCCTCCCTTTCCTCTCCTCCTTCCTTTCCTCTTCTCACCCTTCTCATCTTTCCTTCCTCCCTGCTCCTCTTCTTCCTCTTTCTCCTCTGTGTTGTCGTTCCTCTCATTCTTATTCTTTTTTATTGGTGCTGATTTCTATTTTCTGTTTTGGACCGGGTTTCACCTTGCAGTCCAGGCTGGCCTGGAGCTCTAAGTGATTTTCCTGTGGCAGCAGGCCCTTCCTCAGTCCCGAGGTGAGTGAGTCATCAGAGCTAGCTTACTTCATCTTCTTGTAGAAGCCTTTCCTGGCTCTCTTAAACCTGGTGATTACTGTTTACATTCTCATGTATTAATCCTGCAAGTCATTCTTTGTTAACCTGAAATATCTTGGGGATTATTTTGGCTTAAATTGCTGGCAATCTGGGAGCTTTGTTTGAAAAATCTGCTGTAGATGGAGTCTGTTTTTGAAGAGCAGCCATTCATTCTGTGTAGAATGTTGAGACATCTTGTAGTCCTTTCTCTGGAAACAGTATTTCATCATCTTTTGATTTGGACCTCCCAGCTTTTCTTAGCTTGTCTCCAAATCCCCTGCTTCTGGTGACTCTTTCCCAAGCTCATGTGCTTTGGAGACAACTCTGGGTCTTCATACATTGCGTGTAGTTTACATTTATACTCATAGTTCAGAGAACTGTAGAGTAAAACAGGATTCTAACTAACTGAAACTCCCTCCATAGGATCAAGGTCAACAATAGTGACACACAGGATCAATTCCCATAAGAAATGTTAGGGACTATGCTCTGGTCTTCTCACAACAGTGCCGTACCCTGTACAGTTCTCCCAGGACCAGTACTTGTAGGGTTCTTGGGAATCCATGGGTTCTTTCCTTTGTGGTTCCAGGTTTCTGGGTAGGTTTCCTGGGCATCTGGTGACAGCCAGGATATAGCAGAGAACACAGAATATACCACATCTTCTTCAGAACTGAATGCCCTGGATAGAGGTGGTGTTAGGGAGAATGGGTAAGAAGCAGGTGCTGTGGGGCCAGGCCTGAGCTGGAGCTGCCTAGGAGCTTCCATACCTTTGAAAATACTCTTTGGTTGGGCTTTTCAGCCTGAGATGGCACAGGTCTCAGTTTTATCTCTCATTACCACCCTTTTGTTTTATTTCTAATGCTTTGACATCCTGGAGTATAGACAAAATATTTTGTGTATTGTATGGATGCATCACCTAGCAACCAAAATAACCTATGGCCTATAGGAAAGAGTAGAATAAAAGATGGGACATGTGTGAGGCAGAAAGAATTCTGGGGCAGAGCCAGCATGGCAGATCTGTTCAGGATGATGTGACAAGACAGACAGATGGTACCTGGGCATAGATAATTAGCCCTGTGGCAGAATGTAGATGGCTCAATGGTTAACAGAGATTACTGCTGTTCCCAAAGATCTGTGTTCAAATTCCCTGTACCCATGTCAGGTAGTTCACAATTATTCATAACCCCAGCTCCAGAGAATCTGATGCCCTCTTTTGGCATCCATGGGAAACAGGCATGCATATGGTGTACAAACATCCATGCAGACAAAATGACTATGCACATATAATAATAATAATAATAATAATAATAATAATAATAATAATAATGAATAAGCATAACTCATTGTTAGTTTATCTTTTCAAGAGTGAAACACAGAGAGAGAATGTACCCCCGGATGTAAGAATTAGATAACTAGCATATTGCTGCAAAGAGACACCATGACCACAGCAACTCTGATAAAAGAAAGCATCTAATTGGGGCTTGCTTAATGCTTCAGAGGTTTAGTCCATTATCATCATGGCAGGCAGCATGGTGGCACACTGGCGCTGGAGAAGTAGTTGAGAATTCTATATCTGGATTCAGATGTAGAAGTGTGACACACTTCCTCCAACAAGGCCATCCCCCTTAACTTTTCTAAAGTAGTGCCACTCCCTGATGACTAAGCATTCAAATATATGAGCCCATGTGGGTCATTATTATTCAAACCACCAAACCCATTAAATATGAATAACTTTGAATCAGTGCAAATCTGTTGTATGACAATAAGTTGCATGTTCTTTTTAGTAAGCAAGAAGAAGGCTAAGGTAAGGAAGAATAAGAATACCTGGGACTAGCACCACAATCCTCTTCTGCCAGAGCAGAAGGAGGCTTGGTGAGGTTCAGCTTCATACTGAATTTCTTCAAACAGAATTTCATTTGTTTTCTTTCATAGAAAAGAGAAAAATGAGATTAAAATAGGATTGGCTTCTGGCCACAAACTTGGAGACAGCCAGAAGCATCTGCTCTTTTTACATTACTACCTGATAATGTAAGGAATACATTAGCAAGGTGTCATTCTTTGCTTCATCAGACTTAGGAAGAAAAAGACAATACTATTTAGAGTAACTTCAACATGTAGTAAAGCCAGGAGGGTGGAAAAATTTCAATTCTGTAGGATTATACACCTGAAATTCCATCTAAGGTCTTTCCTCCCTCACTCTTCTTCACCTGTTTTGAGAAAGAGTCTCATGTACCCAGTGTGGCCTTTAATTTGAAATGTGTCCAGAATAGCTTGGAACTCCTTACCCTCTTGTTTCTGTGTCCGCTGTTCTGTTGCAACGAGTGTGCTTAGTACCTGAAGCATTTCTTGATTAAGTGACTTGATATTTGAAGCAAGAAACTGACTGAATCTGTGAGGTTGTGTGTGTGTGTGTGTGTGTTTACTTATATCGGTTAAATCTCAACAATAATTCTCATGCAGTGTAGTTATCTAATTCATTATCATATGTTTCCTCTAGGGATTGAGAGCAAGACCCATTTGAAAATTCTTGTAAGTCCTCTAAAATGCTACAGCAGATATTGATATTAATTGAGATAATAGTAGTTATGTAGTCTTTGGGGAAAGTTGTGAAATCACAATGATGCTTTGGATTATTATTAACCTACTGTACAGAAAGTAGGCCTAGTACATGGATCACTAGAATTGACTTATAATTTAGGTTTCTGTTTGACTCCTTATTTTTAAGAAAATTTGATTTACAGAAAAACTCCAGGATTTTCTCACAGGCCCTATATCCTGCTTCCAGGGTCACCAGCATTGCATACTCATATGGGAATTTTCCATAATAAATCAACAGTATTGAAAACTATTGGCATTCCCTACAGTCTGAACTTTACTCAGCTTTTCTTGGTGTTCACAGGATGTTTTCTTTTCTGCTCTCAGATTCTACCCAGATTCCCAGAGCTGGCTCTTATAATTCCATAGGGACTTCTTGGCTGGTAGATTTTCTTAGATTATCCTTGTGTTTGATGACAGAATTCCTCAGCATCAAAGACTTATCTCTTACTTCCTACTAATTGAATGATTCAGTTATTTATTAATGAGCTGATGAGATGTCCCACTGGGTAAAAGTGCTTGCAGTATAAGCCTGTTGGCCGAAGTTGAATTTACAGATCCTGTGTAATGGTGGAAGGAGAAAAGAAACTCCAAAATTATTTATGTCAATACAGATTTACAGGTATTTATTTTAGAAACTGGAATACACTCTAATCCTATGGTGCATCTCTTGCTGCTCCTAAGACTCCAGCTTTGGCTTTTGGAAGCTTTTCTAGTTGGATGCTCTGTTTGAGGGAATACCTCCACATCATTGCATATTAAAAATACTTACTTTTGATACTTTAAGATACTTCAGACTTACCTGTGTGTTCCTTGACCCAACCCTAGTATTACCTGTTTCTCCAAGGTAATACTCTTTTTATTAAACACAACTAGCTTTACTTATGCTGATCTTAGTGGTAGGGATGTGAGGTATGAGTAGTATGCTGTACTCATTCTGAGAAGATAGAGCAAGAAATTGTGTTACACTATGATATGTATGTATGTGCATATATAATAATCTTTGCCTATATTAAGCTTAAAACAAAATTTTACTGAGATTTGTCCATGAGTTTACTGTCACAGTGACAATTCTAGCATCTTTAATTGTTTATAAATTCCACTTCAATACTGAGAAACTTCTTACCATCTACTTATTTAGTAGTTGAATAATCCAACTCTACATATGCAAGTGATATCTAACCTGTGTGTGACCTTATGAGGGACGATTATCGGCAACCATGCCACAGATCGTACAGGCACATTCTTTTGTATTTCTAGACATAGATCATCTCCATAGTTGCATAGGCTGACATGGCCCTCCCATCTTTTTGACTAAATGTACTGGGTTTACTTCTTGGCATAGCCAAGACAAAAAGAGCCAAGACTTATCACCTGGACCAGGTAAGTACAGCACAGAAGATTATTTTCAACATTATCCCTTCATCAAAGAATGGAAAAATGGGGATTTTACATACTCATGTATGAAGGATTTGGAGCATGAGTATACACTTAAGCATGCTCAATGAAGGTGTATGTTCTTGAGCATGCCTAGATTAAGGTCATAATTTAAGAAGAAAAGATGATAGGTACATTCTTGGTCATGCAAAGGTTAAAATGGTGAGCAGGAATGCATACAGGTTAACTAAAAGCAAGAGAAAGAATAATCTGAAGGAAGCTTAATATAGGTGTCAACCTTACTCATCAGGCCACACCTTCAGGAAGCCTATGCTATACATGTCTCATGTCACTTAGCTTTGGTACATGCTATATTCCATTATAGGGTCACAATATCTCTCTCTCTATCTCTCTCTCTCTCTCTCTCTCTCTCTCTCTCTCTCCCCCCCCCCCTCTCAGGGGATCTAACTCACCAGATACCCCATGCTAGACAAGCACTCTAACACTTAGCCATAATCCCTCCTTATTTTTAATCTGTAAGTGTTCTGTTTGGATCTTTTTGTTGCTGTTCTTTTCTTGTTAAGTGAAGGTCTTGCTTCATACTCCAGGCTGACCTGTAATTTACTTTGCTTTTGCCTCAGCTTCTCTAGTGCTGGGATCATAGGTATATGAGACTGGGCCTGCCTTGGATATGTTCTCCGAATGCACAATAATTTGTTCTTCACTAATAATATAATTTTTGTAAGAGTATCTTTCACAAAGTTGAAAATTTAAATTTGAATGAAGTTTAAATGTATAATTTTTTGTATTAATTGTCCCTTTTGTGATGAATCTAAAATCTTATCATTAATCATAAGCTCCTTCTAAAAGTTATATTTTATGCTAACTACTTGTGAAAAGTATACAGTTTGTGGTCTCTGTTTATCTAGTTTCTTCAGCAGCAAATTTTAAACAGACTATCCTTCTTCCCATGAATCATTGCTGAGAAGTTAACTCAGGAACTTTGGAAAATTCCACCAGGGCCCCTGAGCACATGGCCATCCCTCCCCTCCTGGAAGAAACAGGTTAGAGAGCACGTAGTCTGGAAGGAAGGGCCTGATTAAGCCCCTACTACCTCTTTCTCTAAAGACCAATCCGTTTAAAAGTCACATTGTTTTGCCAATCACATTGTGCCTAAAGGCTACTGTTCTAAAATCCATGTAAAAGCTCGATGAACAGGCTGTGTGTGGCTGTTCTCTCCCTCCTTTGTGCACAGGGTGACCCCAGCATGCTGGAACAATAAATTCCTCTTGCTTTTTGCATTGATCCCTGACTCCATGGTGTTCACTGGGGGAAGGGAGCTCTGGGAAGTTAAGGCTCCTCAGAGTCTTACATTTGGTGCACTGTCTGGGAATAGACTCTCTTTGGGGATGCACTGGAGAGCTGCAGATTGGAGGAATGGCTCAAGCAGGTACCATGGTTGTCTTTCTCACTGTTTGTCAGAGAGTCTGTAAGTTTGTTTGAACTTTTGGTTTGTTTGCAAGCTTCAGGGAGCTTGGAGAGCCCGGGTGTTTGGGGGTGGTCATGTGCGGCGGGTAGATGTGCCTTAATGTTGCAACTGTGGGGGTCTGGAGGACGCTTCAGGCCCCCCTGGAAGAAGTCAGGAAGGCTCCTCTCCTTCTGGAAACAGCAAGTCTTGCTGTAACCTGGTTTATCTGGCTCCTGCCGATTCGGCAGGGCCACCTGGTTTATCTCAGTATAGCCCAAGCTGGCTGAGAAAGTCTGTTCTGCATCTGTGGAAAGAATGAACCGCGTGTTGATTTTCTCTCTTTGTGTTCTTGAAAATAGATGCCTGCCCATGGCAGGGTCAAGCTGTCTCTGTGTTGATTGTTTTTCTCTGTGTTTGTTGGCATCTCGTTCTGTGTTCTTGGACTTAAACTGACTGGACATTGGACAGACTGGATTTACCCCGTTAAGCATCCTAGTTAACCACTGGAGGGAAGTTAAGGAGAGAGGAGAAGACTAGGAGGAGGAGAATCTAGTGGAGGACGCCTTCTCCCTCATAGATTCTTTCCCCCAAGACCAACCTCACAGGGTCTGGCCATCAGGAAAAAAGAAGTTCAGGAAGAGAGATCCAGATCTGAGAAGGTGTCAATCCTCCAAGACCCTTCAACAGCAGACCTGTTACTCCAAGACCCTCCTCCTCCATATCCCCCTACCTTGGCTCCTATGGCTCTGATAGCACCAGCACTGATCCTGGGATCATCAGCCCATATGGGACCAGGGCCATTGTACCCCCCTTTACTGGAGGGAGGAGCAGGAGGAGACCCCATCCCACTTTTCAAGGGGCCAATTAATCTCTTTGAGACTGTTTTATTTATTCATCAGCCCACCTAGGATGATATCCAACAACACATGAGAGTGCTTTTCAAAGCAAGAGAAGATAATGCAGGAAGTTAGAAAGAATGCTCCCTCAGACACCATCAATAGACCAGGCTGTTGTCGACAGTGGGCTTTCCCTAACTATGACAGAAGGTAAGGGGCTCCTAAAGGTCCACCACCAGACTCCATTGGCAGGTCTCAAGGGGGCTGCATGAATACCCACAAATCTGACCAAAGTACAAGAGGATAAGCGGGGATGAGTCGCCCTCAGCTTTTCTAGAGAGGCTCATAGAGGCATTCTGCCAATATACACCCTATGACCCCAGCAGCAAGGAGGACAAAGCTACTGTAACAATGTTTTTTTATAGACCAGGCTAGTAGAGATAACAGGAAAAAGCTTCAGAGGCTAGAAAGACGGGATAGGCCATTGAGGGAGTTAGTGCATGCTGCTGAGAAAGTCTACCATAACAGGGAGATAGAGGAGGAGAAGGAGCAGAGAAAGAGAAAGGAAGAAAAGTGACAGGGAAGGAATCTACAGAGAGTCCTGACTCTCAGGTTAGAGGATGGACACAAGTTGTTTGAGACCTCAGACAGGGCACCCCAGGACCTAGACTGGTGGCTCAAGGCCTTTTCCCAGGCCTGGGATGATACGGAAGGGATGGGAAGGGCCACCAACCAGGTCTCCATTCCATGTGGAGCTCAGAGCCTAAACCTCCCCCAGTGTCTGTGTGCCAAAGTCTGATGTCGAGGGAGGCCTGGGATGAAATCAGGCCTCACATTCCCAGGCTCCTAGAACAAGGAATTCTGTGGAAGTGCCAATTGGCTTGGGATACTCAATGCCTCCTGCCTATGAAGAAACCTGGGACCCAAGACTAAGGAGGACTGTCTAGAGGGGACTAAATGCCTCTTGGAGGAACTGGGAGGATTGGGATACAGAGCCTCAGCCAAGAAGGCCCAAATCTGCCAGAGGAAATTAAGTTATTTGTGCTACCTGCTGAGAGACAGCCAGTGCTGGCTCACCAACACTCAAAAGAAGATCATCCTGCATATCCCTCCTCTGCAGAGCCCCAAGCAGGTACGGGAATTCCTGGGCATGGCTGGTTTCTGCTGGCTTTGGATCCCACAGTTTGTTAAATTGGCCTCCCTCTACCCTCTGGCTAAAGACGAACATCCCTTCCACTGGGAGGAAGAAGAACAACAGGCTTCTGACAGGATTAAGCAGGTTCTGCTCAAGGCCCCTGCTCTAGGACTGCCTGATGCCGGTAGACCTTTCCACCTTTATGTAGCTGAGAACAGGAGGATAACCAAGGGGCCCCTGGAAGAGCCCAGTAGCCTATCTGTCAAAGAAATTAGACCCTGTCACTGCTGGGTGGTCTGTTTGCCTATAGACAGTGGCAATGGTGGCTGTTCTAGTTAAAGATGCTGATAAATTGACTCTGGGGCAGAACCTGACTGTAACATACCTTGGAGATCGTTGTTCCCCAGCCCCTGGATCGATGACTGACCAAAGCCTGCATGACTCATTATCAGACTCTGTTGCTAAATTCAGATTGGGTGACCTTTACGTCACCAGTGGCCCTTAACCCGGCCACTCTGTTACCTGACCCCAACATCGACCTGCCAGCTCATGATTGCCAGTAGATTCTAGTTGAGGACCAGGGATGGGGAAAAGGACCTGTCAGATTGGCCACTCCCCGACACTGAGGCTACCTGGTTCACCTACCTGGTGGAGGGACAACACAAGGCGGGGGGCCGCCATTATGGACAGGCACCAGGTGGTCTGTGTGGAACCACATCCTCTGGGAACATCAGCCCAAAAGGCAGAGCTGATAGCTCTGATCAAAGACTTGGACCTGGGGGCAGGCAAAAAGATCAACATCTACACAGATATCAGGTATGCCTTTGCCACAGCCCACATCCTCAGGGTTATATGCCAAGAGTGAGGACTGCTCATACCAGAGGAAACAAACAGGAAACCCTGGATCTCTTGGATATCCTAATGAAGCCGGCAAATGGGAGCATTATTCACTGTCCAGGATATCAGAAAGGAAGAACCTCAGTGGCCTGGTGCAATGCAAGAGCCTATCCTGGTTATGGGCCTGCAAGAAACACCTGCTAGGAAATGGGACTGGACTAAGGGATGGCCTCACTTAGAATATACTGAAGAAGAAAGGACTCAGATTGCTAACAACCCTACCAACTATTACCTAGAGAAGGAAGGGCAATGGCACACAAGAAAGAAAACTATGCTCCCCAGAAAGCAAGCAAAAGTCTTACTAGGCCAAATGCACAGATAGACTCATTTAGGGGATAAAAAGCTTGTCCGAGCAGTTAAGAGATCTAAAGTATATAATAGGACTCAGGTTTTGGGCCAGAGAGATAGTAGAACAGTGTAACGTATGCCAGCAAGTGAACACTTATGCAGCCAAGAGTAAACAGAGCACAAGACCTAGGGGAGAACGGCCTGGAGTATATTGAGAGGTCGATTTTACAGAAGTTAAGCCAGGAAAATATGGTTCAAACATCTTCTAGTGTTTGTAGATACTTTCTCTGGATGGGTTGAGGCATTGCCCACCAAGAAGGAAACAGCCACCATGGTATGCAAGAAGATATTAGAGGAAATTTTCCCGAGGTTTGGAGTGCCCAAGGTAATTGGATCGGACAATGGTCCTGCTTTTGTCTCTCAGATAAGCCAGGGGTTGGCAAAAGTGTTGGGGGTAGATTGGAAACTTCATTGTGAGTACTGTCCCCAAAGCTCAGGGCAGATAGAGAGAATGAACAGAACCCCCCAAAAAAGAGACCGTAACTAAATTGACCTTGGAGGCTGGCTTGACCTTGGTGGTGCCCCTCCCTTGGCCCAGTTCCAAGCCTGGAACACCCCCTACCATTTTAACCTGACTCCTTTTGAGATCCTGTGTGGTACCCCAACTCCCTTGGTGTCTACTGGGTCCTCCCAGGAGGTATCCCACAGCATGAGATTTGGACCAAACTGTCTGCCTTAAATGCTCCAGGGATGCCAGATACCCTTCACTGCTTCCAGACTGGTGACTGAATCTATGTAAGGAGACATTAGGCACAGTCGCTGGAACCCTGATGAAAGAGACTCTTCCTGGCACTGCTAGCTACTCCCATAGTCCTCAAGGTAGATGGTATTGCAGCCTGGGTGCACATTTCCCATGAGAAACCTGCAGATGCCACACTCCCCAGAGACCCCCACTGGATAGTACAGAAGATGGACAATCTGCTCAAGCTCACGATCACTCGAAGTTGATCATAACTGCCTGGTGGTACCTTTGGACAGCATTCACTGTCTTCTTTCTGTTATGGTTGGGGGTGGCTGGGGCAGCCACCAGGACCTCTCTTTGGTCTTACAAAGAGTAAATTATGACAGTCTGAGGGTAGTCATTGATTTAAGATATAGAGAGAATAGAAACTTCCATCAGTGACTTCGTTATCAGAAGTAGTATTACAGAATAGGAGGAGATTAGGCTTAACTTTTCCTCCAGCAAGGAGGGCTATGTGCTGCCTTAGCTGAAGAGTGTTGCTTTTGTACAGACCATTCTGGGGTTGTTAAAGATTCAATGGCCAAAGTGAGAGTAGGGTTAGCCAAGAGGAAGAGAGAGAGGAAACAGAGTCAGAGCTGGTTCCAGTCTTGGTTTAACTCTTCCCCTTGGTTAACCACCCTCATATCTACCTTGTTAAGACATTAATTGTTCTTCTGCTATTGTTGACTTTTGGCCCCCATGTTTTGAACCTCTTGGTCGCTTTTGTTAAGGAACTCATAGGTACAGTACAGCTAATGACCTTAAAGCAGAAATACAAAGAGCTAGATACAGAAGACCAGGAGTATGAGCTGCATTGATAGCTTCAGGATTGAAGCATGCACAAGAAAAAGGGGGTAATGAGAAGTCAGTTCAGGAACTTTGGAAAATTCCACCAGGGCCCCTGAGCACATGGCCATCCTTCCCCTCCTGGAAGAAACAGGTAGAGAGCACGTAGGCTGGAAGGAAGGGCCTGATTAAGCCCTTACTACCTCATTCCCTAAAGACCAATCAGTTTAAAAGTCACACTGTTCTGCCAATCACATTGTGCCTAATGGCTGCTGCTCTAAAAATTGTATAAAAGCTTGATAAATGGGCTGGGTGTGGCTGTTCTCTCCCGCCTTGGTGTGCAGGATGATCTCAGCATGCTGGAACAATGAATTCCTCTTGCATTTTGCCTCAATCCCCGACTCCTTGGTGTTCACTGGGGAGGGGGGTCATCTCTGGGAAGTTAAGGTTCCCCAGAGTCTTTGACATTGATTCTCTACAATGGTATTAAGGCAGAATGAGAATTGGTTATAAACTTATATTTATACTCTCCCTGTTCTTCTCCCATGAATTCATATATATCCTCTCTGTTTGTAAGTTCATATTTTGAAAATGAACATACACTCCTCATCTGATCTTAAAAACAATCCTAATGAAGTAGATAGAGTTAAAGAACAGAAGACCTTGGGAACAAAGAATGGAGATATCAATCTTAGCTGAGCAGGCTGTGGAGAGTGGTAGAAAGAAGAAGAAAACGAAGAACACATGTAGTATGTTTTATATACCTTACATACATGTATATACACATATAATGTAGTTATATACAAATGTAGTTAGCCTGTTTTAAAATTTTTTATTGGTTATTTTGTTTATTTACATTTCAAATGTTATCCCCCTTCCCAGCTTCCTCTCTGAAAATACATCACAACCCCTCTCACCCCTCCTTCCACAAGAGTGCAGTTGTCCTTTGCTATCTTGTTAAATTGGTTCCAGGACCACCTTCTATACCAAAACTGAATGATGTTAAAGTCCCTCTTATAAAATAGTACAGCATTTTCACAATACCTAAACATCCTCCTGTCCGTCTTAGTCATCTGTAGATTCTTAGAGTGCCTGCTGTTGGCCTGGGATTCACCTTGCTCCTGTCTTAGCTTCCCACTTGTGTGTGTCCCACTAGGCCTGTCTTGGATATTTTCTCCTAGTGAAAAACAGTGTGGGTTGGATTTTTGTATGTAAATAGCAGATATTGTGAATTGTTTAGGGAATAATAATAAGGAAATAGTTCATATGTATTCACCTGAGATGCAATATTTAAAACATCTTCTTTTACAATTTTACACATGTATATAAAATACCTTGATCCACCCATTATTCTCTTATCCCGCTCCTTCTCTTACTCAGTCCCTACTTCTTCCCAAAAGAGCCCCCTACTTTCATGTTGCTTTTTTGTGTGCTCTACTGCATTTAACAAGGGTTGCCTGCATGAGCGTGGGTGGGGACTTATTTACTTGATCTATATCAATCTAGCAAATGTCATACTACTGAGGAATATGATCCTCTCTGCCCTAGAAATTACTAACTTGCCTACTATTTTCTAAGGTGGGTGAGACCTCATGAACCCCTCTCTCATGTGAAAGGAGGCTGCTGAGCCCTGTTCATGTAGGTAACCATTGCTGCTGTCAGTCCATCACTGCAAAGTTAATGTGTCATGCTCAGAAGTGTAGGTAACCATTGCCATTGTCAGTTCATCACTGCAATGTTATGGTGTCATGCTCAGAAGACTCACCAAACTCCTATTTTTTTTTTAACTAACTCTTCTGCAATGTTTCCTGAGCCTTGGAAGGGATGATATAGATGTCCCATTTAGTGCTGAGACTTCAACAGTCCCCTATTCCCTGCACGTTAACCAGTTATGAGTTTCAGTATTAACCATGCCCCACTATAAATGGAGTTTCTCCAAAGAAGTCTGAGAGCAGCCATTTGTCGATGGACATAAGCATAAATATTTAGAAGGCAGTTTGATTCCATGTTTATTTGGCAGAACATCAGTACACCAGCAGGAGGTTCCCCTGTATGTCCTATGACCTCCCTGTGCATATTATTTTTTAAAAACCAGGTTTACAGTACTGGTATAAATTTTCTCCTGAAGAGTAGTCCTTCAGTCCAATTAAAAGAAAAGTGGTGGTTGCCCTTTAACATTCATGCCACTGTTGCATCTGTGTGCACATATTTCAGATGCAATTAAAAATTTAGTTTCCATCCAAAGTTGACTGAATTCACAGACATGGAACAATCAGATATAGAAGGACACACACACACACACACAGAGGTAAGTGTGGATAGTGTACATTCTAATTATATATCAGACTATCAGACTCAGAATGGGGAAGATTGTTGCTTAGGAAGATCATTGCTTAAAGGAACTGTTTAGAGTGACATGTGTTGATAGCGGAGTTAATAATAAAAATTAAACAGGTTCCAAATAATGTCATCATTGAAAAGTACTTTGGATGATTGTGATTAGTATTGAAAGCCATGAGGTCATCTTCCGTATTTGAGTACAGGACTCACAACAATCTTACCAGCTTATATGAATGTAGTTTGGAAGAGATCAGAGACTAGCATCTAGTTAAGGACTTTGCTTCAACTTTGCTCAGGCAGTGTTACATAGGACAGTAGCAGCCGTACCTCAGAGACATAATAAGGAGAGTGGCAGGTGGGAAAAGATGCACTGTAGAAACCCAAAGTGAAATAGCCAATTTCTGCTCTAATAATCTGTCCGCAAATTAAATCAGCACTGCCATCTATTGGTGGATATGTTTCCCAAGCTGTTTTTTCCATACAGAAAGACTAACATTTTATAGGACAGTAGCAATCCCTAATTCATGGGGAATGTAATCCAAAAGAAAGCTGAAGCTACAAAGTGTGCAAAATCATATATGTACACACACATGTACACGCATATGGTGTAATATATATCGTATAAATATATAAATATGATTTATATATATATATGGCTATGATAAAGGCTAGTCTATGTATTAGGCACAGTAAGAAGAGAATAGCTAACAGGACAATAGAACAACCATAAGAACACATTGTAGTACAATGTAGATGTTCTTTCTGTCACCTGGTATCTTCATATACCATCCTTGCCCTTCTAATGGTAGTGAGATGACATGGTGTTATGAAGTGGGCTCATGATCATCAGCATATAATTCAATTTATATGGTTAGGACAGAGCAAGGTGGTGAGATTTCTGTACATTTATAGAATGACATTTAATTTAAAATATGTTTTGCTTATTTCTGTCATCTTCCATTTAATATTTTCAGTCAGTGCCTGACCATAGCTAACTGAAACAAAAACAAGAAAGCTGTGTAAGGAAACATTGCTATGTATTGATGTTTATGTCTCTTACCCTGCCTGTTCCTAAATGTTTGAGACTCCATCAGTGCTCTGCGATATGAAGTGAAATGCCCATTCTTCAGGCTGGAACAGTTGTACAGTAACATATGCAAACATGTCATATGTAACATCTGCCTACATATCAAATGCAGTATGATATTCCAGAAAAGGATTTAATGGGGGTGAGTGTTTCTTGCACTAAATCAAGTGTCTACCCAGAAAGAACACTTACAGAAGGCAAGTTTTATAGTTACCCAAATATAAACCCACATGACCACTGTAGTTAGAAGAACATTCAGTCTTGGAGTTTTGTATGTCCAACAATTGGTTTAAGAGTTAATTACACAGTGGCATGTTCTGAGAAATATGAGAAAGCAAAAACATATTTGCAGGCAAAAGCCTTCCTCGGACCTCTCCATAAAAGTAGAAGATATGTATCTATTAGAGAATCAAGCAGAAGCTGAAGAGCTGTTTCTGAGTCTTAGCAGAAGACAGCCAACCCTGAGTGGTTATCTGGACATGCGAAAGTAGACTCAACTGGCTGCGGGCTTCCAGAATTTCTGCCTTTGCACTTATTGTAAAGTAGTCTAATATTAAGCCTAACCTAGGCATAGCAGGTATGTGAAATGAGTGTTGTATTGCTCTTGTTTTACATGGAGGAAACTCAGGCTTGGAAGTCATATAACTATTTGAGTGGCAGCTGAAATATGAAGACTCATTTGTGGGCTAGTGTTCTAAATTACCCCATTTGACTACTCCTTATATTCTACGCTAATATGGCTTAACAGCAGCTAAAGGACATGAGTTGTTGGTCTATATATTATGACATTTTCTGTTACTGTAAGTACAGGACAACAAGTGTTAAAATATTCAGGATCAGTGTTAACAGTAGATCTTAAGGTAATTACACATAGGAAAAGCATAAAAATTAAAAATGTTCATTCATTTAGTATGTATGCAAGTATGTGCATCTGTTTGAGCACATGCATGCAGATGACCACTTTTGGAAATCAGTTCTCTTCTTCTCAGGGATCACACTCAGGTCCCCAGGCTTTACAATGAGTACTGAGCCATCTTGCTAGCTCCATAAATATTACTTTAATGATGTGTGTCTTAGTTAGGGTTGCTATTGATGTGAAAAGACTCCATGACTAAGGCTCCACAAAGGCAAAATTTAATTGGGGCTGGCATAAAGTTTCAGAGGTTTAGTCCATTATCATCCTGGCAGGAAGCATGGCACATGCAAGCTGCCATGGTGCTGGAGAAGGAGCTGAGAGTTCTGCATCTTGATCCAAAGGCAGCTAGAAGGAAGTTCTCCTCCACAATTAGGTGGAGCCTGAGCATAGGCAGAGACCTGCAAAATCCACCCCCACAGTGAAAAACTTCCTCCAACAAGGCTGTACTTCCTGACAGTACCATTTCCTGTGGGGCAAGCATATTCAAACCATCACAATGTGTCCATACAGTATCTCTGTCACTTGAATATAAAAATTATTGCACTTCACTCTTGGCTCTCCTTTTTCTCTCTTAGACTTTATTATCATCCTGTTACCTATTGATATACAAGGGCTGTATTGTTTCCCCTTGACGATTAGGGTAGTGATTTGCGATTTAATCGTCTCTGGAAAAGCACTTTACATTTGAAAATAGTTTAGTTAAATTACAATCTTTTTCTTTGAAAAATCAACCCATCCACTTGGGCGGTTGATATGTACTCAGAGTTGGGAGATCTTTACTGAAGACTGTAACTATGCTCATGTACATATGTGTTTTCTTACAATGATGTAAAGATGTCAGAGACTGAACATGTAGAGGTTCACAGCTATTTATAAGTGGGTCTTTTTTTTTTTGTAATTCTGATGTAATTATTCTTAAAATTGCCTGCATTGTGGTACATACCAGTAATCCCAACCCTTGGGGTCATTGAAGGAGGAAGAAAAATAGTTCAAAGTTGTCCTCAGCTACATAAAGAATTAAGACCAGTCTGGGCTATCAGAGGCTTTATCTCTAACAAACAAACAAACAAAACTAAACCAACAACCCCCCTTCCAGTGTATTCAAATAAGCCACATGGTATAGATTTTTTATCTCTGTTGATATAACTTTCTTTGTCGTCATTGTATTGCTGTAATGAAATGCTTGATATATTTATTAGTTAACAGAAGTTCATTTGGGCTCACAGTTCTTCAGCCGAAGGTCAAGTGGTCCTATAATTTGGGCCTCTGGAAGTGGCACATTGTGGTCTGCATGTAGAGACAGGAAGAAGAAGGAAGAGGAGGAGGAGGAAGAGGAGAAGAAGAAGGGGAAGGGGATGAAGGGGAAGGGGAAGAAAAAGAGGAAGAAGGGAAGAGGAAGTAAAAAGGAAGAGGAGGAAGGGGAAGGGGAGGAGGAGGAAGAGAAAGAAGAAGGAAAAAGAAGAGGAAGAAGGAGACAAAGACAAAGATGAAGACGAAGATGAAGACAAAGAAGAGGAGGAAAGAGAGAGAGGGGTCTGGGAGAGATACTTAGACCCTCACTTTCTAAAGGTATATGGCATCTTACAATATTTTCACCACTATAGGCATCAAGTTTTTGGTCCTGGAATTGTAGGGGAAATCTAAGCCAAAATGAAAAACAACAACAACAACAACAACAACAACAAAACCAACAACACCTAGAGCAGCTTTCCTATGAAGTGCTAGTTATTTCCTCCTTGACAGAAACAGTCAACATAGAATCAATAAACACAGTTCACCTAAGGAGAAAAACATAGCGTCCACGTACTGGAAGGTCACTTCTTGCATGCCCTGATTAGAGAAGGAAAATGGATAAGAAGTGCTATACTAGGAGGAAGCAGTTTGATCTCCTTGTCCCCGAATGCATTTCATTTAGATCTTATAAACAGGATGTCTTTAGTTTTCCTAAACTAAATTAAAAGGAGAGAGAAGCAGAGAAGAAGAGTGTGAAGCATATCCAAAGGTATTGTGCAGGCATGGCTGGATGGTTTAAATGGGGCAAAGATGGAGTGAAGCCCAGTGGGAAGACAGTGGTTGGAGGCCAGCTGATTCAGGTCTTAGGAGCTGAAGAAAGAAGTCCTAGGCCTTCTTCCTGTTTGTGCAGCCTGGCATGCCATTGGAAAACCCCAGCTAGTAGTCATGATAAAGTCTCAGTTTTCTTTACTGAAATACAGACATGAGGTTGATGAAGAAATGACACTTGTAACTTGGCACTGTGTTCCCTGATGGTCAGAATGCTCCTTTGTGGTTAAAAGTTCTCCAAGAGGCAGAAGCTTTTATTGCTATATAAACAGCCATTGTGGGACCAGGCATGGTAATGCATGCCTTTAATCCCAGTTTGCCAGAGGCTGATGCAGGCTGTTCTCTGTGCATTCAAAGCCTATCTACAAGTTGTAGGCCAGTCAGGGGGTTGAGACCATGTCTGAAACAAATAAACAAATGAACAAAGACATCAGGACAGCTTCCCACACTTGTGCAGAAACATGAGTTTATAGCTTCAGAAGACTTCAGCTTTACTGTAATATTTATATTGTGATTTTGCTGTCTTTCTATCCACTTTGTAGCCTTCTTTAGAGAATCATTGATAGAAATGCCCTAAAAGGGAGATCTGTTTCATCCTGATTTGGGAGGGGAAAAGGGTTACCTTATCCCCATGAATATGCCACCTATCTCCTAAATATTCATAAAAACATCTTTTAAAACCACAGTACAGAACCCACTGTGCTGTGCATCCCCTCCCCACTTCAGAGCATCCTATCCAGTCTTTTTCATGCTTGCTTTGCTCACAATCACTTTGTTAAATAAACTCCCACTTAAACAGTTTGGACGAAATTCTTTTCTTCAAGACAAGAACAGAGAGGCCCACTGTATCACATACATGTTCAACCAGTGACAACCTAAGTTGCTGGGCTATACTGGTCTAGATCAATGAGTGTTTGCAGCTTAATCTGGCTGAGATGGAGCAATTGTGCTCAGGACTACTTGCTGTCAATTTATGGATACATGGCATCCAGTTTTTTTTACTGCCTTGAAGATAGTAAAATTCATGCTAGGTAGAACATGACTATATAAAAACTGACAAAACACTACAAGCAGTTGTTAAGGTGATGGGTGGTAGCAATGTAATTCCCATGGATAAGTTGGCATAAGGTAAGTTTCAGCCAAGATTGAATTTTTTCTGTGGTTCAAAAAGTTTTGATACAATCCATGATGGAACTGATGAAGACCTTGTAATTTCCAGACCAGGTCAAGTATGGCGGTTTGAATAAGAATGAATGCATTCTTTTTAAAAAGTTTCTAGTGGTCATGATGTCTTTTTGCAGCAATAGATTTAAAAAGAAACAAATAATTCAGTGGAGATTATTATGCCTTTTTAATTATACTCCAGAAAGGCAAAGCAGTGCTATGGATGTAGCTCAGAGATAACTCGGGGTAACCTTGTCTGGTGTGTGAGAGATTCTGGCTTCAAAGCACAGAACAGGAAAAAATAAAAACGTAGAATCTGTGATATAATAAAGAAAAGAGATGATATTTTAAAATGGTACTTATAGGAAAATGCTTTATACCAGGACCTCCATGGCTTTGGGATTTGGCACAAGCCATGAAGGAAAGAATCTGGCAAGCAGGTTTTCTGAAGATAGCCACCATTTTGCATGACTGTGATGAATGTTCTCTGAGAGGTGTGACCCCAGAGGCTTGCTTCCAGAATTGCTTCCTGCTGCTGATATGCCTTTCCTGCCACTACTATACAGCTTAATGATTCCTGGGCATCAGCTCACCCTATTGGGCAAATTTCCTGAAGATCAATAGGAAGATGTACTTTCTTTTTACCTTTTGTCTTTTTAAAGATGTATTTATTTATTGCATGTTTGTGAGTACACTGTAGCTGTCTTCAGATATGCCAGAAGAAGGCATCAGATCTCCATTACAGATGTTTGTGAGCCACCATGTGGTTGCTGAGAATTGAACTCAGGACCTCTGGAAGAGCAGTCAGTATTCTTAACTGCTGAGCCACCTCTCCAGCCCAAGATGTACGTTCATGTAACAATGCAGTTTAGATATATTAATGACTTTATAGAATTCCTGATTTGATTAAAATAATTTTAGGAAGAAAGTGTAAGGAGATGGTTTTAGTTGTTTTGCCAGAAAAATTTAATAAAGTTAGAATCAAGAATAGAATGTGCCCCTTCCTCATAAAATAGTAAGTAAATGCTGCACAGTAAGGAGCACAATGAGCTTTCAGAAATTGTACTAAGAGAAGTAGGTTCAAGAAAGATTTGTGAGCAAGGAAAAACATTCATTCTAGGTCAGGATGAGGCCACAGGTGTACGCTTTGATAAAGCAAGGCCATGAGAAACTTGGACTTGCTTTGAACTTATAATGAGCTTATAAAATGAAACACCAGTTTGAATGTGCTATCGACCTCCTTCTGTAACTCCCTTTTGTGTATCATTTTATCTGTGAGGTAATATACAGAAATTTTGTCTAAGAAGCTATAGGAAGACTAAGAGAAAAACAAAAGTGTGGCTGTTGAGGCTCTTCTCCATCCACCAAATGTGTACATATAAATATACATCTGTCTATTGTAAGGCGAGGTTCTGAAACCAACTTCCTGCTCCCCAAGTGGTTCTTGATTTGTCAGTAATGAAGGCCTGGGGCCATTTGCTGGGCAGAAGGTATAGGAGGGAAAGGGAGACACAAAGAAGAAGAGAGGATCTTTTTCTGCCAGGCTTTGGAGGAAGAAGAATACAGCAGCCATGTAAGGCCTGGAAGGGTGGGGAGAGTTAGGGCCTGTGGCTTCTACTACAGGCAGGTGACAAAGAATGTTTGGCAGGGGTTAGGTGGCACTAGCCACTAAGTTTAGGGTAGGTGAAGAGACAGAGATAATAAATTGGTAAGGGCACACTTTTCCAGGCAGGAGATAGTAATGCCCAGCAATTGTGCCAAGAAGGCAAATTGTAAAGGAATTAACTTTGTGCATGTGTCTTTTATCCATGGATTCAAGGATCTTTGATGGAAGGTGGTGGAGCAGTCACCTCCCAGAGCTAAAGGTGGATAAAGCAAGGGGAAGCCAAGAAGGGTTGGTAGAGTGGCTGATCACAGGCAAAGGTGGTAGCAATTTAAGACTACATGCAACAGTCTGTCTGTCTGTCTGTCTGTCTGTACGAACATACATATGTAGGTATATGTGTGTGCATATAAGTATGCATGTGTGTGCATGTGTGTGCATGTGTGTGCATGTGTATGCATGCGTGACTTTCTATCCTTTTCTTTCTTGCCAGCCACTTAAGAATTAAGGGTTCAGAGTTTCTTGCTGGGCATTCTTGCCAGCCCCAGATAATTAAGTTTTGTTCCCATCATCAATATCAGTGCTGACCCTGTAAATCACCTGCTGTTATCAGCTACCCCTCACCCAAGTCAGCTGCTATCAGCAGTGACTCCAGTCATTGACACTATTACCTCACTGCCTTTTTCACTTTTCTTGGATGTCAAGCTAGCTATTAAGAGGGGTTTACCCAACTGGGGCAATGAAGAAAGAACAGATAGACACAGACACAGAAGCAGACACATGTACAGAAAAGCTGGGATTGTATGTGCTGTGTACTCTGATAGAGACACTCTGATAGAACCCAGAGACTCAGTGTCTTTGTTATATGCTGCAGATCA
Organism: Rhynchomys soricoides; assembly: GCA_019843965.1. Taxonomy (NCBI): domain Eukaryota; kingdom Metazoa; phylum Chordata; class Mammalia; order Rodentia; family Muridae; genus Rhynchomys; species Rhynchomys soricoides. The sequence goes on from JADRCH010000122.1 coordinate 7,043,957, forward strand.
AAGGTTTATTCTATAGATTCAAACAAAGAGGTAAGTTTATTATATAAAGCTGAATTAGGAGACAGCTATGATTGATAGTTTCTGCATATACTGGTTTTTGCTAAAGGTCAATAGTTTGTAACATCCCTACCTGGTCTAAACAAAGTCCTTGTCATTGTCCTTAGCCTGACATAGGGAAGGTGCAGTGATTTGTATAGTAAATCCATTGTGTCTGCTTTTGAGTGAAAGAGTTCAGCAAAGCATTTGCTATGTTTGGATCAATCAGTATCAGTCTGATTATGACTGTTTATGAGACTGTTTAAACCCTGAAGAAATGTTTCTGGAAGGTCTGCAATTTGTGCTATGTGAGAGCGCTTGCAGCTGCACTACTCCTGGTCCTATGATACCCCTGACAAACCTGGAGTTCTTTCTTTTGATTATGACTTGCTATGGTTAAAAGAGACTGAGATTTGTGTGGGTTGTCTGATCCTATGATCAGCAAAGGACAAGATAACTTTGGTAGCCTGAACCTCCAATTAACCTTCTATGGTGTTTGAATAATGTAACTGGAGTGAGCTAACTGTGTCAGTCTTCCCCAAGAGGCTCTACCCCTCTGCTCCTTTGAAAAATGAAGCATCTTGTTGAGCTTTTTTCTACTGCAGACCAACATCAATCAATGGAAAGGCTTTGTCATTCATATAGATCAATGGCATTGGAGTCCTTGACATGACTTTCTGAAGTGGAAACTTCTGCTGTCTTTGGAAAGTCAGTTATGTCAAATGATGTTTTGCTGGGGCATACAGGTGAAAGGATGTTTTGCTAAAGCAGACATGAAAGAATGTTTTCCTGAAGCAGACACAGGTGAAGGGCTATTTTGTTGGAGCAAGCACATAAAATGATGCATGATGTTAAAGAGGATTATAAATATAACCCAGGAGATGGTGAACGATGCTGGACGGTATTTGTATACCTTGCCATTCCTTACTGGTCCTTGTTTGTTGTGTCTTCATAGAATGAAATGCACCAAAAAACCCTCTCATGGCTCCTTGCTGGTTCTTTTGACTCAGTCTGATTGGCAGAGTGAAGTGAAAGTTTCTGAATATGTCAGCTGATACAGACTTACAAAGGGTTTTGCTAAGACAGACTCACATGGTGTTTTGCCAAGGTAAGACCCGTAGGAGAACATGTGATGTTTAGAAGGAGTATAAATAGGACTCAATGGACAGTGACGGGGGTCTTACATAGCTATCTTTGTAATGCTTCATTGGTCTCACATCTTAGTCTTTGCTGATCTTTACTTTGCTGAGAGAGGCACAGCCTAGAATTTCTCCTGGTATCCCTGCTGGTCCTGGTCGCTGCTGTTGCCTCTTGCTGATTTGCAGAGGCCTGGCTGTTTCTGCTGGGTCATGCCACTGCTGCTGATTAGTGTTTGCTATCCTGACACTATTGACTTGAACTGCTGATATCCTGATTGGATTTGCTCCAAAGAACTATTTCTAAACAGGTCCACTTCCCCCATATCCTAGTAACCTTTGTTTTCTACTATCTCTAGGGAGCGGTGGGCTTGAAGGGAGGTTAAAGCATTTAACAATCCTTATTAAAAGTAGGATTTGAAAAATGTAAGCCTACCCATATCAAAAATATACATTCACTCAGGAATTCATCTGCTCCCCACAGGAATCTAATTCCATTTACAGTATTTTATTAGGTGAAATTCAAGTTAGTTACTAAACAATTTTCAACTTAGTGTGTATGCATGTGAATGTATGTATGCAGGAGTCCATGAACAAAGACAGGAGAAAAACTGTGAAAGACATCTTAAAATATTTGTAAGATATTTCAATTAAAAAGAAGGCCAGAGTAAGATAGACATACCATTAGACAGATGTGGGTATACATGATTTTATTGCTGTAAAAAGAGTCTGCCTTCCTTGGGACTCACCTAAGCCCTCCACCCATATACTACAGTTGTGTAGCTTGGTCTTCATATGGGAATCCTAGCAGTGGGAGCAGGGGCTGTCTATGATTCTGTTGCCTGCCTTTGGGAGTCTTTCCTCCTACTAGGTTACCTTGTCTAGCTTCAACAAGAGAGGATGTACCTCTCTTATTTTATCTTCTTGGGAGTCCTCCTATGTACCTCAAACTAATAAGGAAATCAAGATCTGAAACTTGAACAGATAACCTCAAATCAATACTGTTAGCTGGTCGGAAACAGGAAACTGGCCATGGAAGATACACAGGCATGATCACACTTTAAACATTTTAGTTAGAACAAGAAACTGTTGTCCTAGTTTGCCTTCTATTCATGTGATAAAGACCATGGCCTGATGCAACTTGGGGAATAGAGGGTTTATTTGGCTTATGTATCTTGAGCCACAGACCACTGAGGGAAGCCAATACAGGAACCTGGAGGCAGGTACTGAAGCAGACACCATGAAGGAACACTGCACACAGGCTTTCTTGGCTATCTTCCTTATACAACCCAGGACTGTTTTCCCAGGAGTGGACCTACCCACAGTGGACTGGTCCTCCCACATCAATCATTAAACAGAAAAATGACCCATAGACTTACCTACAGGTCAATCTGATGGAGATAATTCCTCAATTGATTTCCTTGAGGACTCTAGCTTGTGTTAAGTTGACAAATCAACCAGCACAAGTGCCTTTCTCTCATAGTTGAGGAAGATGCTCTACAGGCTGCTGGGGAGAAGGGTATCAATGGCTCTTCTGCCACTTTAAAACTGCCTTCTAAATATCCATGTTCTTATTCATAGACTCTTGTTTTTCTCAACTTTAGAGAAGCTTCTTCAGCAGCTAATAGCAGTCAGTGCTGAGCTGCATACTGGTCAGTTTGCTGAGAATAAGAGGCTGAGTGCTCAGTTCTAAATAAGGCACCTTTCTTACCATAACCCAAACTCCATGACCTCCACCAGGACTCTGGGAACATCAGAGAAGAAGAGGTAGAAGGAATGTAAGAGCCAGATATGGAGATCAGTGCTGTGAAGTACAAACTTTCAGACTTGGCATGGTTACCACACTCATGAACTCACAGCAGTTGGCACACGACCTGCACAAAATTAATCTAACCAAAATTCTGGGAAGGACTGCCGGAAGTTGGTAGTTACCAACTTTGCTGTGTTTTGTCATGTGGTGCCAACCAGGCCCCAGAAAGACAGCGCTGATGTCAAGAATTTAGAGGAATGTAATGTGTATTATTAAAAATTTTAAAAAGAAAACAAATGTCTGAGTTTGGTGGTACACACTTATAATCATACCATGAAGGGTGCTGAGGCAGGAGAATTACAAATTCAAGCCCAGCTGGGCAGTGGTGGTGCACGCCTTTAATCCCAGCACTTGGGAGGCATAGACAGGCAGATTTCTGAGTTCGAGGCCAGCCTAGTCTACAGAGTGAGTTCCAGTACAGCCAGGGCTATACAGAGAAACCCTGTCTCAAAAAAAACCAAAACCAAAACCAAAACCAAAAACAAAACCATTCAAGCCCAACCTTGATTAATTAGTGTGAGTCTGTTGGAAAGAAATAAACCTGGAGTATTGAGGTTTAAAAAACATATTTCTAAATGTACACTTCAAAGTTTGAATTATTTAGCTGCATGTGGTTGGTGTATTTTTATAGTTCCAGAACTCAGGTGTCTGACATAGGTGTATTTTCATGACTTCAAGGCCACCCTAGTCTATTATTGAGTTCCAGTCTATCGTGAACTACAGAGTGAGACCCTGCCTATAAAACAAGCACACAGAATTATTAAAAAATGAGTTATTGTCTTGGTTTATTGCTATTATGAGACATCATGACAAACTTTTAAAAGAAATGATAGTTTACAGTTTTAGAGGGTTAGTCCATAATTGTTATGCTGAGGAACATGGTGACATTAGGCAGGCAGGGTGGAGAGAGTTTGGACCTCTGAGTCAGAGAGTCTCCACCAAATAAGAACAGGCCGGCCATTGACCGCCAGTGCATGGCCAGCCAGTCCACAGGGGCAGAGAGTTGCTGGCAGTAGCATGGATTCCTTTTTTAATATTTCCTGCAACAGAGTAAAATTCTGCATTTTAAAATATGTTAATTTTGTTAATTTTTGTGATGGTTTTGGGACCAATGCTGGTCCCAAATTTCTGAGATCAAGGAACTGCCATCTCAGCCTCCACTAGGATGCCGAAGCTCTGTGCCACCGTATGGAGCGCTGGAATATGCACTCTTTCACAAGCTATACAGATGGCCACTAAAGTTCAGTCTGACTGGAAAACAAAAAACAAAAACAAACAACAAAACCAGTCAATGAAATTATTCCTAATGCTACTCTGCTATACTCATAGACCAGAGCCTAGCATAATTGTCATCAGAGAGGCTTCATCCGACAACTGATAGGAACAGATGCAGAGAGATCCACAGCCAAACATTAGGCAGAGCTTGGGGAATCCTGAAGAAAGGGGGTAGGAGAGAGTAGTAAGAGCCAGAGGGGTCAAGGACACCACAAGAAACCCACAGAATAAACTAACCAGGGCTCATGGGGGTTTACAGAGACTGAATCAAAAACCAGGGAGCCTATATAGGTCTGACCTAGGTCCTCTGCATCTGTTACAGTTGTGTAGCTTAGAATTCTTGTAGAATTTTTAACAGCGAGGGTAGGGGTTGTCTTTGATTTCTTTGCCTGCTTTTTAAGACCCCTTTCTTCCTACTGGGTTGCCTCATCTAACCTTGACATGAAGGTATGCACCTAGTCTTACTGTAACTTGTTATACCATGTTGCTATCCCTCGGAGTCCTGCTCTTTTCTGTGGAGAAACGGAGGCAGAGTGGATTTGGGGGAGAGGGGAGGTAGTGAAAGGGACTGGGATGGAAGAGGTAGGGGAAACTGTGGTTGGAATGTAATATATGAGAAAATAAGTAAAAAAAGAAAAAAATAGGGAATAAAGTTCATCTTTATATTGAGAGAAAACTAATTTTGCTCTGCCTCACACTGTCCAAACTAAGCAACAACCCCCCCACCCCCCACCCCCGCCCCCCGACTAACTAACTGTCAAGAGTTCCTTGGTTTGCTACTTCCCTTTTGGCACAAAGAAGAAAAAAAAAAAATCTATCCAGCGTTTTTCACTCGCAGCGACTTGGGGGTGCATGTCTGTCACTTCTGTATTTTCTCTAGCGTTATTTCACACTCTGGTCTCCACCCTCACCCCCACTTCCCCCCCCACTCCTTGCGCCTTGTGTTCCAGAGTAATACTCAACTTCCGATCCGATATTGCTAATTAAATTTAAATGTGAAATTCTTGTTCGTGTCTGTGAACTTGTAATTTCTCAGCATTTCACTGAAGACGTGAGAAAGTTTGTTCCTTCTGCTAAGGACTCTTAGGGACTCTCTAAGGCTGCCTGGGAAGTGGAAGCATTCTTACATGCCATGGTGTCTGCTTAGAAAACAGGGGTTCGGTTCGGTTCGTGCCTCCTCAAGCACTCTGAGGGAAAGTCTTTGCACAACAACTTTCATGAAAGAGTTCTAGCGAAAGGCACAACTTTATAAAACTCTTATAAAAGTGCTTTGTTCACCCTGCTACAATTCCCTGGGCATGTCTGGAAACGTAATGGTTGGGCCATATGAATAAATTAAGGGTTTTTTTTTTTTCCTGTTTGAGACACATCTGAGAAATTTCGAGTCAACCAATGGTTAGTGAACCACAGAGCCTTTGTTGCCCTCAGTTATGAGAGGATAATTAACAATCAAGCATGGGCAGGTCGACATGTATACTTAAATGTAGTAGAGCAAGACAGGCAGACAAAATGGCTCAAATCGTAACTGACAATGTACTGCTTCATCTAAGACTCTTGATTTTAAACGAATGGACTGCCTTCTCCCATTCCTTGATATTAACACCGACAAAACTTTGTGATAAGAGTCCCATAATTAAAAAAACAAAACAAAACAAAACAAAACAAAAAAACTAACCAACCAACCAAAAAAAAAAAAAAAAAAAAAACAGCCATGAGGATCACTGGTCTCCTGTCCAGAGGGACCTAGGTGTGCCCTGGTGTGAGGACTTTTGGCTTCTGTTGTTCATTACAAATTCTTTGACTTCCTCAGGTTCTGACTCCTCTGGGTCCCTGGACAGATGGGGATTCCCGGACTCAGGAACATGGGCCCTGCTGAGCTCATGGCCAAAGAGCTCTGCAGCCTGCCTCTGCCAGCAGAAACCCTTTAAGTTGCCTTCCATCCCATGGACCAGAGGAAGCCATGACCCAGAGACCCACAAGTTAAGGTGTCCGGAGCGGGGTAGAACCTGTGACTCTAGGCGCGATTGGCCTCATCTCTGACTAGGAAAGGATCCCCAGGGAAGCGGCGTGTGCTCCCGAGGGTCCTGTGTCCTGACCCGCCCTTGTCCAGGGTTCTCCTGGTCCCCCAGCGCCGCCCCGCCTCCGGTCCCCGCCCCTCGCCCCAGAGCGTTTAGACCTAGCCACCCGTGCCTCCAAGTCCCACAGCCGCCCCAGTCTGCCACTTCCCGCTCCGGAACGAGGCCATGTGGCCCGCTAAGCCCAGCGCCCGGGTGCCCGCACTGCTGCTGCTGGCGCTGGCTTTGTCTCCGCCTGGGACCCAGGGGCGGCCCCGGGGACGCAGGGCAGGGCGCGTCGCTGAACTCAGGCCACAGCTTTTCCTCCCTGTGACAGGGACTCGCCTGGCTCCCAGAGCCTCCAGGAGCACAGGTAAGCCCTGTCCTACTCTGGCCTGCCCTTTCTAGAGCCTGACCACTCTTACAGCTAGGCAAGCTGGTGTCAGAAGGCTGAATTAAGCAGAGCAGAGGGTGGACACCTGTAGATTCCCGGGAATCGTTTCCCTGGGAAGGAAGTAACCTGCTTACTATAATTACCTTGGTTCAGACTTCAACAACAAAACTTCTCTGGGGGGAAAAATCAGCTTTATATGCTCCTTCCTAACTGTGGGAGGTCTTTTGGAAATAAATTAACCCAAATGTGGAAAGACCTGTGTTGCAGCCTCGCCTTCCAGGATAATGGACAATCTATGCATCTGTCAACAGATTATTGTCCAGAGAACGCTTTGGGTCTTCTGGAGTTTAACTAACATGGCAGTTCTCAGGTACCTAAACATTCTGGAATGCTTTTTTCTTCCCACTTCAAGGTTGTCCCAGGGAATGGGTGACTGATGTATGAATTTCAGGAAGCTGTCATTGTTGACTGACGCTGGTTTGATCTTTTTATCCCTGGGTCAGTTAGACAGGCCCTAAATGCTACCACCTCTTCCCATGTCACCTCCGGACATTCCTGCTACCAAGATAGTTAGGAGGAAGGTAGAAAAAGTTGTCATGATAGAGTAGCAGTACCACAAGACGCCGTGTGAATGAGAAGGAAAGAGAGAAAGCCTGGGGAGCAGGAGGTGTAGAGAAAGGACTCCTGAGGAGACTGCAAGAGGCTGGCATGTGGCAGTGAGGAAGAGAGAAGCCTCTTTGGAGGTCTTTGCTTAAGCCGGTGGTCACAGAGCAAGGTGGAGGCTGGAGCTAAGGGCCCATCTTGTCTTCATGGCCTTCAATGAACTTGCTGAGAAGACAGAGCTAGCACAGGGGTGGCTCCGGTCAATTATAGCCCTGCAGCCAAGGCCTTTTCTGCACCCTCCCTTTCTTCCTCTCTTCTTCCCTTTCTTGAGCCTTGTTTTCTTCCTTCCTTCTCTTCCCCTTTCATTCATTTTAATTCAGTCTCACTTTGTAGCCCCCACTTCTCATCTGCCTGGCTCAGCGGTAGAATTATCATCATATACTACCTTAAGTAGCTCAGGCTTCATTTTAAAGAAAACGGGAGGTGAGAATCTAGTTTCTCTCTCTCCCCCCTCCCGCTCTCCCTCCCTCTCTCTCTCCCTCCCTTCCTCCCTCTCTCTCTCTTCCTTTCCCTCTCTCTCCCTCTCCCTTCCTCCTCCTCCCTCTCTCTTTCTCTCTCCTTTCCTTCCTTTCTCTCTTGCTTCCTTTCTTTCTTTCTGTTTTTGTTTTGTTTTGTTTTTAAGTTATACTCCATAGCTCAGGCTACTTGGACCTCAATCTATAGTTCAGGCTGGCCTTGAGTTTGCAGAAATCTTCCTGCCTTTATATCCCAAGTGCTGGGGTGAGAGGTGAGCCATACCTATCTTACCAGTTATGGCATAAATATATACCTAGTCACCCCATAACTTCTAGTGAGAAATTACTTCTTATGGTAGACATCTTTCAGAGAACTAAGACTAAGAAGATCGATGGGAAGACAACTTGCGTCTGCCTTTCACAGCACATCTCAAGGAGAGAGAGGAGGGCAGTGCACATGGACAGACTGAGTGAGCCAGGTGGGGAGAGAAGCACTGGGAAGTGGCAGGAAGACATGTAAGGCTAATATGGAGGTATAGACCAAGCCCATTTATCTGGAAGCCCTCCAGATGAGGCACTAGGGGCATTCAGTACAGGAGAGGCATACCTTGATGCTATCACATTATTACACACTTTGATTTGAAAATTATTGCTAAAAAAAATTTATCTCAGGTACTAGTGTTTCTTTGGAATACAAAAGGAATGTGAGGAAAACCTCAAATTGCAAAATCATTTATGGTAACACATGAACTTTACCTGTTTTATTTTAGTTTAATATGATTTCTCCAGTTAAAGACATTGAAGAGAATTGGGGGATATAGCTCAGTGGTAGAACACTTTCCTAGCACACGTGAGGCCCTAGATTCAACCCGCAAAACTTCTCCCAAATGACAGAGAAGATGTAAAAACAGTACAGCCTGAAAGAAAATGCACTATGGGTCACGCTCAAAATCCCTTGCTTCCTATAGCTGTTTGAGGTGGCCTCATCTTTTGATTATTATATCTTGTTTACATGGGGAGAGAAAGGGTGGCTGGTTCCACCTGAGTCTGTCTGTGAATGGAACTCTTGACATGGATCAGGGAGAAACAAGGACACGAATATAGAGGACACAAGCTCCCATCTGGAAGTTCTCATAGGAGCGGCAAGGGGTCATAGCTCATCTAGTAGGAAACATCTCCCAGGGGTCCTTGAGGCCAAGGATTGTCATCATTGTGGACAAGCCTGCAATTGCCCTCTGTGAGTCTAAAGCAGCACCTGTGATATCACTCAGCCTGAGCCAGTGAGAAGACCAAGCCCAGGGGTGGTTTAGAATGAATGTCCTGGAACTCCCACTGACTTGTCATGTGAGGGTAGAAGTCTTTTATGTCCCTGCCTGTGATTTTAGGCTTAAGTTCTGGAATTCTTGATGCACATGAAAAAATTACCTCAGATGCAGTTTCTTCTCCAGTACTGTGACCACACAGATCATCTCTGGCACTGCACTGTGGTGGATTTCCCTGCACACCACAGAAGCAGTTCTGCAGTAAACACCAGCTGGGGTTCTAATTTAACTTGGTTCTGGCATTACCATCTCTTGAAGATGAGAGTCAGAACCCACAAGTTGAGGACTGTCTATAAGATTGTCACTGCCTCCAATGCCAACTGCAATCCCTGGGTGAATTTACTTGTGATTCTGAGCCTCTAGCTAAGTAAGAATCAAGGTTCCCATACTGTCTCCTCAGATTTCCACTAATTTGTTACAGTGGCTCATAAATGCTATCATGATGGATACTAATAAAGATCTGCATAGGATGGGGTACAGGGAAGGGGCATGTGTGAGCAAACATACCACCCCACCCCCACCAGTGAATCTTTGTGTTCAGCTATTCAAAAAATCTGAACTCAGTGCTTTTGAGTTTTTGTGGTGGCTTCATTACATAATACGATTGAGTCACTGAGCAGTGGTGATCAGCTAACCCATCAGCCCTATTGTGAAGCTATTCAGAAGCTACAAGTCCTCAGTCATCTTCTTAACACAGTCATTTCCAAGATTCCAAGCAGTTTATGATTTGTATGCCAGGAAGACCAACTATGTATTTCACAGTATCACAGCATGAAGTTGTACATTGTCCCTCTTTAGTAAGCTAGCCAGCTTCCTTTCCTAAATCAAAGAGGCAAGGCTGGAGGTGAGAGGGCCATTCCTATGCAGAAGGGACATTAAATACAAAGCCTAGGACAAGGGTTGCCAGCCAGGATTCCCACCCTAGAATTGTCATTTGATCGGTGGGTGGTGGTGCTGGGGTGTTTGGCTCCTAGGAACTCTGGTGATTGACCAACTGCGGCCTTCCCTTCTTCTCCATAGCCTGTCTGCCATTCACAATTGCATGCAACAATATCTGAGGTCACTTTGACAGACTTTTGATTGTGAGGTTTTTGGTTGTCCTTCTTCAGTTCTCTTCTGCTAATAACTGGTTCCTCCAATGCCTGGAATCTCTTGTTCCATGTCACTGTCTTTCCTGCCTCCTGGGTCCAAGCTCTTGTGCTGCAGTGACCTTCAAATGGTCTCTGTACCCCTCACGATATTGCTGCTTTAGACTTAGGTGAGAATTAAAATGTGTGTTTCTGTAGCCTTTCTTCCTGACCCCTTTGTTCATCGTCACTACAATAGGAAGGACCACCCGGAACTCTGTCATAAAAAGGGGGTTCTAGGTGCTCATGCATTGACATATAGACAAGGTCAGAAAGCTGGAAATGAGATGTGATGGGATAGGAAAGAGATTTGGAGGATTTTGAGATCAGAAGGAAGTTGTCGTGAAATGTGAGGAAACAGAAGCATACAAGAAAAATTTGAGGTTATTATTTCCTCTTTTGTGACCTATACACACTTTCATTAATTCTATAGAATTTCTAAAGCTAGATTCCCAGAGGGGTTGTATAAATGTAAGACCATGCTGATAGTGGAGTCTCAAAGGAAACTGAAGATCCCTTTAGGGAAGTTATTCTAAACATTTGCAAATGACATTCTTTATTAAGTAATGCAGGATGCGGCCCCTCTCCAGCTATAAATCTTCTCTGGCTTCTCTTGACTTTTCCAAGAAGTCCTAAGTCCTCTCAAAGGCAATGTTGGACTAGGAATCAGACAGAAAAGGAAAAGAGGCTCTAGGTATATACTTTTCACTTAAACATTTAAGATGACTGAAGGCAGATTCTTGCTCCCTCTTCAGGACATCCCTACTTTTTTGAGTGTTTCTCTTTTCATGGCTAGTGGCAGCCACAGGTCATCTGTACAGATGCTATCCCTATTCCACCCTTCCCATCTGTTCGGTTGTGTTCTCCAGTTTCTTTTATCTTTGCCTGATGGACGTCTGTTTGCACATTTTGGATTCTGTGGTAAAAACAAACTGCCTTTCCACACTCTTCTGCCCCAGCAGTCAAAACGAAAGACTTCTGTAACATTACAAAGCATAGGGCTTTCTCTGCACAAGCAGCCCACAGTCTGCCATGCACTGGACACCAGCTGGTATTCTCAAATCCAGCTCGATCTTGATGCTGTCCATGTGGAGATAGAGTCCAACTCCGAGTGATCTTACTTCACACCTACTCTGCACCTGACACTTTTGACTGTTGAATGTGAGTAAAGTTAACCTACTTCTGAACAGAGAAAATTAAATTTGGTGTTAATTAGGGTTTCAGTATGGGAAAATACAAAATCAAGATATCTTGAAAATGTGTTACAAAGTATTGTATTTATTTAACTCCAAATAGATCACCTGTTAGGCATTATAGCCTGTGCTGACAGAAGAGAAGACTGCATATAAGAAAGCAACCGATCTGAGGGAAAGGATCCATGGTATAAAGGCAGGAATTACCTGTTTAAGGAAACTGGTTTGACTGTGTGTGTGTGTGTGTGTGTGTGTGTGTGTGTGTGCATGTGTGTGTGTGTGCATGTGTGTGTGTGCATGTGGGGTGGGGGATTGTGTATGTGTGTGGTGGTTTTCTGTGTGTAATGTGGAAGGCACAATGTCTGCAGCCTAGTTCAGGTGTATACCTGTGTGGGATGTGATTCACCATGGTCTCTGTGGCACTCTTTGGAGGTGTGGCCTTGTTGGAGGAAGTATGTCACTATGGGTGTGAGTTTTAAGACCCTCATCCTATCTGCATGGAAGCCAGTCTTCTCCTGACTGCCTTTGGATGAAGATGTAGAACTCTCAGCTCCTCCAGCCCCACATCTGGCTGGATGCTGCCATGCTCCTGCCTTGATGATAATGGACTGAACCTCTGAACCTGTAAGCCAGCCCCAATTAAATGTCCGTATAAGAGTTGCCTTGGTCATGGTGTCTGTTCACAGAAGTAAAACCCTAACTAAGACAGCTTCCAAGCTCCACTTCCAGTGTTCTGCACAAGTGCTAACTCCAGTCTGATTTTCTTGATAAACAGCTACAAACTGGTTTAATTTGCTAGAACAACTAACAGAACTCGGGAAAACACTGTACCTACCTTTGTTTATCATAAAAAAAATTAAAAAAATCAAGGTTGGGGAAAGTCACTGACCTCCATGCCTTGTGAGTGGAAGTTTCCTTCCACTGCTCTCTGTGTGCCCAGCTAACGGCAAGTTTTAAAATCCCACTATCTTGAAGATTTTGTGGAGGTTTTACACAGATAGGACTGATTGAATCACTGGTCTTTGGTGTTAAACTGAACGGCCAGCCCTCTTCCTTTCCCCAGAACCAGCCCTTTATCTCTCCTTTTGGTTTCTGGTGACTACTTCCAATCCTGAAGCACTCTAAAGGTTTCTAGTCTTTATTCAAATAACTAGCATGCAAATGACAGGCTCATCTTGGAGATTCCTAGGATTCTACATCAGGGAACAGGGCTGAGGAGCCAGTATGTATTTTCCAGCATCATATTTTTCTTCCATTTTATCTCTCTATGTTCAAAAATAACTAAACATGTCTCATAGTTATATTTACCAAAAAAAAAAAAAATCTCAAAAAATCCTAGATATATTTGGATACTGCTGGCACTTGCATAATAATGGGATTCTATTTTATGTAATCCACATTCTCTTATTATAAATCTGTAAGGCATCTCTCTGCCCAATTAGACAGCCATACTACAGTAACTGGTGATGAACAATTTCTTCCCAATGAAATGATGAAAATAGTTTTTGCTGCTTTGTATATTACCAAGATAGAAGGTATAGTTTGTTTGTTTTTTTAAGACAGAGTTTTGCTGTATAGTCTTCTATATAGCTCCAATCCTCTTGCTTCAGCTTCCTGGGTGCCAAGATTACTGGCATGTGCCACCCTGACTAGTTATGTGGGTTCTTTCTTAAAATGTTTTCATTAAACACAGTAAGGTTCATAGCCTGATGTTTTGCTGTACATCTACATAAGGAAATGAATACTCTAGTCAAGCAAGCATGTCCATCCCTTTGGTTTTACCATGTGTTAATATTTCATTTGTAGAATAGCATGTAGCTATCTGTTTCACTGAAAACGGTTAGTGTGGGAAGAGGTCAAGGTGGGAAGGATACATATGATTTTGCTCCACTTTCAGATTTGGCAGGCACTACAACCAGATGTCTGCTGTCTGTTGGGCCTAGTAGCCAGATGCTCTGATCATAAACACTTATTATGAGTGGCCAGAGCTTGCTTACATGAATGAATTTCTCCCCATTCACAGTGCTTTTGCAGTAACAGTTATCTGCTTGAAGGACCCATTTATCTCACTACAAAGTAGAGAAATTCCATGCAGAAAGTTGACAGAATCACCCAGTGTTGTTTCTTTCTCCCCGGAACATTACTTTTTAATCAGAGATGACCTAGGGAAGTTAGGGGTTTTCAAATGCCTTTAAATTTTTTATTATATTTATTTACTTAGGTGTGCATACATGTGCACGAGTGTGTACTCGGTAGAGCACATATGAGGCACTCAGAGCATAACTTATAGCAGTCAGTTCTATCATGTGGGTCCCAGTGATTGAACTTAGGTTGTTAGCCTTGGCAGCAAGCACTTTTACCTACTAAGCCATTTTACTAGTCCTAAAAATTCCATTTTAATCATACATTTTCTTCTTTGTTTTTCATTTTTATGGCTGTAAGAAAACTTTCAAATGTTTAGGTGCAAATTTCTAAGATCATTGTTGATGTTAGGAGACAGACAGGCAGGTGATGTTTCCCTCCTATCCGTGTGAGAACTTGAAGCACAGTAGCTCCGGCCTTATCCTTACTGTTAACTTTAAAGTGTTCAGATACCTATGGCCACCCAAGGTTTGAAAGTATTACAGGGAAGCTGGAGATGCATCTCGGCATTTAAAGCACTGGCTGCTATTAGAGTGGACACAGGATTGTTTCTCAGCATGGTGATTCACAACTGTCTGAAACTCCAGTCCCAGGTGACCCAATGGCCTCTTCTGGCATTTGAGGGCATACACTTTATGCACATGGCACACAGATATACATATAGGGAAAACACCCATACACATATAATAACTCAATGAATAACTTAAAAAGAAAGCATTAGATGGAAAATTACAGAAGTATCCAATGGAGAAAACTCAGTGGGTGCAAGTATGAGGAGGAACTCAGTTCAAACCCCCAGAATCCATGTAAAGCCAGGTGCAGTAATGTGCATTTCTAATCCTGTTTATAGGTATAGACACCCTGCCCCACTATGACCTAGTATTCAGTTCTGAAGGCAATGCTGTGTTTTGTGTTGTGGGCCAGTTGGCATTGGAGGCCCAAACAACCTGTGCAACCACCTGGCCTAAAGGATCAATGAATACTACTGTCAATGAGAATTACCAACTTCAAGAAAGCCAGAAAAGGCTCCTATAGGAAGCTGAAGTATGGGAAGACTAGGTGACCAGAATAGTTAGAAAACACACTAAGAATCCAAACAATGTGCAGAAAAGCTGTCACAATTTAAAAAAATGACTTCCAATCATTCCATGTTTCCTGGCCAGTTAAGAAAACTGGGGTGCCTTGCTTGAAGAAAGTGTGGTCGATGGCAGTAAAGTGGATTCAAATGAACAGTGAACTACAAAAAGGTGCTCAGTTCAATGCCAAAGGGAACTCAAAAGGAACAGACTCTTGTAACCCAGTTAGTTGCTCCTTTAAAGACACCCCTCATCAAAACAAAGACAGCTCACTTCATGCAGGAATCTGAAGTAGCTAGGGCAAAGTGATAACCTTACAGAGCTCAGTAAAACCTTGCAGAGAGAAGAGGCAGTTTGAAGCAGAAATACACAGACAGTGAGGGCCACGGGCTTCACTAGAAATGTAAAGTAATATCTTAAATGTTTCCAGACATAAAACAAAATCCCAAGAAATTAAGAGAGGAAATTATCAAAAAAGAAGAGAAATTTTAGAAAGTGGAATATCATTTGACCAAGCTGCTGATGTGGTGAAGAGCCACAGAAGGTGAAACTGCTAGCTTGAGGAATTGGAAAGAACCATTTGTTCCTTTCAAGAGCAGATGACATCAGGGAGGAAAAAAGATGCACCACTGTTAGTTAGCAGCTTGGGTGCTAAAATCCTCATTGTTCTAAGAAGAGAGAATGCTCACAATAGACAACATCAACTGAAAGGGTCTCTAAATTTAAATTTTTAGGAAAAACCCTTATGCATTTGAAATTCTAAATACAGTGTGTATCAGAGTGATTTCTGAACTTGGCCCTTTACCACGCATGTAGCCCTGCACTGTGGAACAGACTTTCATTTGAAGCTAGAGCTTTTCTCTCTCTAGCTTTGCTACAGGGAAGAAGAGAGAGGTAGAGGAACAAATGCACATGCTCTACACCACTTGATTAGCAACCAAGGAGACCCCAACTGTGACAGGCTGGCTGACCCTCAGACAATACCTACTGACCCTGCATCCCCATTACTTCCATGGGAATAAAGCCAGAAGACGATGAATCCTCCCTCAGACCAACCACATCCCAATCCAGTTCTACTCTCTAAAAACAAAACACATTTTATTCTAATTTTGGCAGAAGCTCTACTAGCCTTTACTAGACTTCAGATAAAGTGTTTTCTGAACTAGAATATAGTCCCAGTGATACCAAAAGTGACCTGGTAATTATGTGTTCCTGATCTCTCTCTCTCTCTCTCTCTCTCTCTCTCTCTCTCTCTCTCTCTCTCTCTCTCTCTCTCTCCCTCTCACTGTCTCTCTCTGAATCAAAGCATCTGGCCCTGGCCTTGTTACCCCAACTCAGCTCTTCATCCAACCCATGGTCTATAGCTCCCAGTAGATCCAAGGACCTTTTGATGACAAGGAGTCCTCCTTTTCCTCCTCATCTTCAAGGAAATATGTATGAAGCTTCTAGAGATGACTTCCCACCGAAGGATGTCCCTGGCCCACACCAGTGTGGAATGGAATTTGTCCTCACTGATAGGTTTCCTCCTGCCTTCCCTAAGACCAATTCTTCCTTTCCCACATCTGAAAGTAGAAATAACTTCCCTTTAGTATAAATTCCACCTTCAAGTGAAACTAAAATGAAACCAACAGGATTTGACCTCTCTTCAGAAGTAATTTGACTTCTCTCTCATGATCAGTGAGGAAATGCAGTCACAGGTGGTTATACTCTTGGTCATGGTCAGGCTAATGGAATTAAAATTATTAGGATGGTGATTTATAAATAAGCATGATTTAAATATTAATTTTATAAGTAGTTTATTTTATTTTAGATGGCATAACCATTATGTTCGATTATCTAAGGCACTTACATAAACAATAATTGTGTGTGGTTTGAATTTCAAAGGGTGTATCTTTATGCCACAACATGTACTTATTATGTTGTAGACATATATGAATTAACTCTATACTTGTTTAAATTTCAATTGATTTTTTTTCAAAAGGCAAATCTAGAAAAGGAAAACAAAACATGATTAAACCTTTCTTTTTTTTATTATTTATTTACAATCCAGCCATTTGCTCCCTCCTTCTTGGTTCCCCTCCCATAGTTCCTCTACCCATTCCTCCTCCTTTGTCTCCAAGAGAATGCTCCCCACCACCAGGCCTCACCCCTCCCTGGGACCTCAAGTCTCTTGATAATTAGGCACATCTTCTCCCACTGAGGCCAGACCAAACAGACCTCTGCTATTTATGTATCTGGATCCTTGGACCAGATTATGCATGCTTCCTGGTCTTAGTGTCTGGCTGCTCCCAGGGGTCCAGGTTAGTTGAGACTGCTGGTCTTCCTATGGGGTCACCCTCCTCTTCTGCTTCCTCCATCCTTTCCCTTAATTTAACCACCAGGGTCCCCAACTTCAGTCCAGTGGTTTGGTGTAAATAGCTGTATTTGTCTCAATCATCTGCTATTAGGGCCTCTCAGAGGACAGCCATGCTAGGCTCCTGTCTGTAAGCACACCATAGCATCAGCAATAGTGTCAGGCTTTGGTGTTTCCCCATGAGGGGGATCCCCGGTTTGGCCGGTCACTGGACCATCTTTCCCTTAGTCTCTTCTCCATGTTTGTCCCTGCAGTTCTTTTAGACAGGAATACTTTTGCGTCAGACATTTTGACTGTGGGTTGGCCTTATCTGGAGGCCCTGCCTAGCTACTGGAGGTGGACTCTTTGAGTGTTCTATCTGCACTGTTGAGCATTTCATCTAAGGTCACTCACATTGAGTCCTGAGAGTCTTTCACCTCCCAGGTCTCTGGTACTTTCTGGATGGTGTCCCCACCTTCCACCTTCTGAGGCTGCATATTTCCGTTCATTCTGCTGGCCCTCTGGGCTTCTCTCCTGTCCTCCACAAACCTTATCTGAGCCTGTTCCTTTTCCCTTCCCACTCCCCTCTCCCACACAAATCCCACCCTCTGACTCTCATGATTATTTTTTCACCCTACTAAGTGGGATTGAAGCATCCTTACTTGGCCTTTCTAGTTGTTAAAGTTCTTAAATTCTGTGGATTATATCCTAGGTATTCTGTACTTTTTGGCTAATATCCACTTATAACTGAGTACAGACCATGTAAGTTCTTTTGGGTCTAGGTTACCTCACTCAGGATGGTATTTTCTATTTTCATCCATTTGCCTGTAAAACTCATGATGCCCTTGTTCTTAATAACTGAGTAGTATTTCATTGTGTAAATGAACCACATTTTCTGTATCTATTCTTCCTTTGTGGGATATCTATGTTGTTTCCAGCTTCTGGCTATTACAAATAAGGTCAATATGAACATCAAGGAGCATATATGTTCCTCTGGTATGGTGGGGCATTGTTTGGGTATACGGCTAAGAGTGGTATAGCTGGGTCTTCAGGTAGATCTATTTCCAATTTTCTGAGGAACCTCCAGATTGATTTCCAGAGTGGTTGTACCAGTTTGCAATCCCACCAGCACTGGAGGAGTGTTGCTCTTTCTCCATATCCTCACCAACATGTGTTGTTACCTGAGTTTTTGATCTTATCCATTCTGATTGGTATAAGGTTGAATCTCAGGATCATTTTGATTTGCATTTCCCTGATGACTAAGGACTTTAAACATTTCTTTAGGTGTTTCTCGGCCATTCAAGATCCCTCATTAGAGAATTCTTTATTTAGTTCTGTACCCATTTTTAAAATTGGGTTATTTGGTTTCTTGGAGGTTAGCTTCTTGAGTTCTTTATATATTTTGGATATTAGCACTCTATCAGATGTGGGGTTAGTGAAGATTTTTTTCCCCATTCTGTAAGTTGCCAATTTGTCCTATTGGCTGTGTCTTTTGTCTTACAGAAGCTTCTTATTTTCATGAGGTCCCATTTATCAATTGTTGATTTTAGAGCCTGAGCAATTGGAGTTCTGTTTAGGAAACTTCCCGATTTCTTCAGTTCTATTCAACTGATTGACCTGTCTTTCTCTGTACCAATACCATGTGGTTTTTATCACTATTACACTGTAGTACAGCTAGAGGTCAGGGACAGTGATTCCCTGAGAAGTTCTTTTATTGTTAAGAATTGTTTTCACTATCCTGAGTTTTTTGTTTCTCCATATGAAATTGAGAATGTCTCTTTATGTCTGAACTGTGTTGGAATCTTGATGGGAATTGCGTTGAATCTGTAGATTGCTTTCGGCAGGATGGTCATCTTCACTATATTAATCCTGCCAATCCATGAGCATGGAAGATCTTTCCATCTTCTGAGGCCCTCTTCGATTTCTTTTTTCAGGGATTTGAAGTTCCTGTCATATAGCTCTTTCACCTGCTTTGTAGGAGTCACACCAAGATATTTTATACTATTTGTGACAATTATGAAGGGTGTTATTTCCCTAATTTCTTTCTCAGCCCATTTACCATTTGTATAAAGGAAGACTATGATTTATTTAAGTTACCTTTGCATCCAGACACTTTTCTGGAATTGTTTATCATCTGTAGAAGTTTTCTGATAGATTTTAAGAGTCACTTTTGTATACTATTATATCATCTTCAAATAGTGATACCTTGACTTCTTTTCCAGTTTGTATCCCCTTGTTCTCCTTTTGTTGTCTTATTATTCTAGCTAGAACTTCATAATACTATATTGAATAGATACTTAGAGAGTGGGTATACTTATCTTGTTCCTGATTTTCATGGGATTGTTTCAAATACCTCTCCATTTAATTTGATATTGGCTGATAGTTTGCTGTATATTTCTTTTACTATGTTTAGATATTGACCTTGAATTCCTGATCTCTCCAATACTTTTAACTTTAAGGGGTGTTGTATTTTGTCAAATTCTTTTAAGCATCTAATGAAATGGTCACGTGATTTTTTTTTTAGTTTGTTTATACACTGGATTATGTTAATGAATTTTTGTATATTGAACCATCCCTACATCCTTGGGACGAAGCCTATTTGATTGTGGTGAATGATCATTTTTATGTGTTCTTGGATTCAGTTTGTGAGAATTTTATTGAGTATTTTTGCATTGATATTCATAAGTGAAACTGGTCTGAAGTTCTCTTTCTTTGTTGAGTCTTTGTGTGATTTAGGTATCAGAGTAACTGTGGCTTCATAGAATGAATTAGATAGTGCTCCTTCTGTTTCTAATATATGGAATAGTTTGAGGGGTGTTGGTATTAGCTCTTCTTTGATGGTCTGGTAGAATTCTCAACTAAAGGCATGTGGCCCTGTGCTTTTTTTCGGTTGGGAGGTTTTTAATGACTTCTCCTATTTCCTTAGGGAATATGGGCCTGTTTATATAGTTTACCTGCTATTTAACTTTGGTATGTGGTATTTGTCTAAAAAGCTATCCATTTCATTAGATTTTCCTGTTTTGTTGAGTAAAGGCTTTTGTAGTAAAATCTGATGGTTTTTTAAATTTCATGTTTTTGTTGTTATGTCTCCCTTTTCATTTCTGATTTTGTTAATTTAGATACTGTCTCTGTGTTCTTTAGTTAGTTTGGCTAAGGGTTTATCTATCTTGTTGATTTTATCAAAGAATCATCTTTTGGTTTTGTTGATTTTTTGTATCATTCTCTTTCTTTCTATTTGGCTGATTTCTGCCCTGAGTTTGATTATTTCCTGCCATCTACTCCTCTCAAATGTGTTTGCTTCTTTTTGTTCTAGGGCTTTCAAGTGTGCTGTTAAGTTGCTAGTATAGAATCTCTCCAATTTCTTTATGGAGGCATTCAGAGCTATGTGTTTTCCTCTTACAACTGTTTTCATTGTGTCCCATAAGTTTGTATATGTTGTGTCTTCTTTTCTCTCATTGAATTCTAGAAA
The DNA here is from genome assembly GCA_019843965.1 of Rhynchomys soricoides. NCBI lineage: Eukaryota > Metazoa > Chordata > Mammalia > Rodentia > Muridae > Rhynchomys > Rhynchomys soricoides. The sequence continues at coordinate 7,064,441 of JADRCH010000122.1, forward strand.
GCCTTAAATTTCTTCCTTTATTCTTCCCCTAGCCAAGTTACCATTGAGGAGAGAGTTGTTTAGGTTCCATGGGTATGTGGACTTTCTGTTGTTTTTGTTGTTATTGAAGTCTAGCCTTAGTCTGTGGTGATCTGATAGGATGCATGGGATTATTTCAATCTTGTTGTATCTGTTGAGGCTTGTTTTATAGCTGATTAAATGGTCAGTATTGGAGAAGGTGCCATGAGGCACTGAAAAGGTATATTCTTTTGTTTTAGGGTGAAATGTTCTATACATACGTGTTAAATCCATTTGATTCATAACTTCTATTAGTTTCACTGTGTCTTTGTTGAATTTTTGTTTCAATGACCTGTCCATTAGTGAGAGTAGGCTGTTGATGTCTCCCACTATTATTGTGTGAGGTTTAATGTGTGTTTTAAGCTTTAGAAAAGTTTCTTTTATGAATGTGAGTGCCCTTGTATTTGGGGCATAGTTGTTCAGAATTGAGACTTCATCTTGGTGGATCTTTCCTTCGATGAAATATGAATATGAAGTGTCCTTTCCCATCTGGTTTGATAACTTTTGGTTGAAAGTCTATTGTATTGGATATTAGAATGGCAACCCCTGTTGGGCCCCATTTTGGCCCTGGTTTGGGCCTTGAGGATAAATCTGAGCCTGGCTTGACTTTCTGCAGCCTTGTGGGAAAGCCTAAGCTTGGCTCGATTTTCGAGACCTGTCTCTCTCCCTTCTGCCCAGGGATGACTAGGCAGGACCTGCACCAGCCCTTGCCTGCCTAGTTACCACTGATGTAAAATGAACTTATTGGCCCTGTCAATTATTCTTTTCCCTCTGTCACCCTTCCCCACCTGCTATGACATCTCTTCCCATACCTAAGTGCCCACCTCCTTGCCTTCTCTATACAAGCAAGTGCCTAGTTAATAAGGTGAGTTCCTGCTTTGACAAGAAGCCCAGCTTGGTTTGTTTCTTTGGGGCCATCAACATTTGCCATCCGACTCAGCCCTGGACAGACCTGGCTGGACCTGGTTCTCTCCTCTTTCCTGGACCTGCCAGCAAAGGAGTTGATAAACTCCCACTTGTTTCTTGGGACCATTTGCTTAGAAAACTGTTTTCTAGCCTTTTACTCTGAGGTAGTGTCTGTCTTTGTTGTTGAGGTGTGTGTCTTGTATGCAGCAAAATGCTAGATCCTGTTTGCATATCTATCTGTTAGATTATGTCTTTTTTATGGGTGAGTTGATTTCATTAATATTGTGAGATATTAAGGACAGATGATTGTTGGTTCCTGTTTTGTTTGTTTTTGTAGGCAGCTTTATGTGTTTGTGGTTCTCTCCTTTTGGGTTTGTTGTGATATGATTAATTTCTTGTGTTTTCTTTGGTGAAGATACTCTCCTTGTGTTGGATTTTTCCTTCTAGAATCCTCTGTAGGGCTGGATTAGTAAATGTATAATATTTACATTTGTTTTTTCATGGAATGTTTTGGTTTCTCCATCTATGATGAGTGAGAGTTTTGCTAGATATAGTAACCTGGGCTGGCATTTGTGTTCTCTTAGGGTCTGTATGACATCTGCCCAGGATCTTCTGGCTTTTAGAGTCTCAGTTGGGAAGTCTGGTGGAATTCTGATATGTCTGACTTTATATATTACTTAGCCTTTATCCCTTACAGCTTTTAATATTATTCCTTTGTTTTGTGCATTTAGTGCTTTGATTATTATGTGACAGGAAGATTTTCTTTTCTGGCCCAATCTACTTGGTGTTCTGTAGGCTTCTTGTACTTTTATTGCCATCTCTTTCTTTAGGTTGAGGATGATCTCTTCTATGATTTTGTTGAAGATGTTTTCTGGCCATTGCACTAGGAATCTTCTCTCTCTTCTATTCCTATTAGGTGTGTTCTTTTCATTGTGTCCTGAATTTTTTGGACGTTTTGGGTTAGAAATTTTTTATGCTTTGTGTTTTCTTTGACCATTGTGTCAATATCTTCTATTGTATCTTATACTCCTGAGATTCTCTTTTTTATCTCTTGTATTCTATTGGTGATGCATGCATCTGTAGCTCCTGCCTCTTTCCTAGGTTTTCCATTTCCAGGGTTGCAACTATTTGTAATTTCTTTATTATTTGTATTTCCATTTTTATGTCTTGGACTGCTTTGTTTAATTCCTTCATTTGTTTGATTGTGTTTTCTTGTATTTTTTAGGAATATTTTTGTTTCCTCTCTAAAGGCTTCTACCTTTTTAACTGTATTTTCTTGTATTTCTTTAAGTAAGTTATTTATATCCTCCTTAAAGGTCTCTATTATCTTCAGGAGATGGGATTTTAGGTCAGGATTATATTTCTCAAGTTTGTTGGGGTATCCAGGGCTTGCTATGGTGGGAGAGCTGAGTTCTCAGGTTGTCAAAGTATATAGACCACTACTGCTTATAATCTTGTGCTTGCCATCTCATTATCTCCCCCATACCTTCATTAAGTGAACCCCTAATGTCAATTCCTATTCTCACTTGCTTCTCTAACAAGCTTTCACTCATCCAAGATTTCATTCTTTCTTTTGGAGTTTCCCAGAAACCTCACTTTTCTTGTTTCACCTATTGCCTCTAAAGGATATCTCCTTTCCTCCTCCTCCTTCTCTTACTCTACATCCACATAACCATGTGCTTTGTGTCTTCAACACAGGGACCTGATCTTTTCTCACAGAAACTGCGTCCTTCCTTCACAGCTAATCTCTATTCTTTATTTCTGGCCCCAGTGCTAATTACCATCTTTGGGATCTATGGGGTAGGTAAACTGAGGCAGGCAGATGATGGGGGTCGCTCTAGCTACTGACAAGGGCTTCTGTCAATGTCAGCCAGCAATTAGAGAAATTACTCAGCAGATATTTCTCTGAGGGGACAAAGCTTAATTTACAGGGGCTGCACTCCCTATGGCCAGTGTCAAACTCTTTTACCTCCTTGGGTCTATCTAGCAAGCAAGAGAAGGAAAGATAGAAAATTCATGCGCACACACACACACACACACACACACACACACACACTACATATGTACATGCATACATACAGACCTATAGACAGACATATGCACATTCACACATTGAATGGGTTAGAGCAAAGCTCCAGCAACCAGGCTCCAAGCATTTCACACATACACATACAGATGTATACACAAACACAATTGGTGGATGGAACAAGCTCCAACACACATCCAGACAAGCTTTACATGTGTACATACATACAGATTTGATGGATGGAACAAAGTTCCAACACACTGTCATACACACATACACACACACACACACACACATACACATAGTTGATGGGTGGAAGGAACAATGTTCCAAACCCCACACTATATTTTTTCTTCCATAGCTTACATATCCCAGCAAAATCTTTCAAGCAATATAAAATTGCAATGTGATTGCATTCTAATTTCCTTCTAGTAAACGACTATGAAAAAGACAGCATGCTTCCCAATACCTTTACAATAACCAACAATACATAGTTCAGGTAAAGAAAACAAATTATTCCTAAGAACCCATGTACATTCACAACTAAAACAACTTAAAGTGTAAGCAATCAAGGTAGTTTTCTCAGGCAGCAATTTGCAGTTACAAAGAAAGGAGAAATTATTTTATTATTTATCTTTAAAAGTAATCCTATAAGAATATTAAAAGAATCATAATTCTAAATTTTTATACAAAAATAAGTCATATCTACTTTAAATTTTCAGAATGTATATCTACTCACTAGCAATTCTTATTAAATAATTTCAGCTAAGGGAAAAATGGGTTAGTGAAGCTAGGTTGTTTTTGCTACTGTCTTTAATTTGGAAAATCTTAGGGAAGAATTTGAGTTCAGAGAGGCACATTTAACATTAGTAAAGTTGGGGACCTTTTATGGTCAGGGAACAAGAACAATGGCAGCACTGGCTGACTTGACTCTCACTGATGATTGATTTCCTATACCCATTTTTCCCTTCCGTGAGTTTTAAAGCCATTTGTCATTCCTCCTGCGTGGTTCTTGGCACCTTAGTAAACTCAAACTTTTGCTTCTTGGATGTTGTGCTGTCTTAATTCCTTTCCTGTCACCATAAAAAACAAATAAACACCATGAGTAAGGAAACATAAAAGAAAGTGTTTCCAGTGTTTGAAGATGAATCCACGCCTTATTGCTGTACATCTTAAGAATAAACCCCACCACCCCAGTGAAACTGTAGAAGTAATTTAACCACTTGACATATTAAAGTCAGGTCAGTCGTTAACACCACATGCTTCCTTATATCAGCGGAGATGTCATAGAAGCAACGTATCTCAGCAATAAGGTCCATCCTAACACTCTATCATTTGTAATGAAAGGAACAAGGCTTCCCTATTAACAGACCTAATTTCAGAGTTAGGGCAGTGGTGGGGCAGGTAGTCACACTGGGTGAGCCTAGAAGCTATAGGAGAGCCAGAAAATAGAAAGTAGTATATAAAAATGGCAAAACTCTTGCAATGTCAAACATGTCAAAAAACAAAATAGCCCAAACTGAATCCCTTTTATTTCATCAAGAGAATAAAGAAAGCAGTGTTAGAATGTAATCCAATGTCAAAATAAACATCTATGGGTACACAGTGGTACAAATAGATGACCACCGAGGGGAGACATGCTCTATGCAGCATTCTAAATTGTTCCTATAAGCATGCTCAGGAGCAGAAAGAACCAGTCTCTCTAACATTCAAGCACAAAACAGTTACAGCCTTCCAGAAAAGGGCAAGCAGACACTCTACCATAGAGACATATGTGATAAACGCTACCTACACCAGATAAAAAATGTTAACATCAGCAACCATAATTATGCTGACTATAGGTATACTTGATCAGATTTAAATGATATCTTACCTATGAGATATTTCTTAAGCCCATAATTCCAGTCTAATTAAAAGAAAAGTATAAATCAAAAGGAGATTCTGTTAAATTCTTTGCTAGAACTACATAAAACAGTTGAAGTCACCCAAATCCTGTAAAATACTAAATAGTGATATTAGCAGTCAGAGATCTCAGGAGGCTGAGGTGTGACAATCACAAGTTGGAGGCTAGCCTAGCATATATAGCAACTTCCAGATCAGCTGAGCATCCTGTCTCAAAACGGTAACAACAACAAAAGGAAACACTGAAAAACTATCAGAGTTAGAAGTCCCCAAGAAGACAAGATGATAGTAATGTAAGACCCTAGGGTGGGGGTAGTAGTAAAAAGCAAGCCTACCCGAATATTTGGAGAATATGGACCTTGCTGGGTGATCAAGTATCCGTACAAGTTCACTAACTTCAATAAATTGATACACAGTGATCAAAAGAGATGTGTGGTGTAGAGTGCTTGGGGATAACAAACAGTATAAAACTCTCTGGACCTCTAAATCTGCTCAATAATAAAAAGGGTATTTTAAAATATAGCAGTCTTGGACTGGAGAAATGGCTCAGTGGTTAATAAAACTGGCTGCTTTCCCACAAGACCTGGGTTGGATTCCAAGCACCAACATGGCAGCTCAGAACTATCTATAACTCTAGTCCCAAGGGATCTGACATTCTTGTCTGGCCTCCTTGGGCACCAGGCATGCATGCAGCACTCAGATATGCATGTAGGTTAAACACCTATACATATAAAAATGATTAAAATAAAAATACAGCACTCTTAGAGCAGAGAGAGGGATGGGGTGTTCTGTAGGAGGTGGAAAGAGAAATGGAGTGAATATAATTTACACACATTGTGTTTGTACATGGATTTGCCAAAGAAAAACAAAAGTGAAAATAAATACTCTCTTAAAACTGCTGATAGAGATCTTAAATGTTTTGTTTTTCATAGTATTAGGAACTCTGTCTCTTTAAAGATAGCTGTGAGGAGAAAAGAATTTCTCAAATAATTATTTTTGTTTTCAAAGCTTTTAGAAAACAAGTACAAACCTAACCATTGCAAGTGAAACACTCTGAAGTAGTCTAAGTGACCTGGAACATGCTCTATATTATTCAAATGTTTGGGACTGTCAAATGGTAAAGTAGTAACAATGAACACGAACACGGCCTGTTTAGAGGATCTTTCATTGGGGGAACTTGGCAGGTAGGTAGATCTTTGCAGCATACAGTAACCAACTTGACCAATGCTGATCTCTTTCCCAAAGAATTAAAATAGACTCTCACATCATAAAATTCAGTTTGTTTAGTGGGCTCAGATTTCCATATGAGACAGATTGTATGTTCTCCCTAAATATGTTCTAGCCCTGTGCAGCAGGGAACATGACTCTATTAGGAAGTAGGGTAACTGTATATTTAGGTAGTAAAGTGAGGTCAGAGTATGAAAGAGAGGAACCTTGGTTCAGCTTTACTGGAATCCTTACAAGATGATGGACCAGATGTAAAGGAGAGTACCCTGTGGAGACAAAAGCAAGACTTGAGTGACACCCCAGAATGCCAGGAGTTCTGGGAACCACAGAAACTGAAAACAGACTGGAGAGAGCTTTCTCTTGAGCCTTCACAGAGAACTGCCCAGCTGACATCCTGATCTCAGATATTTGGCTTCCAGAATTATTAGACAGTAAGATTTTGGTAATGTTTGGCATCTGATTTCTGATATTCTGTTGTGGTAGCTCTGGGAAACTGAAACATTACAGTCTCTCCTTGGTATCTATAGAGGTTGGTTCCAAAAATCCTCTGTGGTTGCCATGAACCACAGAAGTTCAAGTCTTTTATATAACCTGATGTACAGACACATGCCACCTGAATGCTTGAACTAATTCTAGATTACTTATAATATTGAACACCACTTAAATACTATATAAATAGCATTATTGAACATTGTTTAGGGAATAATGACCAGTGAAAGATCTGTGCACACTTAGTTCAGATAAATTTTCCCCCAAATATTCAGTGTACAGTGGTTAAGTCTCAAGATGCAAGAACCACTGATGTACAGTACTGACTGGATTGTGTCATTTCTTAAGGGAAATGTATCTATTTTCTCTATATTTAGAGTCTGAAAAAGTAGTCACATCTAGTCTACTAGTCCCCTGTAGATCCTAAGCAGACATGGACATTGCATACAACATGGGAACTGCTCTAAACACCCTATGTTTCATTGGAAGAGTCTGTTGTTGTACTTACAAGAAGCTCCCAGATACTCCCACTGGTCAGTGAACATGTAGTAAGACGAAAAACGTTGGGGTAGTAAAAACATTTGATATCATTTTCTTATCACACATGTAATTTGCAGACTATGTAAATAGTATCAAATAGTTTTTGTTATTTCTTTCGGTGTTATATCAGGGTTTCTTCTGCATGCACATGATTGTTCATGTGTGTATACACATGTGTATACATGTGTAAGTCAGAGGACTGCATCAGAAGTGTGGCTTTTTGGTTAGGCTGGCCAGCCTGCCAGTGAGTATCCATGGTTTGTCTATCCCATCCTTTTAGTGGAGGGGTATGGGTTTGAACATCAACAATAAGCATTTTTTAAATGGGAACTGCTTGCACAGCAAATGCACTTACCCATTCAGCTTCAAACAACTAGTTTTTGATTGTTTCTAAAATGCTGGTGTTCACTGTTACACAGAAGCAAGCTTGGATCCCTGAACTCTTGCCTTCTTTCCCTTCTCACACTCTCTGAGCTTATATACTATCAAAGGTAGCTTTTCTACAAGAAGGGTTTCACACATTCCTCACCTCCTGGGATATAAAAGACTATCTCTTCCCCTGAGACTCCGTCAACATTGCTCAGTCTCCATGAATACTGATTCATTGAGCAGTGACAAATGTGCCTTTCATGCTTCGTTCATCATACATGTGATGATGTATAAAGAAGTCAATATGTAAGGAAAATATCATAAGTCTAAATGTACAACTGGTAGGGCCAGTGAGAGGGCTGAGTGAGTAAGGGTGCTTGCAGTCAAGCCTGATGATCTAAATTAGATATCTGGGACCCACATGTTGGAAGTAGAGAACAAAGCCCTGCAATTTTTTCCCTGACCATATACATCCTATATCACACATCCAACATACACCAAATAAATAAGTGCAAATCTTTGGGGGTTGTTTGGTTTTGTTTTGTAAGAAAAAAGTAAATATACAACTGTCAACAGACCCCAAGGCTTAAGTATTTGTTAAGTTTATTTTCTTCTCTACTTCATGCATGTGTGTGGTCCTAGTGGATTTTATAAACTTCATTTTCTGGATGGCAAGTTTTAGTAACTACCAGTGAAGTCTGAAGTGAAGCCTATCTTTAAGTTGTGTTCATTCCAAGCTAAAGCTATGTAAGCAAGTCAATCTTATGAATGACATCAAGAACATCTCAGCTCCCTTGGTCTGGCTGCTGTTCTGGAGAAGGAATTATAGGGATGGCAATTCAGATTAGGAGGCTGTTGTCTAATCACAGTCACAGAAGTATTATATCTGGGCCAGCCAGAGTTAATAAACAATAGGAATGCAAGATCCCAGATGAATATTTGGAGATGGAGTATACAAACTCACTCATAGTCTGATGAAGAAGAGGGGAAAAAGTGCAGGTAAGCATAACTTCTTGAGGCAGGCCATTGTCTTAGCTTGGGTTTTATTGCTGTGATGAAATACTGTGATCACAGCAACTCTTATGAAGGAAAACATTTAACTGGGGATGATTTACAGTTCAGAGGTTTAGTTCATTATAATCATGGTGGGCAGCATGGGGGCACCTAGACAGACATGGTACTGGAGAGGTAGCTGAGAGTTCTACAGTTGGATCAACAGGCAGCAGGAAGAGCAAGTGAAGCACTGGACCTGGCTTGAGCTTCTGAAACCTCAAAGCCCACACCCTAGTGACATACTTCCAACAGTCCCACATCTACTTCAGCAAGGCCACACTTTTGAGTAGTGCTATCCCCCTATGGGTTTATTGGAGGCCATTGTCATTCAAACCACCAGAGCTATGCAAGGGTTAAAGAATGCTGCTATTCACTGAGGCTGGGAAACACAGGGTTGGAGGAGCTCTGGGCAGCCAGAAAGTCAGACATTCAGCTGCTTCTCTTCATTGGTGAGTAGTCTTTAGGGTTCCCTGGGGGAGCTGGAGGGCAAGCAGGAAGTTCTGCTAGAGCTCTAGAGCCCTGGGAAATCATTAGGACCAGAGCAAGGGATTTGAGATCAGCTATGCACCCTACATGGATCTATGTGTTTAGTGCTATATTTATGTTTTAATAGTGGAAATCTATCCTGGAAATGACAGTCTTTTCTCTTTTTTTTTCAGAAATATTCCCAAGAGACTTGACCTTGAAAGACAAATTTATAAAGCATTTCACAGGTAAGCATACGCTTTATCAGTGACTCAGTTACAAAAGAAAAAAACTATATAAAATCCAGTCTTAGACAATGGAGCTGTGGAGATTAATGTGGAGAGGACGCTTGTAGTTCAGCTGTGCATCAGTCACCTGATATTAACTTGTATGAACTGTAATATGCACCAGAATTCAATAAGCCATAGAATATAAAGGATATTTTAGAGAAAAAATAGGAAGGATGATTTACTGAGAATCATGAGTCTTAGGGTTTCATTGCTATAAAGAGACACCATGACCAAGGCAACTCTTATAAAGGAAAACATTTAATTGGGGCTGGCTTACAGTTTCAGAGGGTCAGTGCATTGTTATCATCATGGTGGGAAGCATGGCAGAGTACAGGAAGACATGGTGCTGGAGGAGCCGAGAGTTGTATATCAGGCAGCAGAAGGAGAATGTGTGTCACACTGATTGTAGCTTGAACAGAGACCTTAAATCCTGCCCCCACAGTAACACACTTCCTTCAACAAGGCCACACCTATTCTAGCACAGCCACTTCCTTATCTTCAGGTGTCTCTGTATGATACTCAGCAACACCATTTGAAAGTTAACAGATGGGTGTGTTGCACTGAACTGTAATTTTAGTACTTGGGCTGGGAAGACAGGAGGATCGGGATACATGACACCTTGTCTCAGAAAAAAAACTAAATTAAATATGATAATTAATAGGTACAACTCTCAGATTTGATTAAGTAGAAAAAATCTTATAAGGAAAACCGTGCCTTTCTCCTTTTGCAAGCCTGGAATGTAACATAGTGAAAGACAGCTGAGATTATTAGCTGCAGAGAAATGATGGCAGTGTGTTCATATGATCCTATGCTTTTCTAGAACTTGGACAATAAATTGTTTGAAAATGATTCACAAAGTTAATATGAAAAGCAAAATTGTGTCATAAGACACTCTCGCATCTGTTCATATGAGTGGCGTAGGCTGTATCTACAAAACACTGCAACACTAAGAAAACATTGCAGAAAAGGAGGTGGAATGATTGTAAGAGCCTGAGGATCAGGGACCTTGCTCTGAGACATCAGAAGCTACACCCATAAAGTCTCACCAACACGATGACCAAAATATGGGCTGAACAAGGAAGAAACCAACAAATATACCCAAACTGCCTGGGGAAGTGGCCACAAGGTTTCAACCCTGCGCAAAGAACTACAGGCAACTGACAAAAGTTGGGAGCGGTCGTTTAGCCCTTACCTGGGAATAGCACACCAATTGGTTGTCTGGAGCCAGACAATAAACCTGGAAGACATGCATACAAGTAGCTTATATGGACTTCAATGATTAGATTTAGAGATATGTATATACATATGCATACACACATATGCAATATGTAAATGCAATAGTAATTGATGAAAAATGAGGCCATTAATTTGAAGGAGAATGGGTAAGGTTATATGAGGCTGTTTGGAGGGAGGGAAGGAAAGGGAGAAATGTTGTAATTAAACTGCAACTTCAAAAATAAACAAAAATGCATTGGGGTGAGAGAGAGAGAGAGAGAGAGAGAGAGAGAGAGAGAGAGAGAGAAACCTCAATACTACCCTGGCTGAAGCACAGTCTAAATCCTTCAGTGTGTCCTTAAAGGCTGTTGGCCATCTGATTTATTCACACACCTTTCCAGTCCACTGGCCAAATGCAGCCCTTCCTAAGTTTACCCTTCATCCCTAGTCCATCCACACCATCTGTCTGTCCTCACCCACTATAGCCTGGCTCAGTGGGTTCCTGGTGAGCATACTCTTCTTCTTGAAAGCACGTCCCACTTCCACTGCAAGCCTTCTCAGACGATGTGGTGGTTAGATTAGCTATGGCCCCTGTAGATGAAGGCTAGGCACGTGGCAGGGGTGTCCCTGCAGGGAGGTCCAGAGAGGCCATTATGTGAAGCTATGAAAGTGAAGGCCGGATTGCCTTAGAGACATCAAGAGGTTAGAGACACCACAGCCATGGGATACCTTCCAAGAAAAGCTGCTAACAGGAAGTGGAACCAGCCTAAAGGAAATAAGTGTGGCCAGTGAGTGTTGGGGAGTTGTGGGCCATGTGGAAGGAGCAACTTTTTAGTGCAGTTTCAAGGCCCTGCTTCCTTTCCAATAATCCTCACACTAATAAGCACACATGGTTTCAATTAAAAATAGACGTCATCACTAGAAGCATTACTTCCCATTAAGTAAAATAAAATAAAATAATCGAAGTCACTCTGTCTTGGTTGGCTCTTTGCAGATTTTCCTTCAGCCTGGGGTGCTCCCTTACAGTTCTTCTAGAGTTCTACTAGTCAGAAGGTTCCATGAGGTGAGATACTGAGAATGTCGAGTGAACTTAGATCAAAGTTCACTGCCTCCCACAGAGTCTGGGTGAAGGGAGGAATTCTCAAGCCAATTCTTTAAAGGGCAGGAAGGATGGAAACTACAGTTACACCATCTCCATCCACAGAGTGCTAGCAATTTCTTTGGAAGACACGCCTCTGTTTATAATATGCATTCTTTCCCATTTTCCAGGACCTGTCACATTTTCAGCTGAATGCAGTAAACACTTCCATCGACTTTATCACAATACCAGGGATTGCTCGATGCCAGCTTGTAAGTGGCCTGGGCAAACTTTAGAAGAAAAAAAAAGTTATCCAACAATAAATGCATATGATTTCACGATTTAACTGTCTTTGGGTGGGACCTAATAGACTAAACATTGGATGAGATTCTATTTATAACCTTTCAGTACTCAAGGTTGTGTGTACTGTTGAAACTATAAGGAATGAGAGATCATATTCTGGTTGGGAATATATCCAAATCTGAAAACAGCCAGATTTTCGTCAAGACCAGAATGTTTGTCAGGACTGAAACCGTTTATCATTATTCAAATTCCTTGGTATAAATAAAGTACTTTTTCGCATAAATGAAAAAATGTGAGCTGTCTATGAAGTGCAAGTCAACATCTCTTCCTAAGTTATTTTGAAATAAATGTTGTTTATATCATGTCGTTTGTACAGTGAGTGCTGATTTTTTGTGAATGATGACAGCCAGTTGAGCAATGAGCTCTTTTGAATACTTAAGTTACTGGAGTTATTAATAATTCCAAATATAGCACTAAAGGGCTATCATTCAAAATGCCAAGTTAGGATAGTGTATGGTTAGCTGAGTCACCTGTTTGAAATTCCTTTCTAAATCTAAAAATTCCTTTTAGAGTGAGTAACTTTTGAGCATTGTATTTCTTCTCAGCTAGATGACCTTGAGAGGACTTAACTTTATATATATATATATAAAGCTATATATATATATACCTTACATTTAGTGACTAGAAAAAAATTAAGCACACTAGTTTGCTTCTCTGTTGCTATGATAGAACACTGACCAAGAGTGTTTGGGGAAGAAAGATTTATTTTGGCTTACACTTTCCCATCACAGTCCATCATTGATGGGAGCCAAGGTAGGAGCGTCAAAGCCAGAACTGAAGCATAGGCCATGGAGGAATGCTGCTTAATGGCTTACACTACATGATTTTCTTGTACATTCCAGAGCCACCTTCCCAGGGGTGGCACTACCCCCAGTGGTCTGGGCCCTCCCACATCAGTTATTAACCAAGAAAATTCCCCTTAGATGTACCTACAGGACAATTTAATGGAAGCAACTCCTCAAGTAAGTTTCCTCTTCCCAGTTGACTCTAGTCTGTCTCATGTTGACAAAATGAAACAAAACAAACAAAAACACAACTCAATTAATCAGCCAAAAGATCAAGGCAAGGACAGCATAGTTTGGTGGAGAAAGGGCAGTTTGGGGAGCTAAACTCTTAGCTTCTATGAGTTAAGTCACATTTGAAGCTGTTTGCTCATCCTTAAAGTGAAGGTGTCAAATTTCCATGTTTTCAGAAGAACGCATAACAAAACCCATGTTAAGTATCTAATATGCTAGGTGCTTTTAAAACTATGGTTGTTACATGAATCAGTGACAATAACATTATTTCTTTCAAATTCATAGCAATTAATTATATGTATATATTATTACCTTTATACCACTTTCCTAGATTATAAAAGATGTGCTAGATTGCTGACAAGATTAGCTGTGAGTCCACTGTGCTCCCAGACCTAGAAAACGTGTGATGTGAGTATTTATCTGTCTGACTTTCTATTTGTTTATTTATTTATTTATTTACTTATTTTTATTGTCCTGATAGTTTATTTATGTTTCTCATTTCCTTTCCTTCCACTCACCTTCCCCTCTCCATGGTGGCAGGGATCAGATGTGGGGTCTGCACACAGCAAATGTTCTCTCTACCACTGAGTTGTACCAGCAGCCCTATGAGTCTGTCTCATGAAAATGTTGCCAGTAATCCCAAATTCAAAATTCTGCCACCTAAGAGACTAGGTCAGGAGAGTCTGAGGATGACCTACATTACTTTATTAGTGAGACCCTGTCTCAAACAACAACAGCAACAACAACAAAACCCCTCAAACCAAAAAGAAAAAGAAAATGTCAAGAGAAAAATTTGAAGAGTCCAAGAAGCTGGGGAGCTAACCTTAGCATAACACATGACTGCTGAACTTACTAATGGGTTTTTTACTCTGGCTTAAACTTTATCTAAATATGCTGTTTTGCTGAGTTAAGGTAAAATGTCATCTAAGCAGTTACATTAAAGAATATAAATAGTTTTTCTCAAAGCCTTACCAGTCCTTAGTGGTCAAAAAGTCTTTAACAGTTTTCAGTCTCATTTTATTATTGTACACGAGCATTCCACAGATACACAAATGAACAACTATTAACAGGTTCATCTTAAATGGTCAAAATACATAATAGAGAAAAATAGTAGGCTTTAAAACTTTAACTTACATAGTACACATAAAAATCCATAGAGGATATTGACAAGATAAGAGAACAATTAGGTGGCCATGGCAGTATATGCTGTAATCCCAGCACTGTAGAAGTAGAAGCAAGAATGAGTTCAAGGCCAGCCTGGACAATATAGCAAATGCCAGTCTTAAAAACAAACAAAAGTCATAATTAAAAATAGAGGGAAGTTGAAGTGATAAGATAATCATGTACGTTAGCCCATTACAGGATCAAACTGTTCTAGGAGCCCAAGGAAAGAAAGTATTTATTTGTAAAATCATAGCAGCTCAATAGAAATTGTAATTATTTTTTAAATTATTTATTTATTTTTATGTGAATTGATGTTTATCATGCATGTATGCCTGTGTGAGGGTGTCAGATCCTCTGGAACTGGAATTATAGACAGTTGTGTGCTGCCATGTAGGCACTGGGAACTGAACTTGAGTCTTCTGGGATAACAGCCAGTATTTTTAACCACTGAGCCATCTCTCCAACCCCGATAAATTATAATTCTAGTTTATAATTGCAGACTCTACATGAAACACTGAAAGAGGCTAATGTTTTTGCTACATGATTGTTTCTAATCTGAGTTCTTTCCCTCTGTGGTACAAAGTCAATGGGGGGGGGGAGGGTGTCTGAAATCAGTACCGTGGACAGTTCCCTACAAAGGCTCTTAGTTCTTCCAGAAAAGAAGGTGGGAAATGGACGTTATGAGTACCTGTATTCTAGAAATATTCCCAAGCATCTTGCATTGGCCTGTGTAACTCAGTCCACCTCAGATGTTTGCACACCTCACAGACTTACGAGGTGCTGAAACTTTCCTGTGTTGGAAGTAATGAAAGTTGTGATTGTTGAGTTGTTGAAATTGTCTTGTTCCATTGTTGCTATTCTTATTATTTTAAAGCAGCTGCTGCAAATTAGAAACAATAAGCACTGTGAATCCTGAATATTCACAGCTACAAAATTTCCTCTTGCATAAGATGAAGAAATTGTGTGAACTCATTTCAGTATCCACTGATAAATTATATGAATTGACTGCATCCAAGCTGTTGCAACCCTTTTGAATTTTTAAAACATAAATATATAAGAAAATACATTTGGCTATTGACAGGACCTGAATAAATCCATATTTTTCCCTTTCTTGGTTTTTAATATATTTTATGTACATGAAAACTTACATGAAGTTCTTAAATTAATATAGTAATCGGGCTTGTTCCTTTCCTGACATTGTATTATTATGTAAAACATGAGACTTGGGATGTACCTTAATACTAGAACATGTATTTGTGTTTGTATCAGGTTCTGATATGAGACCCTGCTCAAAAAATCAAAACTAAAACAGTTTTGAGGTTCAATGATTTCTTTTGTAACATCCTCTGTAAATGGCTGTTTCAGATTATTATATGTTTGAGATTTTATTTACTTTTATCTTATGTTTATGGTGTTTTGCCCATGTGAATGTCTGGGACTGGAGCTGTGAGCCATCATGTGGGTTGAATTAGATTTCCTGGAATAGCATCCAGTACGCGTAGCTTTTGAACCAGCCTTGTTTCAGATTATTTATCAAGAAGTTATAATCCCAAGCTTAGGTTTTAGTAACATTTTCTGCGTAACCTGTTTCTGTCGATAGGAAGATCATCATTTTCCTTCCGTATAAAATCCCCTCCTCTCTGTCTGCACACCAGCCTGCTTTCTCAGGGTTACATTTCAAGAAAGTTAATATAAAATATTAAAAGTGTTAAAATATTTTGTGTTTTGAAAACCAGTTTCTTATTATTTGATTCTCCTTTCCACTTCAGACATTGCGTAAAATGCAAATATAATTTGAAGGAAAAGTGCCTGGAATCATATTTAATGTAAAAAATGGACATGTTTAGCTTCATATGAACCTGCATGAAGTAACGTCCGAGGAGTGACCTATGAGTGGCGTCCTGCAGGAGGAGGGAAGCCTTTCTTACCTTATGGACACAAAAATTCATGATATTTTTCAGAACACATATTGTAAATAGAATATTTAAACCTGTGCCTTATTTTTGCTAGGAATATTATTTTTATATGGTTAATATTGCATAGTAAATATTTAATTATGTGAATTGTATCTCAGTACTAGTGAAAAATAACTATTGTATATAATTTTAGTAATATGTTTGTTCAGATATTGTATTCAGTTTTGTAATTCTTATTTAATATTTAAAAGACTTTCTTAATAATTTGTCTTTATTTGCATTAATTTGAACTGTGAATTTTTTAAAAACAGGAATATGAATAAAATTGTCATTTCTTTTCATGAAAGCTATTTAAATAAAGTAATACTATAGAAATCAGACAAATATATGTATGAAACCTGACATAAACACACACACACACACACACACACACACATATATATAACAAGTATACTGAGGTAACTTTTGTTTTTAGAGATTAAATATCATGGTTTTGCTGTCTTAAATAGAATAAAATCCAGGTGGTTTTGGATAGTTGATATGTATGCCAGGGAGTGAGATGATTATGTGTTTTCTGGATTCTTTCTTTGAACAACAACAAAAATCATACTTGGATGCATTCAATTACCTTTACTTACTTAAAAGAAAAACTCATGACAAAACACTTGAAAAGCCCTATCCATTAGAGAATAGACAAAACCCAAGTTTCTTAGTGATGCATGAACAGTACAGATGTTGTCTATTTGTTGTTTTGAGAAAGGGTCTTAGGGAACCCAAGCCAGCCTGGAACTTGCTTTGCAGCCAAGAATGACCTCTTACTCTAGACTTTTCTCCCTCCTGCATGCTGATGTGACAAGTGTGAAGCCCTGTGCCATGCTCAGCACAAATATTGGAAGTTGTTGTTTTAATCACCTTTAAAGTGTTTATATTAGTGTCACAAAGATCTATAGGTCAATGTCACATGGAAGACGCCACTCCCATTTCAGCACCTTTGATTTTGTCCACCACTGAGCATATAGTATGCATTTATGTGTTTATACGCATATTCCTTTGTCCATCAGAGAAAGAAAGACACACTCACATGTAGAAGCATTATGGGAGTACATTATAAATTTTAACATTTGTTTTCTTTGACCTATAGGCAAAGATTTACAATAATAATATTCAAAAATCCCAGTGAAGCCAGGTATGGGGCTCACACATGGAACACTACCTCTGGGAAGCTGAGGCAAGAAGGTCATAAGTTCAAGACCTGAGTTGACTAAATAGTAAAACCCACTATCCTAGTTTATTTCTCTTCTGATGGACTGAAGTATTGGCTTAAAACAAGCTGGGGGCAGGGGATTGTATCTTCTTATATGTCATCATTGCAGGAAGCCAAGGCAAGGACTCAAGGCAAGAGCTTGAAGCTGAAACTGAAACAGAGACCACGGAAGAACACTGCCGAATGTCTTGTTCCTGGGCTCACATTCAGCTCGTGTTCTCTCTCTCTCTCTCTCTCTCTCTCTCTCTCTCTCTTCCCCCTCTCTCAAATATTTCTTTGGTTTTGCTTTATGCATATGGATATTTTGCCTGCACACTTGTATGGTACCTGCAGAAACTATAAGAATGTGCAGTGTGTCCCCTGTAACTGGAGTTATGGTTGATTTGTGAGCTGCCATGTAGGGACTGGGAACCAAACCTGATCCTCTACAGGAGCAGGAAGTACTGTAAAATGTTTAGTCATCTCTTTAGATCCATCTACCTTATACAGCTGTCTAGGAATGTCTAGGAATGGTTCAGTGTAAAGTGGGCTGGGCCCACCTACATTATTCAGCAATCAAGAAAATGCCCACATACCAATTAATGGAGGTAATTATACAACCGAGGGTCCTTCTTCTGAGGTGTCTCAAGTTGATAAACAAATCAGCCATCCATCACATGTAGTCTCAAAAGAAAAAGACCTGAGTGGATATGACACATGCAATAAAGCTATATAATATAGATGGAAAAGACTACTACGCTTTCAAGTAGCTACATTTATTACGGTTATATTAACTACTTTTGAAAAATGAAATAGTTTTGCATATAACTATTATGAGAGATGAAGAAGCTATTGAGTAATGGAAAATAGGAGTTTATTGATGAGATGTATTGGACAGAGACAGAAAGTAGCCTGAAGGGGCTTTGTGATTACTATACTTTCAAATGATAAGTTATTTGAGATGTAATTCTATAAAATTAAATTTACAATATTTTCATAGTTGACTAGTTGTACTGGCTGGTTTTGTCTCAACTTGACACAAGCTGAAGTTATCACAAAGGAGTTTCAGTTGAGAAAATGCCTCCATGAGATCCACGTGTAAGGCATTTTCTCAATTAGTGACCAAGGGGGGGGAGGGTCCCTTGTGGATGGTACCATCTGTGGGCTGGAAGTCTTGGGCTCTATAAGAAAGCAGGCTGAGCAAGCCAGGGGAAGCAAGTCAGCAAGAAACATCCCTCCATGGCCTCTGCATCAGCTCCTGCTTCCTGACCTGCTTGAGTTCCAGTCCTGACTTCCTTACATGATGAACAGCAGCATGGAAGTGTAAGCTGAATAAACCCTTTCCTCCCCAACTTGCTTCTTGGTCATGATGTTTGTGCAGGAATAGAAACCCTGACTAAGATACTAGTCTATTTTAAAAATTTACTCTATGCTATCTACCTATGAAACATCCACTCAGGTTATTTAAAAATAGCAATTAAGATGATGTTGATTTTACTTTAGGACACACATTTTCTCATTGTATTGATTTAAACATAGGTTGAAAGTAAGAGGGTTGTCATTTGTCTCTGTAGAGAAAAGTTTCACATTTGGGAAAACAAAAGATGGGGAGGTGACTCAGGAAAGATTACAAGTTTCCTTTGTAACATCCGCACTGAAGGGAAGTGCTCTTGTTCTATAAGCACCATGCCTGCAGGTGACAATATAATCTGAGTGCTTAGAACTGTGTTATCTAAGAGAGTTGTTCTGACACAGTTAAACCTTGAGTTGTCTTAATTTTCTAACTTTCAACTTCTTTCTCACATCATTTCTTGAAGAGGCAAGATGCTGTTACCAAGGCTAGACACCTGAAGAAGTGCAAGGCTCAGCTCTGTTCCTGCCTAGGAGGCATGGGTTCTATCTCTAGTGCTGAGGTGTGTTATTCAAATCCTTCAGAGTGAAGGAGAGGTGGTCCAACAGTTTGAGGGACAGATGATTGGATATTATTGATTTCTACTTTTTTGCAATAATGATGACTTGGTTGAAAAGACTATCCCACCCCCATTTCCTTCATGATTTGCTTCATAGTCATTCAGTCGTTGCTCTTTTCAATAGGGTAAGTGTTCTATCTACCTGTGTAGCTGTCCAGCAGCCATGGATGAACCAGGTCTACCTGAAAGGGAGGCTGGAAATGAAAAGGGGACAGAGTTCAAGAGAAGAATGAAGCCAAGACAAAATTTCTGATCAAGGCTTGAACTTTATTGTTCTGTACTCCTTTTAAAGAGAAAGCCCAAAGACCCAATCCTTTGTTTCATCAAGGTTCCTGTAGGAAGTTGCAAATGCAGAGAGGCCAGACTGGCTCCAGCCAGGTTGTTTGTCCTACTCAAGGCTGGGGGAAGGGCACACACCTGCAATGTATAATGCTTTCAAGAAATCAGACTGTCTTTTGAAGTAGTTCTAGAGCCTAGAACAATGCCTGGTTCATAGTAGATACTTTATAATAAAAACACCATCTCAAACTTCAGTGGATGAGATTAAGGAACATATTGTACCTCCAAATGTGAAAACCAGATGGTGATTCAAGAGGCACTAGAGAGATGGGTCAGCATTTAAAAGCACTGACACTTCTTCCCAGGTCCAGGGTTGAATCCCCTGTATGCACATAGTGGTTCACAACAATCTGTAACTCCAGTTCCAGGGGATCCGATGCCCTTTTGTGGTCTCTGAGGACACTAGGTATGCACATAGTACACATACATACATGTAGGCAAAACACCCATGCACGTAAAATAAAACTAATATATTTTTTAAAACAGGAATTAATGAAAAACTGTGGAGTTATTGATACTGATAGATTTATGTGAAGGCAGTGTTTACCTACTAGGATACTTGTCTACTTCATTTTTACCTTACAGTTGCTTTAATTTTTCCAATTAGTTGGCACTAACATGGTATTTAAATTTCTCTGGCTTTTTACCTTGGAGTTGCGTCTTAGTTTGGTTTCTGGGGCTGTGATAAACACCATGACCAAAAGTAAGATGGGGAGGAAAGAAGTGATTTGGCCCACAGGTCACAGGCCAACGTAGGAACTGAAGCAGAGGCCTTGGCAGAAAGCTGCTTACTGACTTACTTCCCACAGCTTGCTCAGCCTACTTTCATATGTAATCTAGGACCACCAGCCAAGGGGTGGCACAGCCCACAGTGGGCTAGACCCTCCTACATCAATCATCAATCATTAAAATGCCCCACAGATATGTCCACAAGCCAATCTGATAAAGGCAATTCCTCCGCTGAGCGTTCTTCTTCTCAGGTGTGTCTAGTTTGTGTCAAGTTAATACAAGATGCAAATCTCCTGTGCCAGGTGGTTAAGGAAATGTTGTGAAGGGGCCCCAGCAGGGTTCTTTGCTTTGGCCCATGTGGCCAGATCAGGATGTAGGCTTCCCTTGGATTTCTGTGAAAGCTGGAAATTAGATTTATTTTTTTTTTATGAGAACTATCTCAATTTCTCTGTGTTGGCATTTAATTATGAAAAATTCAATATATTGAACAAGATTTTAAAACATAGGTCCTTTTTGGCATATAAACCACCTTCTGAACTCGGGGGTTTCTTCAGTTTGACATTTCTGCATAGTGTTTCAAAGAACTGGGGACTTTTTTCTGCCTGGTCCCAGGAAAGTTTAGCAAGGTGTTTTTGATTATTGCCTTGGCTTCAGTCTGGCAGTCCCAATAGCCTTGCTTCTGGAAACTACTCCTGGGATCAGGGAGAAGTTTTGTATAGCTATATCTTCAAGTTTTTCAGACCCCCAATGGATCTTTTGACAGAAGTAAAAACCTTGATTCTTTGCCAGTAATGGGTTGGTGGAACATTTATGGCTCTTAGCAGGTTAAGAATCTGATCCTGACTTGATAGAGTGGGAGCTGGGAACACAAGTGGAGTAAAAGATACAACAACGATCCAAACAGAGAGGAGGGACCAACTTTGGAGGAAGGAGCTAGCAATTGCAGTAAATTTAGCAAGGGTTCCAAGATAGCTGTGCTAAGGAATAAGTAGGGTTAAGATGTGGGTCATGAGCACCGTTGCTGGTTAAGGAGCAGAGGGAATAAGGTGAGAGAGGAGGCAGTGGGGTCGAGCCAAACGCATAGCCCACCTAGTTCTTTGGTTTGTTAGTGAGACAAGTGCGAAGAAACAGAGGAGTTTTCCAAGGAATGGGAGGAAGGCATCCTAGAACAAGGATGGAAGAACTAAGATTCACTGTAGGTGTCTGAATTAGTCAAAACCTGCATGTCAACAATATCAAATTTGAGGATAATTCTTTTTTAAAAGCATTGGTTTCATAGACAAGTTACCAAGCATCTGTACCTTCAATTCCTCATTCAAATAGGAGCAGAAACAATTCCTACCACATGGAGAAGATCAGGTATCATAAAAAGTGCTTTAAAAAGTATCCAACACAAATAGAGGCATGGACTTTTAACCAGATCTGACATCTAATCTGAATTGTGCTGACTTTACTGAACAGAAAAAGGCATGTTCCTAAGGGGACTGCCCTCATTTTCTGCCAGCTCGTTTAGGCAAGGAAGGGAAGAGGAAAATCTAGTTCTCTATGTAAATTTAGTAGGCTGTATGACTGTCAAAAAATGAGTTGCATCCGGGCATGCCTTTAATCCCAGCACTTGGGAGGCAGAGGCAGGCGGATTTCTGAGTTCGAGGCCAGCCTGGTCTACAGAGTGAGTTCCAGGGCATCCGGGGCTACACAGAGAAACCCTGTCTCGAAAAACCAAAAAAAAAAAAAAAAAAAAAAAAAGAGTTGCACTTTCTTATCTACTCAATACTCAGAGAACAGCTCTGGCCCTGTCTCCAGTTACTAGCAATGTGTGCTGTAATTGAAGCTGCTCAGCCTTGCTTGGGTTGGTCTGAAAATCCAAAACTTTAAACACTCCACAAGCTGGACATGGATATGATCACAAATGAATAATTTTATAGTTAGCCTGTGGATGGATCACAGTCAAAATGAAGTCAGACTAAACTATGATGTGAAATTGACATCAGACTATCTGCATAGGCCACATGAAGCATCCTATCGCACAGTCTTACATTGTGTGCATGCAAGTACTCCAGACTCAGAAAAGATGGGCAGAACAAGCCTCTTCTGCTCCAGAACACTTTGTACC
Source organism: Rhynchomys soricoides (assembly GCA_019843965.1). Taxonomy (NCBI): domain Eukaryota; kingdom Metazoa; phylum Chordata; class Mammalia; order Rodentia; family Muridae; genus Rhynchomys; species Rhynchomys soricoides. The sequence goes on from JADRCH010000122.1 coordinate 7,086,911, forward strand.
AGAATAATCTTCCAAATGCCGGTCTGAGAAAGAAACTGTCAGTTGGAAAACCTAAAAGGACTCCACAGATCAGCTCAAGAATGAGGACCTGCTGAGCCCAGTACCGTTCACCCCAATGAGTCAGGCTCAGTGCAGCACAGAAAGACTTGTTGCATGATTTTTTTCCTTAGGAAAGGTGAACAAATGGATACTCACCCCAGGTAGGGCATCAAGAAAAATAAAGATTCAGCTCAAGCGTAATTTAGTGACCCAACAAATTTAATTGGGGATACTTATAGAAGCATGGGCGTAGACACCACAGAAGAAAATAATCTCTTCCAATAATGATCATGGGTCTGTAAATCTTGGGGAGGGGTGAGGTCTTATAAGCACCACACACCTCCTGGACAGAAGGTTGAGGGGCAGAATCATGAGCAGGTCTGGAGGTAATCACAGCTGAAGATATTTGAAGAGGGCGATCCTGCCTCAAGAGCAGTCATCTATAAATCATATATACAAAATAACATTTTTAAGTCACTGACAAACTGAAGCTTTGATGTTAAGCCTCCCTTCAGAATATGATTCTTTTGTTGTTGTTGTTGTTGTTGTTGTTGTTGTTAAATTTCAAATGTTTCCCCCTTTCCAGATCTCCCCTTTGGAACCTCCCTATTCCCTCCCCCTGCCCCTGCCTCTATGGGGGTATGCCCCACCCACCACCAACCCACTCTCCTCTTCCCTCCTTGGCATTCTCCTATACTGGGGCATCTAACATTCTCACCTCCCCCTGATGGCTAACAAGACCCTGCTCTGCCACATATGTGGCCAGCACCATGGGTCCCTCCATGTGTATTCTTTCGTTGGTGATCCAGTCTCCGGGAGCATCAGCATCGGGAGGCCAGGCCAGTTGACACTGTTGCTCCCTCCCTGGGGCTGCTAACTCCCTCAGCTCCTTCAGTCCCTTCTCCAGCTCCTCCATCTGAGACCTCACACTCAGCCCTACTGTTGCTGGGAAGTGACTCTTGGGTATTCAGAACTTTTGGACTAATAACCACTTATCAGTGAGTACATACTGTGTTCATTCTTTTGTGACTGTGTTACCTCACTCAGGATGATATTTTCAAGTTCCATCCATTTGCCTAAGAATTTCATGAAGTCATTATTTTTAACAGCTGAGTAGTATTCCATTGTATAAATGTACCACATTTTCTGTATCCATTTCTCTGTTGAGGGACATCTGGGTTGTTTCCAGCTTCTGGCTATTATAAATATGGCTGCTATGAACATAGTGGAGCATGTGTCTATACTACATGTTGGAGCATCTTCTGGGTATATGCCCAGGAGTGGAATAGCTGGGTCCTCAGGTAGTATTATGTTCATTTTTCTGAGGATCCACCAAACTGATTTCCAGAGCAGTTGTACTAGTTTGCATTCCCGCCAGCAATGGAGGAGTGTTCCTCTTTCTCCACATCCTCGCCAACATCTGCTGAGTTTTTGATCTTAGCCACAGAATATGATTCTTAAATCGTGTGTTTTCATTGATAATTGAATGTTCAATTCCAGAATGGAAACAGGTACTTTTCACAATTCATTACTGAGTTGTGTTTAAAATTTTAAACTTTTGTGGACATGTCTTTCTTTCTGGGATCAAGCTTCACTTCAAGCCTGGCTAGGGCAGATTCCCTTCCATCTGTTTCCATCTGTGAATCTTGCAAACATCAGGCTACTCTGCAACAAAATGAGATGAAGGTACTATCAAAGACTAGAACTTCAGAAATCAGTTTGAAAGATGTTAGTAAATATGTGTTTATAAATCTCTCATTAAAAAGATATTTTAAGAGTCAGGCATTGTGGTACTCTCTTTTAATCCTAGCACTCAGGAGGGAGAGGTAGGTAGATCTCTGTGAGTTCAAGACCAGCCTGGACTACATAGCAAGCTCCAGGATAGCCCGAACTACATAAACAAACTCTGTTTCGAAACAAAACAAAAGACCCAAAGAAACAGAAAAAAATATTTTCTAGGACTGCTGAGATGGCCTGTCAGGTAAAGTTGCTTGCAGAGCAACATGGTGGCCTGAGCTCCATTGCAGAACCTGCATAAAGATGGAAGGAAAGAACAAATTACACAAAGTGTCAAATGACCTTCACATGCATGCAGTAGCAAGTATCCCATGCCACACATCATACAAGATCAATACATAAAAATTTAAGAAGAGAATGTTCTATATTGCAGAGTACCACTATTTCATTATGGTCTGTCTTATGACTTAGGAATTTCTCATAGACTCTGTTTTTGTTTGCCATTTTGGTTCTTACATAGCCCAGGGTGACCCAGAACTCCTTATGTACCTCAAGCAAACCTGGAGCTTGGCAACTCTGACCTTAGTGTCTTGAGCACTGGGCTTACAGGAACACATCCATGGCTGGTTCTAGATTCTGTATTTTCAAGCTTCGTTTTGTCCGAACTGCCAGTCAGTGATAAGTCCAGAAAGAAAATTGTCCTCTGTTCTTCAGTTAGAATAATGGTCATGCTGCTGACAGGCTGGCCCTGGAGCTTTGGAAACCCTCTCCCTGCCCCGTCCCCACTGCAGGTCCAGGTGAGTATCCACAGGCCACTGAGGATAGAGCCTGTGGCAGCAGACAAAGTGTAGTGCAGTATAGTAAGAATGGCAATGGCTGTAGGTTCTCCTCCAAGACCCTTGACCTCACTGGTCCTAGGAAACTGGATAAGTTTCCACCCTTTTACTAAACTGCATAAGCACTAATATTCTAAAGATTGGCGCTTATTCTCACTGATAAATGTAGTCCTCACCTCATGTCAATATAACTTGTTTAAAACAGATGGGAACACTACAGAAAACCACAAACAGCCCAGATGTGGGGTTATATTGCATGATATGTCAAAGATTGGTATGTAGCCTGCAAGAAGCTATAATGAGAGGAAGCAATCGAGTTGTGGCTAGAAACACTTCTAAAGGCAGGTCAAAGTTTGCCACTTTCTAGCTAGGTAGTCTTGGAAAGCCTTTGTAGAATTCAGTTTCTCAGTGCAAACAGAATAACTTGTAACATGTCAAGGGCTTAGCCCAGCCTCAGTCACATTGGAGCCCTGCCAGGATGGTAATAAAGCCACAGACTCACTCAATTTTTTTTTTTAAAACGAATATTTGAAAAGATGTTCGGATCAGAGAATCAGGTGCAAACTCTTTTCAACAACTGGTGTGTACTTCCTGCTCCCAGAACTACAACAGTAAAAATTATGTTTGAATGAAATAGAACTAGCTAATCATTTAAAATGAAGCCTATGGGCCGGGGAGATTGGCTCAGCTGTTAGGGGCATTTGCTACTCTTTGAGAGGAGTTGAATTCAGTTCCCAGAACCTATTTCAGACAGCTCAGAAGAGCCTGCAGCTTCAGCTCCAGGGCATCATCTAGCCTGTGCAGACACTGGTACATATACCCACATGGATACATACTCATAAATAAAAATACATTTAAAAACTTGAGCACAATCAGCTGAACACTTCTGCCCCCTAGTGGACTCATATCCAAACAGAACACTCTCAATGTGTACAGCAAAGTCTCTCATATTCATAAATGTTGCATCTTTGAATTTTTCAAATCTATGTGTGTTCATGCTCAAATAACATAAATTACCTAGTTTAGAATAGGCAAAAAGAGAAAAAATAAGATTATGCGTTACTGGGTTAGCTCCCGGTTCAAATCTTGGTCTAGGAAGCTGCTGGATCATTCGAGGCAAGTGCTGTACCTCTGAGTTGTAATACCCAGACGAAATCATATGCCTACCTCTGATTTCAAAGAACGAGGTTTTCACTGCTGTCCGCTGGGGACTTTGCTGCAGGGAGATACAGTATTTCAGCAATCTTTTGATGTTTGCTGATGAGGAAAAAGAAAAACACGTTTTGGAATGGATGTCTTGCTGCATTGCCCAGGTTGCCCTCTGACTCCCAGACTCAGGGGCCTTTCCTGCTCCTTACTCCTCAATACATGGGATTACAGGCAGCCACCACGGAGCCTTTCTGCTTCTTCTGAGAAGTACTGAACATCTACTTTATTAAGTTGATTGCGTTGTATCAATCAAATAAGAGAAAAGTAGAGGCAGGCTTCTGTTTATTTTACTGATTCTCTGCACAAATGATTCATCATTTCTGCTAAGAGAGGCCTTCAGGGAGTCACAGAGCAGATTTGGTTTGAAAAGTCATTTGCATCTATCTCTATCAACACGTAGAATTATGTTATTGTTATTAAAATGGTAATGTCCAAAATCAGAAATTTTGCTCAGCAGCTGTAAAGCATTTATGGATTGCCTTGAAATATGAAAATATCAATAAATGGAGTGCTGACCTGCATTCTAGTGGAAACTAATTATGGTATTTGCTAGAGTAAAATTCAGACACCCCTCCCCCACTTTATTTTTGAATGTCCATCATGTGCCAAATTAAGTAGATTCTCGAATTCTTTCATTTCACACAAGGGCCTCACTATGCAGCCACTTGCCTCAGTGTCCAGTGTGCTGGGATTGCAGGCACAAGCCACCAGACATAGAACATGGTTCCTGATTCTGCACAAGTTTTGTGAGTAGATATCAGCATTCAGTCTTACTCCAAGAACAAAGGGACTGGAGCAGTGAGGTGACTCATTATCAGGACATTCATGGTAGATGGAGAACTAACTCTACAAGCCATTTTCTGGCTTATTCGTGTCCACTGAAGTACAAATACTGCCTCTACAAATAAATCTAAGGAAAAAGAAAGGGGCTAAGTCAAGAGATTTTTCAATATATTCTTGAGTTTATCCGGATAATAAGCACCAGACTTAAGATTTGATTCAAAGATTTTTTACTAAGACTGACTGACAATCTTTGGGGTGCATCACATTGTCTGAAGTATGACAAGCCCTAAAAGCAACCTTTGGTAGAATGGAGATAGCTGTAGAGAAAAAAATAGTGTTTCCACAGAAGACTGTAGCACACTTTGTGAATTTGTAGGTTCTATGTCTGTTTATTGTTGGAAGTTTTATTGTCTACTAAGAAAGTTAAATAATACCCATCCCTCTCCTGCTTCCCTGAACTAGCTGATCTTTCTCCAAATTCCTGCCAACTTGGGGCAGATAATTCTTTTGTCCATTTGTCTCAATTTTGATTTTTTTTAAAATAGATGATCTTGCTATATAACCTTGGCTGGCCCTAAACCCAAGGCAATCTTCCTGCCTCTACCTCCTGAATGCCATCATGCCTGGCAAAACAGGTAGGCTGGTGTGAACTTGAGCATATGTAGCATATCGGGTAGAGATGAGAGAGGCACTGTTGGTGTGTGGGTCACTGAGAAAGTCTGGACACCTGCCAGAGACATCACCTCATAAGCCAGCAAGTGTATCAGAATCCTTCAACCACTAGCTCAGAAGTTTCACTGGCTGCCTGGGGTCAGACTCAAGCTTAGGAGACCTGGCTTTGGGTTTGTTGTTGTTGTTGTTCTGTTGCTGTTTTATTTTTGCAGGACCTCATTTCATTAAGGGCCTGGCTGCTGTCACCACCCAGTAGAGTTGCTCTACTGCCCTATTCAGCAGATGGACCATCTGCTCCCAGTGGCCGGACAAATAAACCAATGGCAGATGCACCCTTTTTTCTCACCATCTTTTCTTCATCCCTTCTTAAACAGCAGAAAACACACACTTTGACCTTGGGTCCATTTCTGACCCTTGTCCTAGGTCCTCCTGTGTACTTCTTTGTAAAATCCACTCCTGGAAGCAAGTAAATGCTAAGTAAATGTATTCAGAAACTTTCCCTTTGGTACACCATCAAATTTCGAGTCTGAGCTGGCCCCTCTCCCATCAGTGGTGTCTGATCACTGTCCAATCTTCAGCAATACCCTTCTGAGGTCAGTTGGCCCAGAATTCACTTCACCGCTCTCATTTTTCTCTTCATAATTTTTGTCCACAGACTCTAACAGCTCCAAAGTTTTATGTTTGCACTTCCCGGTGTATCTGTGGGGTGCAGCTCACACACACTCTCTCTCTCCTGGTTATGTCTGCAGGTCCTGAATAAAGCTTTGCTATTTCCTGGAAAGAATCTGTGTCTGCAAAGGCTAATCGAATGATTAAAACTCCAGAGATGCAAAATGTTGTAGGCCCAGAGCCTAATTACAATTTATCTTGGATGATCTTTATCCTACTAAACAGCTGTTCCTTGCTCCCACTCTGTCAGAGCCAACATTCTGTAACTAGCAGATAAATGGATGAAAAAATCCTCTTGGAATGCATAAACTTAAAAAGCACCCCAGTGTTTCACCAGTTGAGAGGCTAACAGTGTTGTCCCCTAACATCTAAAGCCTACAGCAGCAGTCTATCTTACTAAATCTCACAAACCTGTTGTACCCACCAGTATTTGAAAGGCGTCTTGCTTTATACCTTTATAGTCTTTTATTACAAAACGTTCATGAAGTTGCTACCTTGTTGGAACATGGTATTTGCATAAATCTAAATCTATGTTCCCGAGGCATGGTCTCTCATATTTGATTCCAGAATAAACCATTCCTGTCCTTTGACGGGAGAGCTATGTCTCTTACCAATATTATTATACTTTAACAAGTCCCATTGTTAACAACTGTTTACGGCAGCAAGAAATACTTTTTTTGTCCCAGAAGTTATAAATAATATGAATTAGATGTTCTTTCAGGTTTAAAGACATTTGAGCACTAGAGAGAGGAAACAGAAAATATATTAAACTTACAGAGAAGGTCATTTCAAACAGTGGTAAAGCCTCAATGAGCACTCGGAGCGTCTATTCCCCCATAGATGTAATGTTTAGGAATAGTGAATGCTCACGGTTCAGAGATAACAAGGAGGAGACTGTATGTTTAACACACAAGTGTGTCAGAGCCCAGTAAACTCTTGGCCTAATTATTGTGATCTCTTGCCATTTGCTTCTGTTAACTTTTAAAATATATTTTTAGACAACGAGTTACTAGGAAACCCCTATGCCAAATTCCAATTCCTTATTCTTCTGGACATGGTTTTAACATTTAGCAATAGCATTTCTGTCTCTATCTGCTTCCGGAATATTGACCGGAGAGGGTGACCAGACAACACCTGGATGATTTCTACTTTTCAGTTGGTTTGTCTCAATTAGATTTGAAACAAAACAGAATAAAACAAACAAACAAAGTAAACATCAAAGGCTTTTTGTTTTAGTTATTGTTTTGGGGTTTTGGCTCTTCACCACTTAATTATGGCTTGTGTAAGTGGCACCAAAATGTCAAACACAAGCAAAGAATAAAGCAGACAAAAGCGGGTGTAGCCCTGTCTTTAAGTCGCCACATAATTCATAGGCACAGACCGTTTTTGGAACTGGAGTTCTTTATGCAAGAAGGAAATGAAACAAATGGAAAACACAAGGAACAAATGGAAGGTTTAATAAACACCAGATACCTCAGTGTGAAAGGCAATGGGTCAGAATCATTTTCTGACTCCACGCTGCTTCCTTCTATTGGCATGTGGACATGCACACCTATTTTTCAGCAGTCCAACAAAGGAAGCCATTTGCAGAGGGAAGCCTCTTTGTAGAGAGGATGGTCTCCAGGTGGGCAGATTTCACTTTTGCTCACATTTTTTTTTTTTTCACATTTTGCAGCACATTGCAGCTCTAGCTTTTGGTCCTGCTGGTCTGCATGTTGTCTCCGGCCCCAGACGGCAGACAGGAAACATGAAATAGAGATTACACTCTAAGAATACATTATATGTTTTTTATATTTTTAATGTCTTCTGTATTTATTGTATTTATTTTTACAAAATCATCTCCCCTTGCGTATAAACTACTGCGGCAAGTAAAGACCAAGCTAACAAAATTGGGAAGTCAATTGATCACTGCAGAATTATTTTTAATGCAGGTACGTCTTTCTCCCACACGATGGCGCCTCACTGTCAGACTTAAAATCACTAGACACATTGTAGCCACAAACAGCTCTAGAGTGGCTTCTCTGTGTTAGTTTCATTTTGAAACATAAAGTCAGTACTTAACAATGTATGCAACAGATCGCTATTCTCAATACCTTTTTACTCTCAGAAAGCAAGCGAAGAGCTAAGCAGGTTCTGACAGGGTTTAGGGAAGTCACAACACCATGTACAATGGTTCAGAAACTTCAGTGTGTCAGAGTCCCCTGGAAGCCCAAATAAATGGAGACGGCAGATCTTTTCCTAGCTTAGAACCTGCAGCATTTAAGACCATACTTGGGGAGACTGTTCTGTGACAAAGGCTCAGGCCTTGGAATTGTGTTCCAGTTCAAATCCAAGCTCAACTTCTGAGATGACTAAATGACCTGGGGTAGGGACCTCAGTGAGTAACTGAAGTTAGCACCTGCAGCTGGTTGGTGTAAGGACAGCTGGAACATGGCCATTTAACAGACCCAGGTTTCCAGGTACAATATGGACTTATGGACTTGGAAGTTTGTGTAATGCTAATAAAGAATACATGATTGTGAATAAAAATTAGATACAAGTTAGGTGTTTATTTAGAATTCAAAAATTAAAGGAAAATTTAAATGCCCAAAAGAGTATCAGAAAATGGATCCAAAATAGCCTCATATCTTATTCCATGATATATTGAACAATTTCTCTCCACTTTTGCTTTATTCCCTTTAACTGCCTGCTGGTATGACAAGTGCTCTGTAATCTCTCATTTTTCTCTGACAAACGTAGAAAAAATCACCACTAAATTGGCAGGTCAAGAGCTACTTTTTTATATTACTATTTTATAAAATTTTGTTCATCTTTACACCAGGTAATGTTGCATAAAGCTTTTGAATTATTAATAAATTGGGAAAACGCCAACTCTCTCTTATATGTAACTTATATTGTCCAAAGCATTACAAAGTTTTCTGTGCAAGGACTGAGCTTAGATGCTCTCCATAGTCGAATCAGCTGGTAGAGGATGTACTTACTCAATTTTAAATTTTATGTTCATGTCTGGTATCCTATTCCTACTGTGATAGCGACTCACTAAGAACTTAGTATCTTAAAATGGCACTGTTTTGTTCCATTTCGGTTTTGGAGACCAGAGGAGACTTGGCAGGCTAAAATCAAGATACTAACAGGGCTATGACTTTGGGATCAATCCATTTCCTTACCTTCTCCATCTTGTAGGCCCTACTGTCCTTTCCTGGCTGTTGTTTCTTCCCTGTCTCCAAAGCTAACAGCATAAAATCTTCCAGTCTTCCACTGTCTCTGAGACTTCTGCATTTCTTGCCACCTACAAGGACCCTTGTGATTATATTGGATTTGCCTAGGTAATCCTGGATCGTCTTCCCATTTACAGCTGATTAGTGATTTTAATTCCACCTGCTGCCTTCTTCGTTAGGAAGGTAGCAATACTCACATGTTCCAGAGCTTAAGACGGGCATCTTTTGGGGGTCCCACTTTGCCTCATGCTGTTGATGTTTCTGTTCAAATTGGCTTATATTCAAAATTTAAGGCTCTTTCAAAAGTCTTAAAACTCAAAATATTGTCTCTAGATATTGCAATGTTTTCCACAGAAGAAACTGCCTAAGAAAGACATGTGAACTGCAAAATGCTGAAGTGGACATTAGGAAGCAGCTTTTCTTTAACAGAGAATAAATTCTGCACATATTTCATCTAAAGCAGAATATCAGGAAGTCCTGTGAGCTGCCACAGTGGGCAGCATGTCCTACCATATGCCCAGCTTCTTTGTACGGTATTTTGTTTTGTTAAAGAAGTCACTTTCATTTGATGTCAATAACTGAATTACAAAATATAAGAACATTCATTCAGGCAAAGGAGGCTCAGAAACTGGTCCAAATTGGGATACATCTCAAGGGGAGGCTCCAAGGCCTGACACTATTACTGATGCTACAGAGTGCTTACAGACAGGAACCTAACACAGCTGTCCTCTGAGAGGTCCAACAAGAAGCAGAAAGAGTCAGATGCAGATACTTACATCCAACCAATGGACTGAAATGGGGGGAACCCCTGAGGTTGAATTAGAGAAAAGCTGGAAGAAACCGAGGAGGGCAGCTGTGTTAGGGTCCTGTCTATAAGTACACTGTAGCATCAGTGAAAGCTCTCCTGACATGATGGTGAAAGGAAGCAAGGATACCTTGCCACAAATTTCCTCTAACATCTGTGTTACGGAACTGGATTTGGGTTCCCCCTGAAGGCAGCAGCAGTTTGGATGGTTTGTGAGCGAAACCCATATTGCTGGTTTTGTTTGTTTATTTTACTTTCTTCTTTTTTCCTTTTTATTATGGTAAAACACAATTAAAATTGACCAGTATGAAAGTTTAAAATGTGCAACCAGTTGCATTAAGTACTTTACAATGTTTTGCAACCAGCACCAAAATCTGAATGTTTTCTTCATCCCAACGGAAGTCTCATTTGGCTGTCACTTCCATTACCCTGGCTACTTGGAGGTTTCAACCAACTTAACTTGCATGGTACACACTCAGAAGGGAAAGCTTAGAACCCTGTCAGAGCTTATCTTAACATATGTCCTGTGCCCAAGGTATGCCTTCTGATAGCATACTTCAAGTCAAAGTACACTTTCATACACATCTATTCATTTCCTTTATATTATTGTCACATCTCACAGACTTGCACACATCCATTAACATGGATTCATAATTACTATGAATAACTATTTATAGTTATTATGTGTCTTAGTTTGGGTTTTATTGCTGTGAAGAGATACCATGACCGCAGCAACTCTTATAAAAGAAAACATTTAATTGGGGCTGGCTTATACAATTCAGAGGTTTAGTTTGTTTTCCTCATGGTGGAAAGCATAGTGGCATGCAGGCAGATGTGGTCCTTGGGGGGAGCTGAGAGTTCTACATCTTGATCTGCAGGTAGCAGGAAGAGAACTGTGAGCCACTAGTCTTGGTTAGAGCTTGTGAGACCTCAAATCTCACCTCCTAGTGATGCACTCACTCAAACAAGGTCATGCCTAATTCAACAAGTCCACACTGAATAATGCCACTCCCTATGGACCTGTGGGGGCCATTATTATTTGAACCACCTCACCACGCATAGATAAAAAAAATACATTTCTTTGTCTAGTCACTCCGATGCATGTGGTACTTCAAGGAGAGTTTCTGCAAATATTTTTTTTCCTGTAAGTCATGCTTTCTTGTTCTATGCATGCCTTGAATTTATTGGTTGTCCACACTGCTATGAATATTATCTCATGCATTTAAAAAAAAAAAAAAAAGAAAGAAAGGAACACACAGAAAAATATACCCTACAGTGTGGTGGTTTGAATGAGAATCCCCATAGGCTACAGCATTTGACACATGGCTCCCAGTTGGCACTATTTGGGAAGGCCTAGGTGAAGTGACCTTGCTGGAGGAGATGTGCCACAGGGAGCTGGCTTTGAGGCTTAAAGGCCATGTGCCGTTCTAGGTTTGTCCTCTGCTTCCTGCTTGCAGATCAAGATTTGACTTCTCAGCTTCCAGTCACAGCCACCAACCTGCCACTCTGCCATCATGGGCCCCTTTGGAAGCATAAGCTCAATTAAACTCTTTCTTCTTTTTTTTTAAATTTTTTTTAATTTTCATATTTTATTTACATTTCAAATGTTTCAGATCTCCCCTTTGGAACCTCCCCATTCCCTCCTCCTTCCCCCTGCCAATATGGGGATATTCTCCAATCCACCCCACACACACACATCCCCCACCCACTCTCGTCTTCCCTCCTTGATATTCTCCTATACTGGGGGATCTAACACCCTCAGGCCCAAGGGCCTCTCCTCCCCCTGACGGATAACAAGATCCTCCTCTGCTGCATTTGTGGCCAGCACCATGGGTCTCTCCATGTGTATTCTTTAGTTGGTGGATCAGTCTCCAGAAGTATCGGGGGGGGGGGGGGGG
>JADRCH010000122.1:7098876-7112613 GCA_019843965.1 Rhynchomys soricoides
GGGGGGGGGGGGGGGGGGGGGGGGGGGGAGTCAGGCCAGTTGCCACTGTTGCTACCTCCCTGGGGCTGCAAACTCCCTCAGCTCCTTCAGTCCTTTCTCCAAGCCCTCCATTTGGGACGTCACACTCAGAACTACTGTTGCTGTGAAGTCACTTCGAAGTAAACTCTTTCTTCTATACATTGCCTTGGTTGTGGTGTTTTATTTTAGCAATAGAAAAGTAACAAATGCAGTCAGATATCTGCAGACCGTCTCAGTGCTAGGCTTGTTTGTAATACTGATGCAAACCATTTATAATACTGTGCTGGCTTACATTCATGCTTGCTGAGTCTGAAGACCAACTGGAAATGACAGCTTAAAGTTGTGTCAGGAGTTCCCTTGGTACGGGTTCAGTCTTCAGAAGGTGCTTTCTTTTTCTTTCCTTTTTGAAAACAAACTCCTTTATAATGATTTCCTTAATGTATATGGGTGTTTTGCCTTCATGTATGTCTGTGAATTATGTGCATCAGAGGCCAGAAGAGGGCACCCGATCCTCTGGAACTGGACTTAGAGATGCTTATGAGCTACCTTGTGGGTCCTGAGATTGAGCCTTGGTCCTCTGAAAAAGCAGCCTGTGACCTTAACGGCTGACTTGTCTCTTTAGCCCCCTAGCAAGTGCTTTCTAATTGTACATAGTAAGTAAAACCACCCTGAAATAATGTTTAATAGCAGCTTGATTACTACAATCTATTATTATTATTATTATTATTATTATTATTATTATTATTATTATTATTATTATTGTTATTATTATTATTGTTATTTCAAATCATTTTCCAGGTCTCCCCTTCAGAAACCCCCTATCCCGTCCTCCCTCCTCCTGTCTCTATGAGAGTGCTCCCCCACCCACCCACTCTCATCTTCCCTCCTTGGCATTCCCCATACACTGGGGCATAGAACACCCTTAAGCCCAAGGGCCTCTCCTCCCACTGATGGCCAACAAGACCCTCCTCTGCCACATGTACAACCAGCACCATGGGTCCCTCCATGTGTATTCTTTGATTGGTGGTCCAGTCCCCAGGAGCTCCAGGAGTTCCAGCCAGTTGACACTGTTGCTCCCTCCATGGGGCTGCAAACCCCCTCAGCTCCTTCAGTCCCTTCTCCAACTCCTCTATGTAGGACCCCAAGCTTAGTCCAATGGTTGGCACCAGCCTCTGTATTTGTCAGGTTCTGGCCAAGCCTCTCAGGAGACAGCTTATCATGCTTCCATCAGCAAGCACTTCCCAGATCCACAATGATGTCCGGGTTTGGTGACTATGTATAGGATGTATCCCCATCAAAATTCCAACTCAATTCTTCATAGGCTTAGAAAAAGCAATTCTCAAATTCATTTGGAATAACAAAAAAACCAGGATAGCAAAACCTATTCCCAACAATAAAAGGACTTCTGGGGGAATCAGCATCCCTGACTTCAAGCTGTACTACAGAGCAGTAGTGATAAAAACTGCATGGTATTGGTACAGTGACAGGCAGGTAGATCAATGGAATAGAATTGAAGACCCAGAAATGAACAAACACACTTATGGTCACTTGATCTTTGACAAAGGAGCTAAAACCACCCAGAGGAAAAAAGACAGCATTTTCAATAAATGGTGCTGGTTCAACTGGCAGTCTACATGTAGAAGATTGCGAATTGATCCATTCTTATCTCCCTGTACAAAGCTCAGGTCCAAGTGGACCAAGGACCTCCCCATAAAACCAGATACTACAATCTTTTTATAAAGCTATCTTTGAGTTCAGTTGCTTTTAAACACTCCCCTTCCTCCCTATAATCTCACTCCTGGGCTTTCTCACCTGGATACACCTGACTGTTTCACCCTGAGCAGCAGAGCTCATTCATTTGATCTCATTTCTTTCTAAGAAACAATCAAACCCTATATTGAGTTGAGCAGAACACAGGAAGCCTTTGCTATGTTCCTTTGGGGGTGGGGGTAATCTCAGATAATAGAAGACAATTTATTGGGACCAAGGTATGTTCTGCTCTCTCTAGAAGCAGATGCCCTTATTAGGATATAGGCTATGGTCTTCAAGGGGGCACAACCTAAGGAAGGGAAGCTGAGTTATGTCACTGATCTACCTGTTCAGACATCTCTATTGTTCCTAACTGGTGTAAATCTCTGACTAGTTTCCAGAGTTTGGAAATGAAAGGATCTAATAGTACTTGCCAAGGATTTTGGTGTTCTGGGAAAGAATGGCTCCTGAATTTCCATCTTTGCTGACATAGTGGTAGATACATATCCTTCTAACCTTCATCTGCCTTCTTTCACTCAATTTTAGCATGTTCTCAACCAACCAAACACAACCCCCTGCTGTGTGCCATTATTGATAAGGCTTTGAAATAAAGTCCTGCAGGCATGTAGTCTAGTCAGTTCAACTAGAGCCATTGCTACCTGCTGCCCATATGACCCCTCTCCTTTATTCCTAGACAAACAAATGCTCATTATTGATTTGCTGACAGTGGCAATCTGTTTGATAGACATAGCAAACACTCTGTATCAGTCTGTGTATAAGGATTCCCCCAGAAAGGACACACACAAACAGGAGGAACCATGTGGAATAGTGGACAGGAGGAACAGTCGGTCTTTTCAGACTGAGGTGCACATGGGCTGGGCAGCTTTTACCCAAATCACACAAAGAAAGGTGACAAATTACACATTAATCCTGAAAAATATTCCTTCCTGGGATACTTAGGCCCATAAAGTTTGCTGTGGGATAGATTTTCTGTGAGATGAGGGTTTTTTTCTTAAGCAAAACTTTCCACACTGAGCTCAATAGTGTTTTCTAACATAACATTCTAATTCCGTGATAAAATGCACAGTCTTCTGATCAAGAATCAAGCCATGGGGAACACAGACTGACAAGTTCAGCACAAGTTAGTACCCTCTAGGGATCAGGCAACTTGAAGATGTTTTGTTGGTGGTCCAATAAACTCTCTGAGTAGAGGCACCATATCTTTTGCCTCCTATTAATCCATGGGTGCCCATGCTAGTGGTTCATACTCGGTACCTCTCAGCAACTTTTCTATTTACACTGTTCATGCACCTGGTCTTCACTTATGAAGGATGAAACTTATATCATAAAGGTCCGTACAATTTCTACAGTACTAATGACAGGTATGCTTGTGAGTTTAATGCACTTGTTCAATAGACTCACTCAAAATACTTCTTTTCCTGAGTAATTTTTAAATGTTATGGTCAAAAAGATCCATTGACACTAGTCTGACTTTCAATCTTCATTTATCAACTTTGGGACTTGGGGTGACGTCTGAGATGCACCTCAATCTTCACCACAACCCAATGAGACAAGACTCTTATCACTCTGTTCCCCAGGTGGGGTCATTGAAGGATATACCCAAGGTTGAACAACTGCTGATCTATCGGCTGAGGACTGAATGATAGATGAAGATGAGATGATGCACACAGCGAATGCTCAAGACGTGGAAGTAGGGAGTATGGGCAACAGCAGGCCCTGTGTTAGGTGCAAGGTGCATGAGTGAGCCTGGTGCCACCCAGAGAAAATGGGCATCTGAGTCTCAATGAGATATAAAGAAGAAGAGTGTTGTTAACGTTCTCAACGGAGCTCCTAGGATCCCAGGAACCTTCTCAGGAGATGGCTTTCCAGCCATCTTAGAAAATTGATATGTTTTTTGTTTTCTACCATATTTTATACCAAAGTGCAATGTATTTTCATCAATTCACCCTCTTCCCATGTACCCCACACCCCGCTCACATTCTTATCTTCTGTTATTATTGTGTGTGAGTGTGTGTGTGTGTGTGTGTGTGTGTGTGTGATATGTATGTATATGCAGTGGTTTGGATGAGAAATATCCCCCAAATGCTCTAGCATTTGAACAGGTGGTCTCCAGTTGGTGGCACTGTTCGGGGAGACTTAAGTGTGGTCTTTATGTAACAAGGAGGGCTCTAGGTGAGGGACAGGGTGAAGTGAAAACTTAAGGGTTCTTTGAAAAGTCAGTTGGATGGTGTTTTGCTGGGGCAAACATACGAAGGAACATTTCATTGAAGTGGACACAGGTGTGAAAGGCTAAGGCGGACTCATGAAGGAACGTTTTGTTGAAGCAGACACAGGAAAAAGCATGTTCTGCTAAAGCAAGCTTGTGAAAGAACATGTGATGAAAGATTCTTTGCTAATGACACGCATATATTGGTCCGCCTTATATTTCGTAGTTGAGCTACGAATGCCATATAGAGAAATGCACCAAAAACTTCTGGTGGTGTGCTGCAGTTTGTTGCTGCTTCCAAGGACTCAGGCTGTAATGGATGTAATGTTTGCAGGGTATAAACAGGACTCCACAGAGTGACAGAGACAGAGCTTGGCTTGCTGGGCAATGCTCGTGAGTCATGAATCTTCACTGATCTTTGCTTTCCTGAGAGAAGCATAGCTGAGAACTTCTCCTGGCGTTCCTGCTGGTTCCTCCTGATGACTTAAGCTGAGGCTAAGGCCTGGCTGTCTCTGTTAGGTCATGTTATCACTGTTGTTAACCCTACTCTACCTCTACTGAACTGGACTGCTGGTGTATCCGTGAGGTGTTTGTGAGTCGATCGAGTTCCTGATACCTGCTGACCTGTGAACTGAACTGCTGATTTCCAGACAACACAGATGGGTGTTGCTCCAAAGAACCTTTCTGGACAGGTCCATTCCCCCAGCCCCTTCTCCTTTCTTTTCCACTACCACCGGTAGGTGATGGGTTACAAGAAAGGTTAAAGCATTTAAGAACCATCACTAAAAATAAGGTTTGAAAAAATTAAAGTTACAATGGGAGTACATTGATATCTCTGGGAAGTGGAAATAAAATAGATTTTGTGGGTAGACTGGGGGCAGGTGGTTATGGAAACGTGCGGAATCAAGTGGGGTAGGAAGACTGGAGTTAGGGGACATTTGAGGGGGCAATATGAAAACATAGCGGAGTGGAAACTTCCTGAAAGCAATGAGGATGACCTTAATGAGGACTCCTACTAAAGGAGGATTCAGAACCTGAACCAGCCATCTTCTGTATCCAGGAATATGCTCCAATGGAGGGACTGGAACACCAACCTAGTCACAAAACCTTCCACCAACAACCTGTTCGTCTTGCAAGATGTGCTAGGGTAGTGGTGGCTCAGAGATTGTGGGAGTGGCCAACAAATGAGTGGGAGTTCATGGGAGTTCATGCTTGCATGACCTGGAACCAGAACCTGGATGATCTGGAGACCTAAAATAGAACCAAACAAGACTGTCAAAAAAAAAAAAAAAAAAGAGTCAATGAAATGATTCCTAGTGATATTCTGTTATATTGATAGATCAGTGCCTAGCCTGACTGTCATCAGAGAGGCTTCCTCTGGCAGCTGTTGGAAAGATGGAAAGAATCACAGCCAAACATTAGGAAGACTGTGGAAGAGTGTAAGAAAGGATTGTGGGAGCCAGTGGGGTTGAGGACATCAGGCAAACAAGGCTCACAAAATCAACTAAGCAGGGCTTAGAGGGGCTCATGGACACTGACATGGCCATTACAGTGCATGCATGGGTCTGTGCTAGGTCCTCTGAGAATATGTGATTGCTTAGCTTGGGGCTTTTGTAAGACTCCTAACAGTGAGAGTTGGGGGTGTCTCTGACTCTTGGAACTCTTTTTCTCCTACTGAGTGTTTTCATACAGGCTTGATATAAGGGCTTGAGCTTAGCATTATTGCATCCTGTTATGCCATGCTTGGTTGATCTCCCTGGGAAGCCTGCTCATTTATGGAGGGAAATGGGGGAGCGGTGGATCTGGAGGAGAGGGGAGGTGTGGGAGAGAGCTTGGAGGAGTAGAGGAAGGGGAGGAAGTGGTCTGGATGTATTATATAAAAAATAAATAAATAAAAAGAAAAAAGCTTAAAAACCTGTGTGTGTGTGTCCTTGTTAAATAAAGTGTGACATTCAAGGTAGGTTTTGAGAGTTTAAAGATGCAATGCTATTTCTACCTTACTCTCTACTTCTGCCTTTTTGCACACACACACACACACACACACACACACACACACACACTAGTATTGCCCATATGCACATAGGCAGAGTGTTGACTACTTAGGCTTTCCTCTATAGGAAACTGATCTTCCTCCTTCATCAGGCCTCAAGCACCTGTAGCTCTTCAAGTGAGAGTGAGACTTTGTGAAATTTTCCCCATCCCTGCTGAAACATTCACTGGTGTGGTATTATGCAGGCAACTATATCTTTGAGAGTTCAAGGCCACAATGTCTCTGCCCTGTCCAGAAGAACCATTTCACAGCACTTCTCCTGGTCCTTTGGTGCCTCCTGTTTTGTGACACTTCCTATGCCTTGAGTCTCTGCTTCCTGATTTGTGAAACTTCCTAAGTCTTGAGTATAGGAGCTGTGCTACAGATTATCTAGGTCCTATTAGGGAGTGGGCACTACATAGTTGCTAAGCTTTGTACTTTTTTTCCAAACATTTTATTTGTTTGTGTTTTGATACTTTATTTACATTTCAAATATTTCCCCCTTTCTCAGGTCTCCCCTTTGGAAACCCACCCCCTATCTCATTCTGCCACCCTTTGCCTCTATGAGGGTATTCCCCCACCCACCCACCCACTCCTCTCTTCCCTCCCTGGCATTCCCCTACTCTGGGGCATCTAATGCCCTCAGACCCAAGGGCCTCTCCTCCTATTGCTGGTCAACAAGGCCCTCCTCTGCCACATGTGTGGCCAGCACCATGGGTCCCTCCATGTGTATTTTTTGATTGGTGGTCCACTATCTGGGAGCACCGGGAGGCCTGACCACTTGACACTGTTGCTGCCTCCCCATGGGGCTGCAAACTCCCTCAGCTCCTTCAGTCCCTTCTCTGACTCCTCCATCTGGGACCCTATGCTCAGACCAAAAGTTGCTGTGAATTGAATCATGGATGTTCTAAACTTTTGGGCTGATATCCACTTAACAGTGAGTACATACCATGTTTGTTCTTTTGTGACTACGTTACCTCACTCAGGATGATATTTTCAAGTTCCATTCATTTGCCTGCGAATTTCATGAAGTCATTGTTTTTAATAGCTGAGTAGTATTCCATTGTGTAAATGTACCACATTTTCTGTATCCATTCCTCTATTGAGGGACATTTGGGTTGTTTCCAGCTTCTGACTATTATAAATATGGCTGCTATGAACATAGTGGAGCATGTGTCTTTATTACATGTTGGAGCATCTTCTGGGTATATGCTCAGGAGTGGAATAGCTGGGTCCTCAGGTAGTATTATGTCCAATTTTCTGAAGGTCTGCCAAACTGATTTCCAGAGAGGTTGTACCAGCTTGCAATCCCACCAGCAATGGAGGAGTGTTCCTCTTTCTCCACATCCTTGCCAGCATATGCTGTCACCTGAGTTTTTGATCTTAGCCATTCTGACTGGTGTGAGGTGAAATCTCAGGGTTATTTTGATTTGCATTTTCCTGATGACTAAGGATGTTGACATTTCTTTAGGTGCTTCTCAGCCCTTCATGTTTCCTCAGTTGAGAATACTTTGGTTAGCTCTGTTCCTCATTTTTTGATAGGGTTATTTGGTTCTCTGGAGTCTAACTTCTTGAGTTCTTTGTATTTATTGGATATTAGCCCTCTATCAGATGTAGGATTGGTAAAGATCTTTTCCCAATCTGTAGGTTGCCGTTTTGTCCTATTTACAGTGTCCTTTGCCTTACAGAAGCTTTGTAATTTTATGAGGTCCCATTTGTCTACTCTTGATCTTAGAGCATAAGCCATTGGTGTTCTGTTCAGGAACTTTTCCCCTGTGCCCATGTGTTCGAGACTTTTCTCCACTTTCTCTTCTATTAGATTCAGTATATCTGGTTTTATGTGGAAGTCCTTGATCCACTTGGACTTGAGCTTTGTACAGGGAGAAAGGAATGGATCAATTTGCATTCTTCTACACGTAGACTGCCAGTTGAGCCTAGTCTTGTACTTTTACTCATTATGATTCTCTGAAATAGTCTCTACCTGCTACAAAGAGCCTATTTTGAATGGGGAGAACAACATTTATCTACAGGCATAAAGACAAGCATTTAGAAGACAATTGGATATTATTTCAATTTATCAAAATGGTAGCAGTGTGTTGTGGATGGCCGTGGTGCTCTTTGTATTTTGATGCTAATCCTGCCCCTGACTAGGAGCAGATCACATACTCAGGTGATTCCATGTGAACCTGCTCCCTAATTTAACTGAAAATAAAGGCTAGGGCCTGCGATTGGGCAATGTAAGGGAAAGGAGACCACTGAGGCCGGCACCTTACCAGAGAGAGTGTGTCTTTTTAAAATTTCAAGCAATAGCAGTAGGTTCTCCTGTAAGGTCTATGACCTCCCCCACCATGGATTCTTGGCTTACAATTCCTTCTGATTCACTACTGCTCTGTAGTACAGCTTGAAGTCAGGGAGGCTGATTCCCCCAGAAGTCCTTTTATTGTTGAGAATAGTTTTTGCTATCCTGGGTTTTTTGTTATTCCATATGAATTTGAGAATTGCTCCTTCTAGGTCTGTGAAGAATTGAGTTGGGATTTTGATGGGGATTGCATTGAATCTGTCGATTGCTTTTGGCAGGATGGCCATTTTAACTATATTAATCCTGACAACCCATGAGCATGGGAGATCTTTCCATCTTCTGAGATGTTCTTCGATTTCTTTCTTCAGAGACTTGAAGTTCCTGTCATACAGATCTATCACTTGTTTGGTTAGAATCACACCAAGATATTTTATATTGTTTATGACAATTGTGAAGGGTGTTATTTCCCTAATTTCTTTCTCAGCCGGTTTATCCTTTGAGTATGGGAAGGCTACTGATTTGCTTGAGTTAATTTTGTATCTGGCCACTTTGCTGAAGGTGTTTATCAGCTGTAGCAGATCTCTGGTGGAGTTTTTCAGGTCACTAAAGTATACCTTCATATCATCTGAAGCTGTACTACAGAGCATTAGTGATAAAAACTGCATGGTATTGGTACGGTGACAGGCAGGTAGATCAATGGAATAGAATCGAAGACCCAGAAATGAACCCACACACTTACAGTCACTTGATTTTTGACAAAGGAGCTAAAACCATCCAGTGGAAAAAAGGCAGCATCTTCAACAAATGATGCTGGTTCAACTGGCAGTCTACATGTAGAAGATTAGGAATTGATCCATTCCTATCTCTCTGTACAAAGCTCAAGTCCAAGTGGATCCAGGACCTCCACATAAAACCAGATATACTGAATCTAATAGAAGAGAAAGTGGGGAAAAGTCTTGAACACATGGGCACAGGGGAAAAGTTCCTGAACAGAACACCAATGGCTTGTGCTCTAAGATCAAGAATCGACAGATGGGACCTCATAAAACTGCAAAGCTTCGGTAAGGCAAAGGACACTGTGAATAGTGCAAAACGGCAACCTACAGATTGGGAAAAGATCTTTACCTATCCTACATCGATAGAGGGCTAATATCCAATGTATACAAAGAACTCAAGAAGTTAGACTCCAGATATCCAAATAACCCTATCAAAAATGGGGAACAGAGCTAAACAGAGAATTCTCAACTGAGGAAACTAGAATGGCTGAGAGTGCCTAAAGAAATGTTCAACATCCTTAGTCATCAGGGAAATGCAAATCAAAACAACCCTGAGATTCCACCTCACACCAGTCAGAATGGCTAAGATCAAAAACTCAGGTGACAGCAGATATTGGCGAGGATGTGGAGAAAGAGGAACACTCCTCCATTGCTGGTGGGAATGCAAGTTGATACAACCTCTCTGGAAATCAGTTTGGCAGACCCTCAGAAAAATGAACATAATACTACCTGAGGACCCAGCTATTCCACTCCTGGGCATATACCCAGAAGATGCTCCAACATGTAATAAAGACACATGTTCCACTATGTTCATAGCAGCCATATTTATAATAGCCAGAAGCTGGAAACAACCCAGATGTCCCTCCACAAAGGATTGGATACAGTAAATGTGGTACATTTACACAATGGAATACTACTCAGCAATTAAAAACAATGACTTCATGAAATTCACAGACAATTGGATGGATCTTGAAAATATCATCCTGAGTGAGGTAATGCAGTCACAAAAGAATGAACATGGTATGTACTCACTGTTAAGTGGTTATTAGCCCAAAAGTTTGAAATACCCAAGAGTCATTTCACAGCAACCGTTGGGCCAAGTGTGAGGTCCCAGATGGAGGACTTGGAGAAGGGACTGAAGGAGCTGAGGGAGTTTGCATCCCCCGGGAGGCAGCAACAGTGACAACTGGCCTGACCCCCGATACTCCTGGAGACTGATCCACTAACCAAAGAATACACATGGAGGGACCCATGGTGCTGGCCACAAATGTGGCAGAGGAGAGTCTTGTTATCCATCAGGGGGAGGAGAGGCCCTTGGGCCTGAGGGTGTTAGATTCCCCAGTATAGGAGAATGACAAGGAGGGAAGACAAGAGTGGGGGGGGGTTGGGGGTGGGTGGGTTGGAGAATATCCCCATAGTGGCAGGGGGAGGGCGGAGGTAATGGGGAGGTTCCAAAGGGGAGATCTGGAAAGGGGGAAACATTTGAAATGTAAATAAAATATGAAAAAAAAACCCAACAATTCCTTCCGATTGAATAGGCCTTAAGTTCAATCAGCTGTTGGTTACCCCAGAGATATGTGTCACTCATGCATTGCCAGGTCAGTTGTTCACAGGGTTTACAGCTGGGTAACACTGTTTCCCCTGGCTGCTTTCATGGCACCTGCTGACACCGTGAGTCCTAACCACCAGGGAAGAAGCTTCTAGGTCAGTACCATCTTGATTCCTCCTCAGAGGATTTTTGACATGAGGGCACTTCAGACTGAGGACTGTCAAGAGGTAGAAAAAGGACCATGTGGACACAAAGTGATGGGCTCTTCAGTAGGGAGTGGCTTTTGGAAAGGAGATGTTGGGAAAGCATTCTGAGAAGACAGCGTAAGATTCTACTGTGGAGCTGCATCAGGCTGCGTAGTCAGCTTTCATCCTATGGGTCTTGTATGAGTATCATCTGGGGCGTTTCCACGGAGCATCTTGCCTTTGGCAAAGTTGGATTTAACCATAGCTCTTGGCCCAGATTTCCTTAACCTAATAGGTGCTAGGAAGAAAATGGCTGCCAGACTCTCAAGCAGGGGGACAGCTGCTCCTCATAGTTCTCTAAGGACTTCTCAGCAGCTTCCTCTTTAATCCCAGCATCATTTGATAGTGCTTGCCACCTGCTGAGAAGTCTTAGAGTCAGGTTGTTGCTTTTTTCCCCTGCTCGCCCCTACTGTCACTCCGCAGGCCACTTGGCTTTGTAGAACCATTTTCAAAATGTTTATAATATTTTACTACTGCCTGTTCCATCTGCTCCTCACTCATGGTGGCCTGGCTGCTTTGCAAGGCCTGGAAATCAGACTCACAGTGCCAGGAAAGGTTAGAAATGTCACCTAGCTCTTTTTTTCTTGTGCTGGTGTCACAGTTCATGTCCACTTAACACTAAGCTAACCTGTCTGGGAAGGAGACTCTTAATTGAGGAATTACCTCCATCAGATTGCCCCATGGCGTGTGTGTGAGGACATTTTCTCTATTGCTCATTGATGTGGGAAGGTCCAGCCTGATGTGGGCAGTTCTGTCCCTGGGCAGATGGGGCAAGGCTGTACAAAGGTAGTCGAACAACTGGGGAAGGAAGCCAGGAAACTGCTCTGCTGAATGGCCTCTGCTTCAGTTTCTGACACAAGATTTCTGCTCAGATTCCTGCCTTGATTTCCCTAGATGACAGAGTGTAACCAACAAAACCCTTCCTTCCCAACTGTTTTTTTTGCCAGTGTTGTGTCACAACAAACTACAGCTAGTTCCGGTCTTTATCTACACTGCCACAGGGTACTCAATGCAAATCCCATTCCTCAGTGAAAAACGAACATACTTATCATTACAGCTCAAGAACTAATTAAATAAAATCATTTAGTTGAAGTTTTAAAATATCAACTTTGTATCTTCATATAAAGAAATGTTCTTTTTTCTTTTGAAGAATATCAGGCCATGTTGCAAATATCTGCTAATGCATGTTTTCCCACTCTTTCTCATTTTATTTAATAATTTTTATTTAAACATGTTCATATTTGCACCTGATGCCTATTGGGGCTACATGTTGCTTGCCTGAGAGTGACCAAAAATACTTGCAGGAAAACAAAAGATTTCATTCTGCAAAAAAGCAAGTCCATGTGTTTTACAGCTGTGACAAGAGCGCTCCCTAGTGGCATTACTCGGGGTTGTCACATTTGCCTGATGAATGCTGGCTGAAGCCTTTCACTGTGGCCGTGGAAAGGAGTCTTTATACCAATCTGAAATAAACTGAGAGGCTTACTCAGTTCACAAAGCAATTATTGATAATCACAGAACTCAGAGTGACCATATGGCTGTTCTCTATCATGAACCATGCTTCTTTACCAGGGAATAAATAGTCTAAGTCTAGAACTGCTCAGATGAATACATGAGTGGTTGAACACGTTCAGGTGTGATCCTGAAGTTTCTGAAATTGCTCTAACATTAAAAAAAGAAGCAGTCCTAAAGAAGGGTGGTTGTAAAATTTTGGATTAGGAAAAGAATATACACAAGCTGGTCAGGTCATTAATTCTCTTATAATATGCATGTATGTATGTATGTATGTATGTATGTATATTTACAATGATGTGACTGGACCCAAGCCCTCACATATGTTAGACAAGTGCTCTACCACTGGTCTACAACTCGCCCCAGTAAACTTGAGCCCTGAACACATCCTTACTGGTGGACTGCAGATAGGAAAGGGCTATTTTAAAAATTACATAAAATCAAAACTTAACATGAAAGCACGGTGCTAATGTTTATAGCTTAGGACAGTATTATACGTGTGATGTGTTGTAGTGGGTTTGTTCTGACGGGGATACATTTGGTGTGGAAGTTGTGCAGTTGCAGTTATCAGACAAACACTTCCTGTTCTTCCCGATCTCCTCCCAGGACCCTGGGTAACTCCTCCTGGGATGTCTCTGGGCCATTCTGCGGAAATCTCATTACGGAATCTCACACTCAGTATAAAGTTCCAAACTTGCTTGTCAGTCTGTGGCTACAAAATGCTTTTTCTT
The DNA here is from genome assembly GCA_019843965.1 of Rhynchomys soricoides. Lineage (NCBI taxonomy): Eukaryota > Metazoa > Chordata > Mammalia > Rodentia > Muridae > Rhynchomys > Rhynchomys soricoides. Next base: position 7,112,012 of record JADRCH010000122.1, read on the forward strand.
TTTTCCTGTATTTGCCACAGCTTCACAGCCCTGACTTCCTTCCCCTTTTAGTATCTGCTCTTGAGCAATGAAAGAGTTTTGCAAGGTGAGGAGCCACAGAGTTTATCTGGAAGTTTGTCCCCTGTTATAGTCAGTGAACGGGAATGTTAAAAGGACAAAATGCAGTGACACCCTCCAGCCTTCTAGGACGCTTCCTTTTTTCTGTCATTACAAACATTAATTACAGTCCATGACATCACCCCATATGTCTGTTTTGAGAGAGCTTATAACCATGCTCTCGTTTCTAATTATCTCTTCTCTTCTCTTCTCTGTTTCCTCCTCCTCCTCTCTCTCCTCTTTCTCCCCTTGCTCCTTTTCTTGTTGGGTTTTTGCGACAGAATTCTGTGTGTACATAGTGCTGGCCGTGCTGCAACTCACTCTGTAGACCAGGCTGGCCTCAAATTCAGAGAATCGCCTAACTCTACTTCCCAAGTGCTGGGATTAAAGGTGTGGACCACCTCTGCCAGGCTCCAACTATTTCTTAACAGTACTTTACACAGTGCAAACATCTCTCCGAAACAAAGCCTTTAGTGGTTAATTCACCTGCATCCTGCAACTCAGTG